>CAMXCT020006684.1:0-365626 GCA_947184155.2 Cladocopium goreaui
GCAGTCTTGTAGTTCACGGGGCGCTGATGCATGTCCACACGCATGTCGTTTAGAGTTCGTCAGGTGGACAGTTGAGTAGGTGAAGCCAGGCAGGTAGGTAGTCATCGCATTCAGCCTGGCATCACCCAGTGATCCATGCCCCCCCATGCCAGTTCACCTTGAGTGGGGGCATCCTATCCTTGGGAATCTGTGTTGGGGTGATTTTGGGGACGACTGTAGTCTGTTATGTGTGAGGCCGTGCTGTGTGAACAGCTCCAAGATTTGAAGCACAAGCATGAAGCTGCGAAGAAAGCAGCCCGCGAAGCCAAGAAGATGGAAAAGAATGCCCTCCGCAAACGGACCCGTCTAATCAAGGTGCCTCTCTGCCTCTGCGTGAGTGCTGGGCGGACTTTCACGTGCAGGACGCTGTGTGTCCTCATGTTCATGAATGGCAGGCTGCCAAAGGGTTGTCAAAGGCAGATCTGCAACTCCTCCTAGATGCAAAGAGCAAGGAAGGTGAGGAGGCCGGGTGGCCTTCTTTTGATTGTGTAAGATCATTCCCAGCGTCTCCCCCATTTTCGTTTTCATGCTTTCGCTTTCCATCCAAGGCAAAGGAAGTGGAGGGGCCGGCCTCCGAGGCTAAGTGAGAGCAACTGTATGTGTGTAAAGAGCATTTTTCGACCTTCCTCCATTTTTCGAGCTGGCAAGCAGACGCATGTTCTGCCGATTGTAACTCGAGGCCAATCTGCTGGGAAAAAGAGCTGTCATTTTTGCAGCTTCTTTGTAAGATGAGCAATGTCGCTCACAGTTTCGGACAGAAATTGCTCTAGTGACTTAATCTCTACAATGCTGCAAATTTTGTCACTGTTTCTGGACGGTGTGTAATGTATAGCGACTACTTGTAGTTTTGTTGCTCAAAACATACGCGTGGTTTTGCGTGTGGCCATGTTCACGCAGAAGCGCGGGAATTTGTGTGCAGCACATAAGCAACCAGAAACATTTGCACTCGTTGGGTAGTGAATCGTTGGGTGTAGGCGCGCTCCCTACAAGGGGATATGCAGGTGGTAGGTGTGACTTGGAATTGTCATAGGTGGAGGTTTGTGGGTCGTAGGTGCGCTCCCTATACAAGGAGATTTCCAGGTCGCAGGTGGGTGGAGGTTTCAGGGTCGTAGGCGGCCTTGCAGGGTTGCAGGTGGGGTGTACCTTACACACCGTGGTGGTGGTACACCTTAAACACTGGTGTGGTTCACCTAAACACCGGGGGTGTGGTACACCTTAAACACCGGTGTGGTTCACCTTAAACACCGTGGTGGCGGTACACCTTAAACACTGGTGTGGTTCACCTTAAACACCGGGGGTGTGGTACACCTTAAACACCGGTGTGGTTCACCTTAAACACCAGGGGTGTGGTACACCTTAAACACCGGTGTGGTTCACCTTAAACACCAGGGTGTGGTACACCTTAAACACCGGTGTGGTTCACCTTAAACACCAGGGGTGTGGTACACCTTAAACACCGGTGTGGTTCACCTTAAACACCAGGGTGTGGTACACCTTAAACACCGGTGTGGTTCACCTTAAACACCAGGGGTGTGGTACACCTTAAACACCGGTGTGGTTCACCTTAAACACCAGGGGTGTGGTACACCTTAAACACCGGTGTGAACGGGTTGGCTTTCAAAAACCATTGGTGGGTGGGTGGGAAGAGTTCCGTATGCACCGTTTCACCCGTGCGTCGGTACACTAACGGGTTAATAACGGCATGGAGCCGTACTTCCTTGGAATAGTTGCAGGACGTACGGATACGTTACGCTTGCGCTGGGAGTTCTAGACTCCAACTATCTTCGGCGTGTAACTCGTTGCTTGTGCGGTGACCGACTTTATGTACCTCCAAGCATTGTCGCGTTGCGTGCGTTCGCGCCCTTTGCAAACCAAACATCTCCAAACAAGTTGGGTTTCGTTATTCTTTTGTGCTTTGATGTCATGTCAAGCGTTTTGTAGCTTCAGTGTGACTTTTGCTGCTTTGTGTTTTCATACTGTTGGTGTAACAATGCAACAACGTTTCATTCCATTGCCTCGCGGTGGGTCTGAGTTCCTTGTACCTTCAAAGAAGATAGGTTGTGATTTGAACAAGCTCAGTTCTGTTTTGCAAGCCTTTCACAACCAGACTTGGCAATTGTGGGGTTGTGCAGTAGCCGTTTGTACCACCATGACGTGTATTTGGGTTTGCAGTTGTTTATTGCTTTTTTGGGTTGCCGATGTCGTGACCTGTTCTTGTCAATGTAGCACCTGTTCTTGTCAATGTGAGGGCTCTTAGTGGCTGCAGCCGTTTCTCTAGTCACCACAGCACAAGTGACCATTTGTTGTTGGAGTGCGCCGTGCGGACCCCAAAGCAGCTAGTCACATGTGAGAGAGACCATGAGACTGGATGGACTAGGACAGCTCGGATTTGTCAGACAGTAGGTTGCATTATAGGAGCCATTCGTGTCAGGAACGATCGTTGTTGCCCCACATTGCAAGTAGTTTCGCAGAGCTAAAGCTAGGACACACGATTGTAGCCAATTTTTTTCCCCAAGGTTCCGGTGTCGCCAAGGTCGCACTTCTTCTGGAACTTCCAGGCAAGAATGGGCGTGCTGCGTGCTGATAGTCGGGCTTGAGTCTTTTGTCTGTACCCCTTTCCCCCCTAGACTCCTAACGTTTGTGAACTCTGAAGCATGTACACCGACAATTCCGTACATCCCCCTAATCAATAAGAGTACTAATTTAAAACGGGATGGAGTAGGCAATTAGACTGCAGAAAGCGTCTGGAAATCTCAATTTTCTTGTTCGTCTTACTCCGACCTGTTGCCTGAAATGTCTTTCTGCCTATAGGATCTAGGGGCATCACTTTGCCGGGAGTAGTGGAGTAGGCGGAGTAGCAGCTGGACATCATGGCAATTAGACTGCAGAAAGCGTCTGGAAATCTCAATTGTCTTGTTCGTCTTACTCCGACCTGTTGCCTGAAATGTCTTTCTGCCTAGAGGATCTAGGGGCATCACTTTGCCGAGAGTAGCGGAGTAGGCGGAGTAGCAGCTGGACATCATGGCAATTAGACTGCAGACAGTGTCTGGAAATCTCAATTTTCTTGTTCGTCTTACTCCGACCTGTTGCCTGAAATGTCTTTCTGCCTATAGGATCTAGGGGCATCACTTTGCCGGGAGTAGCGGAGTAGGCGGAGTAGCAGCTGGACATCATGGTTTTTGTGCTTTTTTTTGCCACATCCAAAGGCTGTTGCCGCCATTTTTTTTGTTCGAGGGTGACTTGACGTGGCAACTCCTGTTTGTGCAAAGTCATGGGGTGCTCGGCAGTGCTTGTGGCCAAACGAGCTCTTGTAGCTCTATTGCATGCCTTGGCTCCGCTCTACAATGTGCGGTCGAGTTGCACACGGGATTCCAGCGATGATGACATTGTGAAAGTGTTCCGGAAGCTTGTATTGAAGACTCATCCAGATCGTGGCGGAGATGTGCGGCACCAACAGCAATTGAATGAAGCTAGAGCCTCTTGGGAGCTTGCGAAGAAAAAAGCTCGTGATGGCTCTGCTGCCAGCAGAAGTGCGGAGCATCCTTTGTCAATGGTTCCAGCTCCTGCGCAGCGCAATGAGTATCGGGTACGAGGCACATCAGTCTTTCTTACTTACAATGGGTTTGCTGATCCGGCCCAATGGCTTGCCTTGAATGTCTTTGTCCTCAATCACCTCCAGCCTTGGAAAGTGCGCCATTGGTGCACGACATTGGAGACTTGTGCGTCAGGCAAATTCCATGCCCATGTCATGCTCCAGTTCAAGTCCGAAGTTGATAGAACCGTTTCTGCTTTTGTTTTCGAAAGGCTTAAACCAAATGTCTCGCCAACGGACTTGTGTGGCGATGGTTTGTGCAGGAAGAAACTGCAGATGAGCATAGACCGTGGATTTTTCTATGTCTGGGCAAACAAATTGGCACGGCTCGCCTGTCTTGTGGCGGACTCTGTGTGGCCGGAAACTATGCCCCTGTCTGGACAGACGAGCTGTTTCGTTACCAGGTCTTGGGCGCATGGCCTGAGAAGCTTTGGAAGCAACGGAAAGTCACAACGGAGGTGTACAAGGAGTACTTGTACTTGACTAGGGATGGCGTACCAGCCCGAAAACGCAACTTAGACGCTGTCGTGCAAGAAGAAGAAAAGCAAGAGCTTCAGGCCCTCATTGCCAGCAACACGAAGAGAATCAGATCCAATCCTGAACTCTACAAAACGTTTCCGGAAATTGCAGAGGTGACCGCTTGGTTGAAGCTTTTCGAGATGGATGCCTTGCGGTATCCTGTTTTGTTGCTCCTGGGTGCCTCTATGTCTGGCAAGACCGAATATGCCAACTCCTTGTTTCGAAGCCCGTTGGAACTCAAGGTTGGTCCTCTCCTGCATTTCCCTGACGGTTTGCGTGAATTCAATCGGAAGATCCACGATGGCATCATTTTAGACGA
This sequence comes from Cladocopium goreaui, assembly GCA_947184155.2. Lineage (NCBI taxonomy): Eukaryota > Dinophyceae > Suessiales > Symbiodiniaceae > Cladocopium > Cladocopium goreaui. Next base: position 4,470 of record CAMXCT020006684.1, read on the forward strand.
TGTCCGAGATTTGAGCTTTTTGACGGAGAACCAGGACAAGATTCAAGGCAAATACAATGTACAGCTGGAGTTTGGGGTCACGCCTGGTGGCCAATGTAAATATGAGAAATATCTGTTCCGAATTCCAATTGTAGCGACATTGAATTACTCCACGCAAAATTTGTCATTGCTGGACACGCATGATTGGCTTTCCAAGGCTGGCAATCGTGTTGTGGTGCATTTCCGTGGTTTTGTTGCTTAATTAGGAACAGGTTGTTTGTCCTCCGAGCGAAAACGTTTGGATTGCTAATGTGTCTCTCTGAAATTCGCTTGCAAGCTGCATGTTAAGATTACCCAGTCCAGCGTGGTTGAGAAAACAGCAGCCTGAAGCCACTGCTCAGGGAACCGCGGAAAGTGGTTTTGCTGCAGGCGTTTGCACGGGCGGGTGCCATTGGGTTTGTTGTTTCAGGGCCAAACATGTTATCAGCGATTCTGTTCGCATGGAAGAAGTCTGGGGTTTGTGATACGCTGCTTTGTTGTGGCGTGCTTGCAGGTGATGCCGCCCAAAGCAAAGGCAAAGGCAGCTGGCAAGCAGAATGCGCTGCAGGCTGAGGGCTGGTGTTGCTCTGGTGGTTCTGGGTCTAATGTGGGGGGTCCTGTTTTTGGTACCGTTTGCTGCTCCTTGGATTGGCTTCGGAGTTTTGGGCCTCCCCTGTACAACGTCTCAGAAGCTGGCCTCCAGCTGGTTGAATTGGACGGACAGCGTATCACACAGCAGCTCTTGATAGCACCAGCAGCATCATACGAGGACATAGTCCAAGTGGCAGGTTTTAGTCGCCCGTCAACACGAGGTGTCTGGGTCAACCACCTATACCTAGTTCCAGCTGCTGATGGAGGCATGACCGATCAGGCGGGACTTGCACCAGTGCCAATAGAGTGCCCGACCATTTCGGCTGATTATCCAGACAATACATATCACTGCGACCCTGGGCGGTTTCTTGGACCGCAGGACCATGCGGCAAGCTGCTGATACAGTATTGGAAGTTCCTTTCTACTATTACGGACAGGATTGCCACCCAACCTCCGCATCTGGACCACCATAGCAGCTGGAACCAATACAACAGTGCAAAGACTCCAACCAAGCACACCCCTAGCGGAAGTTGCCAGAATGATGGCTCCCGCCATAAGATTTAGTTTTCTCGTGCAGGATCCGCCCACTGCGGCCACTCGCAATCCCGACAGAGAGTTGAGTGCGCCGGAGGTCGTCCTCCTGCAACAAAAATTGAGATGGCTGGGGTTGTAGAGCCGCCGTATCTCAGATTTGTGGAATTGACATGATTTACGGGCCACCCATTACCTTTGCTGACCATCATGTGCTCAAGAGCTGCTACCTCACAACACAAATCCAATGAATACCACTCAGTATACATCCGTTGAGTTCACTTAATGTTTTCGAGCAGTTACCGCTAGACATAGAGACTTAGCCACGCAGCGCACACTGTTTGCCATGGTGACGAAATGAAGCACTTGGATGTAGTGGATGGAGTTATCGGAGCAATATCGCTCGAAGCCAGACCTCCTTCTGGAATCATAGGAGACAACATCGAACTGCTAATTTTACACCTACGATTGCCTGATGCTGAGACATGGATCGCACACACTGCTACGCATGCAGTACTCAGACTTGAAGAGCAACAAATCCAAGATTACCTCCTCATATCCAATGGACTCATGCACAGGACCCCCTGCGTTTTCTCGATCAAAGAAGAGACGGTAGACCGCCTTGATAATTTGCTGCTTGAACAGCTTTTCCGTGAAGGAATAGGCCTCACAGATTCATCTACGATGTACATAGCCACAGCTCATGTACAGCACAGTTACACTCAACTTACTCACTGTTTAACCAGTTTCTGATGAATCAACCGGCTCGAAGCAGGGGCTAATCCTATCATATTCAGGTGTAATATCAACAATTAGTAAGTTCTGACAAAAAGAGATTTGTGTTTACATCACGACAGAGAGCATGATCAGCAGAGGTATTCATGAGTGCACGTGCCCACATTGGCCGAGTTCCGCGAACTCAAGGACTTTGTTGCGATCATCTATACGAAAGAAAATGTAGCTGCCAAAGCACTTGCGGATCAGTTAAGTGACCTCGCGCCCCCACAATCCGGAACTTTGGTACTGTCAAGGTCCCTTTATCGCAGCCATGTTTTGACCACTTTTTGGACCCTGTTTTAGGGGTCATGATGAAGCAGGTTTGTTGGCATTCGAGGCGCTCCAAGGCTTACCGAGGCCTGCCCGAGGCACGAGGACAAAGCGAGGCTCACGGGGACTCGAATCTACATACTATGGGGGTACGCCCATGCGTCACCGCAAAACTGCCTGTTTTGGGGCCCTGGTTTTTGGAACCTCATTTTGCTCAATCTTGCGGCCGCTTCTTGCTACTTACATGGGGGAAGGTTTTGGCGGCAGCAGGTTCCGAGTCCTTTGTGGTGGAGAAATCTATTTCAGGTTCTGGTGCGCGAGCTGACTTCAAGCAGCAGCGCAAAGCGTTGTGACAGGCATCTCCACTGTGTTGCTTTGGCTTGCAGATGCAATTCGTCACTGTTTTCTGATGTTGGCCCTCTTGAAACCATCGCGGAGAACAAGACAGAACAGAAATCGGCAGCAAAGCGCCGCCAGCGGTTGCTAAAAGCACCCCAACAGCCGCCAAGCTAGGATGTGCGTTTTCCCACAGCGCGGAGCGTATAGTTGATGAACTTGGACTACTATACCCTGAAAACCGTGGAAATTTGCGGAAAAACATGGCCAGCGTATAGCGTATAGTTGGTTCAATTCGATAAAAAGACCTTACTAAAAAAAAATCTTTCTTAGAATGTGAGCTGACCGGCCAAAATGGATCTCACGCCACAGCGCGGAGCGTTTAGTAGGGTACTAAACCGTCTGGCCCGCAACACCAAAATTGTGTTCTCGCCACAGCGCGGTGGGTTTAGTTGGGCTCTTTGTTTGCACGATTATTTTAGAGATTCATTTTTTTGCGTGACGGGCGCAGCACTTGAGAACCCCGTACGGCCATCTGAAAGGTTGAAGCGCGGCTGGATACTTTTATTTGACGCCTCCACATGGAGCAGTGGAAAGGTGGAAGCCGATGGTGCCAAGCACACACTGCCCTGTGGGTAGATCTCCTTCATTGGGGCCCAGATGAAAGATTTCCCTCATTTGCAGAGGAAACCAACAAAGCTATATTTCGTTGCTTGCCCCGTCCATGGAACAAAGCTGAAAAAATTGCAGTAGTGAACTCTTTCTCATCAATGTGGTTGGAAATCAACAGCGCTCTTGCAGCAGAAGGACAGCGCCCATCACAGTGGCAAGCCCAACCTGAAGCCTCCACCAAGGAAAGATAAACGCGATCTTTGACCCTCAGCTATGATTGCTGTAGCTCCCCTTTTTTCTTCACTGGAAGATTGGACTATCTACACACACACACGAAAGCCGGTGTGACGCTCGGAGATTTACAGATGCTTCAAAAGCGGCTTGTGGTGTTCAGATTTACAGTTCCTGTGGAGAATCCCGACATCGGCATTCCTGCAAAGGGGAATCGTGGATGTTTGCGCTTCCAGACTCCAGACTTGCAGTTGCAAATCCAAGATGAGGATTTGACGTATGTTTAAATCCCCGCGCCCCATCTTCAATGTTGGACGGAGGCTTAAATGTTGCAGTTTCACCTTTTGAACTGATAGCCATCAAAAAGAAATTTTGCCTCAGGTCACATCCTCAAATTGGAATTCACTTCTTAGTTGCAATAGCATCAACACACCCTCAACATTGACAATGGGGTCGCAGGGGTTTAAGATGGCCGTACGGTGTTCTCAAGTGCTGCGCCCGTCACGCAAAAAATTGAATCTCTAAAATAATCGTGCAAACAAAGAGCCCAACTAAACCCACCGCGCTGTGGCGAGAACACAATTTTGGTATTGCGGGCCAGACGGTTTAGTACCCTACTAAACGCTCCGCGCTGTGGCGTGAGATCCATTTTGGCCGGTCGGCTTACATTCTAAGAAAGATTTTTTTTAGTAAGGTCTTTTTATCGAATTGAACCAACTATACGCTATACGCTGGCCATGTTTTTCCGCAAATTTCACGGTTTTCAGGGTATAGTAGTCCAAGTTCATCAACTATACGCTCCGCGCTGTGGGAAAACACACATCCTAGCTTGGCGGCGGTGCCTGCCACATGTTGACGTCCTCAAAGGCGGTTTCTTCCACAGTAGCTCCTGCCATGCGTGCCTCGGGCAGGTCTCGGTAAGCCTTGGAGCGCCTCGAATGCCAACAAACCTGCTTCATCATGGCTCCCAAAACAGGATCCAAAAAACCAGTAGAAACATGGCGGCCAGAAAGGGACCTCGACTGTAGGCTAATTGGTCGCATGGAGGAAGGCAAAGGAGACGCATATGCCTCCAAAATTGACGTCCACTGCAGTGACCGCAATAGAATCATCGCTCACAAGAATGTACTCATTGCAACAGGTGGCTCAGCCACGGCGGAAATGGCGATGCGCATTCCACTTTTGGCCATTGGATCTCTCGCACCTGGCTTGCTTTCATAGATGAAAGTCAACAGTGTGGCAATTACCATGAAATTGCAGCTCTCGCTGCCATTCAACAACCAACCCTTACAGTCTTCATTGGAGATCACAGGCAAACACCAGGAGGGCTGTCCAAAGGTCGAGCAGCGGCTGTCAATCGACGCAAACGGCCGTTAGGGCTCCGAGCGCTTGAGAAGCCAGGAGACTATCTTCCGCCGGCACGAATGGCAGCCCTTGTAGCTCAACTTTGGCCTGATGCGACCAAGATCCGGAGTCAGATCTCTATAAACTGCTGAGACTTGCAAATAAGCCGCATAGTGGCCCATGGACATCCACTCCGCAAGACTACGAGCTGCCTGTCGCCCTAAGGCGGGTGCTCCACTGCCGAATCTCTTGCCAGTTGGATGCACATAGCAGCCTCATTGCAGCAGCTCTAGCAGTCCTGCTGATTGCCACAGCACCAGAGGAGTTTGGAGTACCTGAGTGTACCACAACCCTTGAAGCAGCCGGGCTATGTGGTCCTCATCGATGGGGTATCATTCTCCCTAACAGCTCACGGGTCTCAATGCTGACATACCAAGCGATCGTTGCAGTTCGCTACCCTAAATTAGTCCTTCACGAGCCCAATTACATCTACATTGGACACTTCGTGCCACATGAGGCCACTGTGGCACAAGGAGGATTGAGATCTGACAGCCTGTTTGTATACCCTGTCGCATACATGTGGCTCAAATCACGCTCCATTTACAGGGCTCCCACTCCTCTGACTAAAGACGTGTCAGGGGAGTGCCCTTTCCCTATTTTACCTTCCCTCTTTTTTGCTTTCTTCTTCCTCCCCTCCCTCTGCTGTCTCCTTTTGTTACCTCTGCTGGTCCCGTTGATTGTTGGCACCTCGGGTGTACTCATTGGTCCGTCCCTATCAGTCATTTGTGCCTGTTCCCTCTTTTCCCCTACCTGCTCTCTAATCATACCTCCGCCACCCCTGTGTGTACTCCGGTGGACAGTCATGGCGCACTGGATTGGTGATAAGGTCACGCTGAAGGCAGGCCCACTGACTGGATCTGACCAAGTGTGCCCAGCTGGAGGCAGTAACGATACTGAGACTCACAGTGAACACCAGCGACCTGAGTACAAAGAGTCCTACATCACGGAATACGATGGCATTCAGGTCTATCGGCAGCAGGGCTGTTATGAGCACGCAAAGCAGCTCCATGCGTGGTCTTTCTATGAATATAGAATGTACATCAATGGAGAATGCTGGAATATTGTCCTCAATGACGACATGAAGAGCCCGCCGGACTGGGCCTATCCAGGGTCCAGCTCCGCCAAATTGTCACACGATTTCTGCCACGTAGATACGGAGGCCAGTGATGATGTCTATACCAACTACTGGTTTGTAGAGATGGGAGGCCGACAGATATGGCCTTTCTATGCCACAGAGTCCTTTCAGGAAGACCTCTGGATCTGGGTGAGCCCCCGAAGATTTGCTGTCATCACGAACCACCAACACAACGAGAAATTGAATCATTTCTATGTTGACAGAATGCATGAACACAATATCCTGGCAAATCGTACACCGTGCTGGCCCTTCACTGAAATGACCAATAGCTCAGGCAAGGTGACGGACAAAACTATAGCCCTCAACAGAGAATCCCGCTGTAGTTCAGCAGGTCATGAAACTTTCAGAACTGGCTTTGAACACAAGAGTGCCATGAAGCTTATGCCGCGAAAAGAAGAGAACCTTCATGGCAAGAGAAAGTACTCTGATCCCTCGGGACAAACTAGTACACAACAGTTTGACCCGTCTGGGAATTACAGTGCGCGTGATCTGCAGAAACTCAATGCGACTTTTGCTGACCAGTCTGAGTCTAAGACTGCAATGCCAACACACACAACCAGCAAAGTCACAATGTGGCGGCATGGAGAGGTACCGCCACTAGGACCTGCAGCAGAAGGCCGGGCCCGTGCTGGTAAACAGCTTGCTTATGCACGCACACTCTTATCGGCAGTCATAGAGGCAGCCACTCAAATGGAAGAAGTCGTGAGCAATTTAGTGCAGATCGAGCACGAACAAGCCGCAGCTAAAGAGGAAGACTCGGCGCAAGTTGCTTCAGCTGCTCCGACTGAATCTTGCACAGATCCGGCCACCGAGGGAAGTCAAAACTGAGTGGTGCTTGACTTTTGACATCTGCATGCTGTATAAAGTCCGAAGGAACCGCAGCGAAGACTGTGGCCCCCCCTCACCTCGAGGATGCAGGACGTGAAAAGACGGTAACTGTACTAGATGGTCAGCCTGCTCAGAGCTCAGTAAAAGTTGATTAGAGTGCAACAGCTAAGAATGCATGTAACACTTTGTGTGTGGTTTTCTTCCATTGCACTGATGCAGTAGGTGTCTTTGGTGAGCATGAGGCCTTTTGCCACGATGCCTGATAGAGGGCCTGCAATCATTTGCTTGCTCAAAAAAAAGCATCGGATTTGTGATCATTATCAACGCTTCCATATACAAGGCAAGTCTCATACTAACTAGATTGCCTGACCTGTTAGTCCTATGTTGTCACAGACAGGCTCTACAGCGCGCGTCTGCAGCATCTGAATGTCTTTTATGTATAAACTGTGTCGTCTTGCATGTCCATGAGACCATGTAGCAATATTTCCATAATTGACCTGCACAGCAATTTCGGCTCAACTAGCCAGGGTCAGACCTTTTATTGACAGTCTTACTTTTAAGTATGTCCCTCAGTATCCTCTTAGCCCTTACATATACGAGTATTGTGGGTGCAGTCATAAGTGCGAGGCTTCTCTGGCTAAAGACTGTCAGGGTTGCCTCCACTCCCTTTACGGGGTATTATGCGACTCCGTGTCCGCCATGGGATCCTTGGAGAAACTGCCCTGACGATTGAGATCTCGGAACAGACAACTCTGGTATGGGATATTATGAAACAGACGGCGAGAATGCTTAGGTTGGATTCACCCTTCCAAGTGGTCCTCTACGCAGACAACTCGTCAGTAATCCAGTCGCCACTCAGAGCTGTTCAACTTGACACTTTTACCAATGAGGCAATCCTATGCTATATAGTGCAATCATTGCAAGTCCCATCAGCACAGCAATATCAAGACCTCATGACAGCCATTCATCACAAAGATGTGATGGATGTAAGCTATCTTCTTGGCAAGGGCTTGGGCCTTATGGACGAGGCGACCGAGGGAGGGCATACCAGCACCTTAGTAGCTTCTGCTATTCTTCGAGACCATTCTGCTGATCCGTATGCTTGCCAGCCTACAGCTGGCCACTGCTTCCCTCGACATGGGGCCAGTTTAACTTATCTACTGCTACAAGCCCAAGCTGACCCCAATATTATCCCGCCCAAAAGGCAACCTACCACCATGTTGGAATTAGCAGTTGAGTTGGGCAGCTCACAGCTTGTTCAAACCTTGCTTGAGGCTGGTGCCTCGGTGACACCCTTGCAAGGAGCGCTACCACCCCTCTTCCTTGCTGTCCTTCATCGACACAGGACAAATGTACAGCTGCTCCTAGACGCACAAGCTGACCCGTGGCAGGAGATTCCGATTGCTTCCGTGCTTTCCCATTCATTGCAATGGCATGGTCACCCTGCCCGAAAAGAAGTCTTCAACACTGTGCAAGCTGCTGCTGCGCAAAGTGCTGAAGACACGGTCATTGATATGTTACAGCAAGGGTGTGGCGCCACAGACGAGTGTAGAAGTGGGCAATCCTCTTTGGCGCGAGTGAAACCCACAACTCTGACAGATAAGGCCACCACAATCATGAAACAAACTGTGTGGAAATACCAACATATCATTGAGAAACAGTCTCGACAAACAAACTTTGCTACGTTTCGTTGGCGCAGAATACTTGAAGGACTGTACTTACCAGAACGAGTACGAAATGAGCTGCAACCACCCCCGGAGCTCGACCGGGAAGCAACATTCCTGCACCAAATCGACTAGTTGTGTGCTCGAAGATGAACATTTTCCCAGTGAGAGGCTGGCACCAGGTCAAGGCTGTATTCCGGCCTGCTTGAGATCCTAGAGCAAAAAGAACGAGCAGCGCACACACAGCCGCATTTCTCAGCTGAACCATGCTGTCCTTAGGTATACAAGCTTTGTGTGCTCTGCTGCATTGTAGCTAACACTCCCTGCGATCCATTGGCTCAAATGCAAAAGCTGCAGACAGACCAGCTGCCACAGCTTAGTTCCAGAAAAGGGAAATATAGAGCATCTCCTAACCTCGGAGAGGGATTCATATCACTAACCTTTCTGGTTATTGGGCAAGAGTTTTGCTACGGGCTTCCTGTTTGTTTCACACCACAGTGTATATCCTGATCTTTCGTGTATTAGGATCTTGTTTCGCGATAGTGCCCCCTGCTGCGTCACATCCCTTTAACTGACTCATCTCTCTCCATCCCATTTGGCATCTGGTTTTTCTGGCCAAAGACGTGCCAGGGCTACCAGTGCCTCTTCCACACACCCTTCTCCCCCCTCTGTTTGGTTATTGCGGGTTCTTTTCCTCTTTTGCTCGTTGGCTCGCTGTGCTTTGCTCCCTCCCTTTCCCTCTCTCCCCCTCTTTTTCACTCTTGTGCCTGGATTTTCTGACTAAAGACTGTCAGGGCTTCCAGCTTATTACTTCCCTTTCTCTCCCCCCTGATTGCACACTTCTCCCTCACTGCTGCGTTCGCCGCCTCATTCGGCTGCCGTGTATCAATTTGGGTTCGGGTCTTCTTTGTCTCTCTTGCTTCGTATCAAGGTGCTTGAACTGCCTGGCCAAAGACGTGTCAGGTTTTTCAACACTTGCCCCTTCCCCTTTGTTTTTGGTTTGTGTGTGTTGGTTTGGTGTCCTTTGTTTTGTTTTGTTTGTTGGACTCTCCTTGTTGCTTTCTGTCTTGGTGGTCTCGCTTTGGGTCTTCCTTCTCTTTGTTGAATTTGCCCTTCATTTCTGACTGAAGTGCTTGAGTCTTCTGACTAAAGACGTGTCAGGATTCTCAACACTTCCCCTCCCTCTCCATATTACCTTTACACCCTGAACGGCTACGCAGGAACTGCACAGTGTGATGTCTCTGCTTTCCAGAGAACAAGTTATGAAATCCTGGTATGCAAAGAACCCTAACATCAGCTTCTTTGATTTGCTCTTTGCGCTTGAACAGCACAAGAGCATCTCGACTGAGTATGGGCTAAATGTATCCATTGAGCAGCACTGGAGGCTTGGAGACCCCCATAAGAAGACCGCTGCACCTGATCGGCATGACTATGAAATTGCAATGGTAGGTGGGCGAGAAACCTTACCTGGACCTGACTGGCATAAGTTGTACCGGTGGTTGGTTAGTCAAAGCCGAGCTTTCTTGCCTTACCACACGGTATATTTGGTGACGGACAATCGTGACTTGCAATCGGATAAGGTCAAGTCTGAGCCTGGACTCAGTCATTGGCCAATGGTTGCTGCTTGGTGGAAAGAACGGTTACGCTATGTCGGCCCATATGGAGAACTCACCACAGTTGTCTTTGTCCACATTTCAGCTGACACCGGTCTCCATAAGGTACACCCGACATGGGCAGGGACGTACATCCTTGATGCGTGCGTGTTCCTCTTCCCGGCCATCAATTTTGCGCTGATTGACAGCGACTGTGTGCCAGTGACTCTATTTGAGATACGGGAACTTTGGCTGGCGAGCACTGACCCAACTCATTCAGCAGCATCAAGCACAGTTGCAAAGAGCAAACTGTCAAGCCCCATTGCGTCATAGCACAAACGTGCGCGATCTGTGGACACGGGAAGGGACATGCAACAGCCTGGTCCACCATCGAAGCTGTCTAGGTCGCATAGTGCGGACCACCTTGCTTGCCGAAAAGCAGATCCACTACGAGCCCCTCTGTTCACCTATGGTGCCAATTTGGCAGACGAAGTTGACTATGGTGATTCGCCAGACCCGAGTCCCCGTATGTCTCGTCGAGTGACGTCCAGCAGCGATGACTCTTCTCCGGCTGGGTCAACCAAACCCACTCGGAAAGGCAAAGTTGCCGTGGATGAAACGGCCTCTGAGATGAACCGTAGTCGAGCGCCGAGTGGCCCAGTAAAAGTCCTGGTCACTGATCGGCCGCATCGACGCACTACTGGGCTAGTGGACCTTACTAGTGGTGCCTCTGCCCTATTGGCATGGTTCCCGGCTAGCTGGGCTAGCAAAATTGCTCCCAAACTTCTTGAGAATGCCCCTGAGAATGCGCAGAAACCACAAGAAATCAACATCGCGTGCCCGAAACGTTCCTGTGACGAGACTCCAGTGGAAGGAGCAAAACAGCTGCTCCAAGCAGTAAAATTTGCTGCCAAAACCATGCCTGGTTTTCGTCTTGGATTGGATGAAGACTTTCAAATGGCTGGATGCTTCCAGGAGCTCATCCATGGATACACATCAGGGCTTGTTGAACCATACATGATGCGAGGTCTCCAACCACTGGGACCCACTCGCACTACTCTGGAAGTGATCGTACCATCTCAAGAAGGGCTTACACCTGAAAAATGGAAAGAAACAGCCACACTGTGCCCACTTGATTGGCCTTCCAACTACAGTCTGTTGCGATTGTGGCATACCAATGGGAGCCTGCATCAAACGGTAGCGCGACTCAGAAGGCAATTGTCGCACGGCCATATGTTTGCTGAATGGACAGTGCATCTCAACAAATTTGCAGAGCGTGTTTTGTTCCAGCAACCTGCAGTTTATGTAGCGGGACATGCCTTGCAAGCCAACTTGCGGGAACGAACCTTCCCAGACAGGAAAGGCCGCAGGAGGGTTCCTCCGGATGATCTGGATGAACATCAACGGGCGATTCGAGCGCTACATCAACGAGCTCTTGCTCAGCAAGCAGCTAACCCAGTATCATTTGCACTCACCAATGAATGGAACGACACTATCACATCGGACAAGAAGCATCATCTAGAACATTTCATGAGAGGTACGACATGATCCCCCCAACACCTTTTCTCATCACTCTTCCTCTGTTGGTGTCCACCATTCTCTTTTTTCCCCCTATGTCTCATTTCTGTTTCACTCCGCTTTGTCCCTCAGACAACACTGGCATTTGTTTCATCAGCAATGGAAGTGGGAGTTCACTTTAATCACAATATGGTCTCTCGTCATCCCTACTTCAGGTTACTGTCCATACTGGTGTGTCTGTCCAAAGACGTGACAGGTGCATTGGTATGCAGTCGGGGACACAGCTTTTCCTTATTTATAATTGTCAGGTTCCTCATGACCCATGCCTGGGAGGTTCCTTCCAAACTGGTGTGTCTGTCCAAAGACGTGACAGGTGCACTGGTATGCAGTAGGCGACACAGACCTCCCTCATTCATACTTGTCAAGAATTTTCTGCCCCATGCCTGGCCCCTACTGATTCAGACCCCCAACAGCCAGTAGCCACACACATGTGCCCTCATGTGTGAGTGATAGCCTAGGCATAACAAACCGAGTAGCATGCTTTCCCCTTGCACTAGTGCTTAGGATGTGTTGTCCAGTCGAGAGCTTAGATTATACTAAGGCCTCCTCACACCATGAAGCCTACTGCATGCGCGCACGCTCTCGTACCCGGTGCCTGACAATCATAGATGATGATGCAACCGTTTCCGTTATTCCCTGACATAATACTGACGAGACTACCCCTCTCCCACCCTTCCCACTAGCTAATTACGTGAATTCATCGTCTCACCCGTAGTATTGCAATTTGCAGAGTTACAGTCGGCGTAGTGCCTCGGTTGTTGATTCTGTTTTGGTGTTTGTTTGGTCCCTGCCTGCCGTCGCCCTCCCTCCCCCTCGGATGGTCCTCGTTGGCGCCCTGGTCCAGGTTTTACTGGTCCCTCCCTCTGGGTATCGTTGCTTCCGGCGACGGCCTGGTTGCCGTGCCTCTGCGCGTGGAGTGTTTGTTGCGCACTGTCTCCCCTCCTCATGATGACTCATGGCAACAAAGGCCTTGGCCCTGTGTGGGGATCCTTCCCTCTACACCATGTTTCCTGTGTTGTTGTGGTGCTGTGTGCTCCCTCACTGAGGTATTCATCATGGTATGATCCTTGTCCCCTTCTTGGACGCCGCTAAGACACGTTCGTACCCCTTCTTGTGCGTGCGTGTCCTCTCTCTCTCTGTCCTCTGCTGCCTCCTGGCTCCTTTCCTCGATTCCTCTGTTGGCTTGTAGTTTTGCATGGGTTGAATTGGCCGCTCCCTCCTCTTTGCTTCCCCCTTGATGGCAGGTTTCGTATGGTTTGGGAGTGTGTTGTTTTTGCTTCCTCTGTTGCCTGGATACCGAGGTTACTGCTCTGCACAGTCGCCCATCTTTTCACCATGGCTACATTGATCTCATCCGATAGTGACTAAGGATGTATCCGAGGTGGGACAGCCGTTGCTCACCTTCCCCTCCCCTCATTTTGCGTTAATTTGACCCCTTTTTGAATTCGTTTTTTGAGTTGTTTTGTTTGTGTTTTGTTTGTCTGGTGGCTTCCTCTGTGGCTGTATTGGGATGGGCCCTTCTCTCTCTTTTGTTTTGTTCCTTGTGTTTTTCTAGGGGCGGTAAATTCCCGGTAGAGCCATGGACTAGGCTGCACTGCAGTGAGCTCTGCTGGCGCTGTCCAGTTGTGCTTCCTGCAGTTCAGTCTGGAGCGCCCGAGTGCAGCAAAGCCTGCCCACATGGTTCGTTGTGCGGATTTTCTGTATTGCTCTGGCCTATGGCCCACTCGGTGGGAGAGTGGCCTTGTCTGGAATATACAGTTGCCTTTCTGTGCATCCGGTCCTCTCCGCAGAACGAGCTGGGACGATGACGCCTAGTGACTCCTGTCTGAGTATCGGATGATGGCGCACCGAACCACCTCATCCTTGAATCTAGTGCACAGTCTTACAGCAATGCGAATGCGACCTTTGTATACCTACTTGCAGTATCATACTGGAAGCGCTCACGAGCCCATGGTATGATCGGAACATCATTGTCTGTCATGGCCGTACTGAGCCGGTCAGGCCTTTAGCCACCGTTTCACCCACGGCCTTAGGGTCTTGGGCACAAGTCACGTGACGGTCTCTGCAAGTGCTCACACCATGTTGCAGGCTGTCAGTGCTCCCCCCCTGTCTTGGGGGGGAAATAGACCACAGCCTCTTGCGGTGGTGTATACTGACAGGAACAGACTGCCTGGAATACGCTGAACAATACAGGGTGAACAGCAGCGATGCGGAAGGTGAGTTATTGACAACTCGTCCATACAGGCGGCCTCTTTTGAACTACACATCAGTCTGCCTACGATATTGGACTCTCTCTGCTGTTCTCAGGCAAAACGGTCTGGACAATCAGGTACAACACTTCATGCACCGCTGCAATTAATTAGTTTGCATGTTTTTGAGGATGATACAGTGGCTAAGGTCGCTGTATCCAAGGCAAATCTGAGTGATTTTTGTTTTGTTTCTTGTTGGGCCCTGCCCCTTTCTTTGTTGCTTCGCTGTCTTGCTTTGTGGCGAAACGCAAATCTGGCTGGGGGATTTGCGGGTCGTTTTTGGTTGTGGTTTTTGTTGTTCTGGTTTGTTTAACGTGATGATTTGCCAGATTTTGGACCACACGAGTCCTGTACACTACTGCTTTTCACTGCTTACGCAATTGTAAGGACCGTGCCTAGTGCGAATCGGCCAAACCGGAGGGAAAAAAAAAAGTAGTTGCCATACTGTTGACTTTCATCCATGAAGGCAAGCCAGGTGCGAGAGATCCAATGGCCAAAGCTGGAGTAGCGCATTGCCATTTCCGCCGTGGCCGAGCCACCTGTTGCAATGAGTACATTCTTGTGAGCGATGATTCTATTGCGGTCACTGCATCGGACGTCAATCTTGGAGGCATATGCTGTTCCTTTGCCTTCCTCCATGCGTCCAATTAGCCTTCCAAAGCTCTTGATTGTGGGGGGCGCGAGATCACTTAATTGATCCGCAAGTGCTTTGGCAGCTACATTTTCTTTCGTATAGATGATGGCAACAAATTCCTTGAGTTCGCAGCTCAGGGCAATGAGCAGGACCGCAAGGGACCGCGTTTTGCCAGCACCAAAAACCCCTGCAATACATAAGTCAGATCTTCCTGTCAGAATGGCCAGTAACAGTGCAATGGAAACTGTCAAGACATGTCCATCCCCGTGGGCTGCTAACGGAAGGAGATACTCACAGTAGTAACTGTCATGGGCCCCATCCATTGATATTGTGGCTGGTGTCAAAAACCGTTTCAATATTCTGACTAATGCATCCGTCAGCTGCGTTTTGCGCTCGCTGGCCATGCGGCGAGCAGGTATATGCGGCTGCACGATGCCCATTGCCAATGGTAGGCGCGACTGGTTAGCTTGCGCAAACACTAAGAGTTCATGGCGGCTACGCGTGTCTCCTAGAAAGGCTAGCTCCTCCCATACAACGGTCATAGACACGTAGTCTTCAATGGGTTTCGGCCAGTCCTTTGCAGGATCAAAGTAACTCATTGTTTTGAGATACTGGTCCAAAAGCCGCCCACAAAAGGTCCGAGCAATGGGTAGCGAGACGATAACGAGCTCAAGCAACTTCGGGGCAATGCGCTTGATCGCTCGCTGAGCAGGGTTCTTACTGGTTCCGCTAGACATCACCTTTTCATGTACAATTAATATGACACACCGCTGCTGAGTGTCTGGTAACTGGAGAACACCCAGTAATGCTCTGCCCGCCATCACATTGGCTTCCAAGTTGCCTAGATTCCCAGCTTCACAAAGTTCTCGCGGCGAGGTCATTGGAACATCCGACGGTGCACTGAAGAGCAGGAGCGGGGCACCATCAATATGTAGGTGAACAACATGAAACCCAGCATAAGCCTCGTATTGGTAGGTGAGCTGCAAACGTGTTCCAGTTTGTCCTCGCTTCTTCTGCTGAGCAAGTTCCACACTGACCCAGGGCTGCAGATGCTGAAGCTGCCGTCCCGCATGATAAGCGTCTAGTTGCGGAAGCACCATGTCCAGTAGGAAGATGAGGGTTCGTAATGAAAAACCACGTAGGAATTCCGCCAGTAGGTTGCGAACCAGCAACCCACCCTCATCGTGGGATCCTCCCGGTGTGGGAATCATCGCAATCAGAACTGCTTGTAGGTCAGCTTCCGTATCAGGCTGACCATCCCGAATGTCCCGTCCACTAATGGGTATATTCTGTAGCTCCGTGTTCCCTTCTCCAGCTGCTACTAACAAAGCACTTAGAGTCGTCTTGAGGTGCTCAGGAAGGTCAAAGCTAACCCATGAGAGTACACGCAGCAATCCCTCGCACCGTCCCCCATGTGGAATAACTTGTGGGGTGGTGATTTGTAGCCTCTGGATTTCGTGGACTCCTTCGTCAATGTCAATGAAGAGCAAGTGGCCATAGGAATGTTTGGCACGCCCACTCCAGGTGGGGTGCCCTTCTATAAGAACAACCTGATAATTAAATTCTGTCAGAGAAGCAGGTCTCCACACACAGAGCCGGTCCTCTAGGCAGTGCACCAGTGTGACTCGGCGTTCGCCTGTGGCAAGTCGCAGCATCTCTGGCGGCGTCGCAATCGCAGCAACTTTAGTGAGGCCAGGGAACGCAGCAACTTCACTCAGGATCTCGTGGACTGCTAAGCCCGTATAGGACCCTGCCGAGAAACCATACACGTTAATGTCCCTACCACCTCTGTTATCCGCTGTAGTGACCAAGTGCGGAAAACATGACTTCAGAAAAAGCTGTTTCCCTTGTGGATGATAGCAGCGGAAAATCTGCATAATTGCTGTTGACCAGGTCGGATGTGGTGGCCTGGCGTGGGCTGGCCGGATGTTCGCAGCCTCAATGAGGCGAATCGCTCTCGTGAGCAGCAGCTGTGGATCAGAGAACTGTTCAGGGAGGAAATCTCGCCAAGCTGTCCATCCATCAGCAGTGGAAAGGAGCTGGTATACCGCATATTCGTGCACTGTTTTGGTGAGGCCCAATTGGGTGATATGTTCTTCCCAATTATCTGTCATCGCAAGCGATGGGCCATACACCTTTGTTTGCGCAAGATTTTGCAGGAAAATATCATATTCGTGTTCACCACTAAGTAGGCCACCCCCTAATCCGCTGCAGTGCACTTCAAGGGGTCGGTCTTGCATTGGGGCGTCATCCTGCCAGACTTCTACGAGGGAAAAGACCCAGGATGCCCAGTCACCCGAGCCCTTGAGTGCGGCAGGCATCGCAGCTTCAGGTTGTCTTCCTATGTAGTTTTGTTTGGACAATTCTCCAACATCTATAGTCTGCTCATTGACAGTGATTTCCCACTTAGCCATTTCTCGGAAAGGTAACGGAAGACCAAACTTCAGGTGAGCTGCTTGCTGGAGCGACGTACATGAGGGTTCCGATTGTTCCTTTCGTTGCCACAATCCACACAGCAAAATCAGTTGAGCTTGGGAAAGAGGAGGAGGAGGCACTTTGGCATGCAACCGTAGTCCAACCACTGGAAGGAAATTGTGATGTAGCCATTGGGGCTTCCATTCATGCGTGCCAAATAAAGCAGCAGCCAGCGGCAACCAGCCGAATTGGGCGAGGTCAGCGAGACTGCTCGGCATTCTTTTCTTGGCACTAGTGCCAAATCCATGCAGGATAACAGGCCGCATGTAATGTGGCTCGATTGCCATGGCTTGGTACATCTTGTCTCCTGGTAGCACTCGTACGCTGACCTCACCGGGCAGCAGGCTAAGGGTCGGAAGGGCCCCTTGCTCGTAGGCGGGCCGAGCCCATTTATGGAAGTTGGGTTGTCTGCCTTGGTAGCCATCAAGGATCTTCCGTAAATGACCATGGCGCGGCCAGACACCAGAGGCTGGGACAGGAAAAGTAACTAGTCACTAGTCCAGACCACTGGCCTAACAAGCTCCACGCATGGCGCCAATCTGCAGTAACCCTTGTGGACGTGCCAAGCAGAGGAGAGCCAAGTAATCCACTGGCGACTGCTTGCTCGACGTCTGCAGGTGGATATGTAGTAGCTAGGTAGGCTTCGACATGTCTGTGGTAAGCACTGGTAACAACGCGGGGAATTTCATCAGGATCTGTGTCTGAGTCATCCAAGACAGTAACAGGTACAGGACTCTCATGACCCGAAGCTAATACAATGACCAGACCAGCATTGATTTCAGTGAAAGCCTCACTCACAAGGATGACTCCTTTGGGTCTAGGCGCAGTGGCCGTTTCATCCACGGCTACTTTGTCTTTCCGAGTGGGTTTGGTTGACCCAGCCGGAGAAGAGTCATCGCTGCTGGACGTCACTCGACGAGACATACGGGGACTCGGGTCTGGCGAATCACCATAGTCAACTTCGTCTGCCAAATTGGCACCGTAGGTGAACGGAGAGGCTCGTAGTGGATCTGCTTTTCGGCAAGCAAGATGGTCCGCACTATGCGACCTAGACAGCTTCGATGGTGGACCAGGCTGTTGCATGTCCCTTCCCGTGTCCACAGATCGCGCACGTTTGTGCGATGACGCAATGGGGCTTGACAGTTTGCTCTTTGCAACTGTGCTTGATGCAGCTGAATGGGTTGGGTCAGTGCTCGCCAGCCAAAGTTCCCGTATCTCAAAGAGAGTCACTGGCACACAGTCGCTGTCAATCAGCGCAAAGTTGATGGCCGGGAAGAGGAACACACACGCATCAAGGATGTACGTCCCTGCCCATGTCGGGTGTACCTTATGGAGACCGGTGTCAGCTGAAATGTGGACAAAGACAACTGTGGTGAGTTCTCCATATGGGCCGACATAGCGTAACCGTTCTTTCCACCAAGCAGCGACCATTGGCCAATGACTGAGTCCAGGCTCAGACTTGACCTTATCCGATTGCAAATCACGATTGTCCGTCACCAAATATACCGTGTGGTAAGGCAAGAAAGCACGGCTTTGACTAACCAACCATCGGTACAACTTATGCCAGTCAGGTCCAGGTAAGGTTTCTCGCCCACCTACCATTGCAATTTCATAGTCATGCCGATCGGGTGCAGCGGTCTTCTTATGGGGGTCTCCAAGCCTCCAGTGCTGCTCAATGGATACATTCAGCCCATACTCAGTCGAGATGCTCTTGTGCTGTTCAAGCGCAAAGAGCAAATCAAAGAAGCTGATGTTAGGGTTCTTTGCATACCAGGATTTCATAACTTGTTCTCTGGAAAGCAGAGACATCACACTGTGCAGTTCCTGCGTAGCCGTTCAGGGTGTAAAGGTAATATGGAGAGGGAGGGGAGGTGTTGAGAATCCTGACACGTCTTTAGTCAGAAGACTCAAGCACTTCAGTCAGAATTGAATGGCGAATTCAACAAAGAGAAGGAAGACCCAAAGCGAGACCACCAAGACAGAAAGCAACAAGGAGAGACCAACAAACAAAACAAAACAAAGGACACCAACCCAACACACACAAACCAAAAACAAGCGGGGAGAAGGGCAAGTGTTGAAAAACCCGACACGTCTTTGGCCAGGCAGTTCAAGCACCTTGATACGAAGCAAGAGGGCAAAAAAGACCCGAACCCACAAATTGATACACGGCAGCCGAATGAGGCAGCGCACGCAGCAGTGAGGGAGAAATGTGCAATCAGGGGGGAAAGAAAGGGAAGTAATAAGCTGGAAGCCCTGACAGTCTTTAGTCAGAAAATCCAGGCACAAGAGTGAAAAGGAGGGGGAGAGAGGGAAAGGGAGGGAGCAAAGCACAGCGAGCCAACGAGCAAAAGAGGAAGAGAACCCGCAAAAACCAAACAGATGGGGGGGAAGGGTGTGTGGAAGAGGCACTGGTAGCCCTGGCACGTCTTTGGCCAGAAAAACCAGATGCCAAATGGGAAGGAGAACGATGAGTCAGGTAAAGGGATGTAACGCAGCAAGGGGCACTATCGCGAAACAAGATCCTAATGCACGAAAGATCAGGATATACACTGTGGTGTGAAGCAAACAACAAGCCCGTAGCAAAACCCTTGCCCAATAACCAGAAAGGTTAGTGATATGAATCCCTCTCCGAGGTTAGGAGGTGCTCTATATTTCCCTTTTCTGGAACTAAGCTGTGGCAGCTGGTCTGTCTGCAGCTTTTGCATTTGAGCCAATGGATCGCAGGGAGCGTTAGCTAAAATGCAGCAGAGCACACAAAGCTTGCATACCTAAGGACAGCATGGTTCAGCTGAGAAATGCGGCTGTGTGTGCGCTGCTCGTTCATTTTTCTCTAGGATCTCAAACAGGCCGGAATACAGCCTTGACCTGGTGCCAGCCTCTCACTGGGAAAATGTTGATCTTCGAGCACACAACTAGTCGATTTGGTGCAGGAATGTTGCTTCCCGGTCGAGCTCCGGGGGTGGTTGCAGCTCATTTCGTACTCGTTCTGGTAAGTACAGTCCTTCAAGTATTCTGCGCCAACGAAACGTAGCAAAGTTTGTTTGTCGAGACTGTTTCTCAATGATATGTTGGTATTTCCACACAGTTTGTTTCATGATTGTGGTGGCCTTATCTGTCAGAGTTGTGGGTTTCACTCGCGCCAAAGAGGATTGCTCACTTCTACACTCGTCTGTGGCGCTACACCCTTGCTGTAACATATCAATGACCGTGTCTTCAGCACTTTGCGCAGCAGCAGCTTGCACAGCGTTGAAAACTTCTTTTCGGGCAGGGTGACCATGCCATTGCAATGAATGGGAAAGCACGGAAGCAATCGGAATCTCCTGCCACGGGTCCGCTTGTGCGTCTAGGAGCAGCTGTACATTTGTCCTGTGCCGATGAAGAACAGCAAGGAAGAGGGGTGGTAGCGCTCCTTGTACGGGTGTCACCGAGGCACCAGCCTCAAGCAAGGTTTGAACAAGCTGTGAGCTGCCCAACTCAACTGCTAATTCCAACATGGTGGTAGGTTGCCTTGTGGGCGGGATAATATTGGGGTCAGCTTGGGCTTGTAGCAGTAGATAAGTTAAACTGGCCCCATGTCGAGGGAAGCAGTGGCCAGCTGTAGGCTGGCAAGCATACGGATCAGCAGAATGGTCTCGAAGAATAGCAGAAGCTACTAAGGTGCTGGTATGCCCTCCCTCGGTCGCCTCGTCCATAAGGCCCAAGCCCTTGCCAAGAAGATAGCTTACATCCATCACATCTTTGTGATGAATGGCTGTCAGGAGGTCTTGATATTGCTGTGCTGATGGGACTTGCAATGATTGCACTATATAGCATAGGATTGCCTCATTTGTAAAAGTGTCAAGTTGAACAGCTCTGAGTGGCGACTGGATTACTGACGAGTTGTCTGCGTAGAGGACCACTTGGAAGGGTGAATCCAACCTAAGCACCCTCGCCGTCTGTTTCATAATATCCCATACCAGAGTTGTCTGTTCCGAGACCTCAATCGTCAGGGCAGTTTCACCAAGGATCCCATGGCGGACACGGAGTCGCATACTTACCCCGTAAAAGGAGTGGAGGCAACCCTGACAGTCTTTAGCCAGAGAAGCCTCGCACTTATGACTGCACCCACAAAACTCGTATATGTAAGGGCTAAGAAGGATACTGAGGGACATACTTAAAAGAAAACCGTCAACAAATGGTCTGACCCTAGCTAGTTGAGCCGCAATTGCTGTGCAGGTCAAATATGGAAACATTGCTACATGGTCTCATGGACATGCAAGACAACACAGTTTATACATAAAAGCCATTCAGATGCTGCAGACGCGCGCTGTAGAGCCTGTCTGCGACAACAGAGGACTAACAGGTCTGGCAATCTAGTTAGTATGAGACTTGCCTTGTATATGGAAACGTTGATGATGATCACAAAACCGGTGCTTTTATTTGAGCAAGCATATGATTGCAGGCCCTCTATCAGGCATCGTGGCAAAAGGCCTCATGCTCACCAAAGACACCTACTGCATGAGTGCAATGGAAAAATACCACACACAAAGTGTTACATGCATTCTTAGCTGTTGCACTCTAATCGACTTTTACTGAGCTCTGAACAGGCAGACCATCTAATACAGTTACCGTCTTTTCACGTTCTGCATCCTCGAGGTGAGGGGGGGCCACAGTCTTCGCTGCGGTTCCTTCGGACTTTATACAGCATGCAGATGTCAAAATCAAGCACCACTCAGTTTTGACTTCCCTCGGTGGCCGGATCTGTGCAAGATTCAGTCGGAGCAGCTGAAGCAACTTGCGCCGAGTCTTCCTCTTTAGCTGTGGCTTGTTCGTGCTCGAGCTGCACTAAATTGCTCACGACTTCTTCCATTTGAGTGGCTGCCTCTATGACAACCGATAAGAGAGTGCGTGCATAAGCAAGCTGTTTACCAGCACGGGCCCGGCCTTCTGCTGCAGGTCCTAGTGGCGGTACCTCCCCATGCCGCCACATTGTGACTTTGCTGGTTGTATGTGTTGGC
Source organism: Cladocopium goreaui (assembly GCA_947184155.2). Taxonomy (NCBI): domain Eukaryota; class Dinophyceae; order Suessiales; family Symbiodiniaceae; genus Cladocopium; species Cladocopium goreaui. Next base: position 26,392 of record CAMXCT020006684.1, read on the forward strand.
ATTGCAGTCTTAGACTCAGACTGATCAGCGAAAGTCGCATTGAGTTTCTGCAGATCACGCGCACTGTAATTCCCAGACGGGTCAAACTGTTGTGTACTAGTTTGTCCCGAGGGATCAGAGTACTTTCTCTTGCCATGAAGGTTCTCTTCTTTTCGCGGCATAAGCTTCATAGCACTCTTGTGTTCAAAGCCAGTTCTGAAAGTTTCATGACCTGCTGAACTACAGCGGGATTCTCTGTTGCGGGCTATAGTTTTGTCCGTCACCTTGCCTGAGCTATTGGTCATTTCAGTGAAGGGCCAGCACGGTGTACGATTTGCCAGGATATTGTGTTCATGCATTCTGTCAACATAGAAATGATTCAATTTCTCATTGTGTTGGTGGTTCGTGATGACAGCAAATCTTCGGGGGCTCACCCAGATCCAGAGGTCTTCCTGAAAGGACTCTGTGGCATAGAAAGGCCATATCTGTCGGCCTCCCATCTCTACAAACCAGAAGTTGGTATAAACATCATCACTGGCCTCCGTATCTACGTGGCAGAAGTCGTGTGACAATTTGGCGGAGCTGGACCCTGGGTAGGCCCAGTCCGGCGGGCTCTTCATGTCGTCATTGAGGACAATATTCCAGCATTCTCCATTGATGTACATTCTATATTCATAGAAAGACCACGCATGGAGCTGCTTTGCGTGCTCATAACAGCCCTGCTGCCGATAGACCTGAATGCCATCGTATTCCGTGATGTAGGACTCTTTGTACTCAGGTCGCTGGTGTTCACTGTGAGCCTCAGTATCGTTACTGCCTCCAGCTGGGCACACTTGGTCAGATCCAGTCAGTGGGCCTGCCTTCAGCGTGACCTTATCACCAATCCAGTGCGCCATGACTGTCCACCGGAGTACACACAGGTATGGCGGAGGTATGAATAGAGAGCAGGTAGGGGAAAAGAGGAAACAGGCACAGATGACTGGTAGGGATGGACTAATGAGTACACCCGAGGTGCCAACAATCAGCGGGACCAGCAAAGGTAACAAAAGGAGACAGCCAAAGGGAGGGGAGGAAGAAGAAAGCAAAAGAGAGGGAAGGTAAAATAGGGAAAGGGTACTCCCCTGACACGTCTTTAGTCAGAGGAGTGGGAGCCCTGTAAATGGGAACGTGGTTGAGCCACATGTATGCGACAGGGTATACAAAACTGCTGTCAGATCTCAATCTTCGGAACTTGACCAATGTGGGCACGTGTACTCATGAGTACCTCTGCTGATCATGCTCTCTGTCGTGATGGAAACACAACTCTCTTTTGGTCAGAATTTACTAATTGGTGATATTACACCTGAATATGATAGGATTAGCCCCTGCTTCGAGCCGGTTGATTCATCAGAAACTGGTTAAACAGTGAGTAAGTTGAGTGTAACTGTGCTGTACATGAGCTGTGGCTATGTACATCGTAGATGAATCTGTGAGGCCTATTCCTTCACGGAAAAGCTGTTCAAGCAGCAAATTATCAAGGCGGTCTACCGTCTCTTCTTTGATCGAGAAAACGCAGGGGGTCCTGTGCATGAGTCCATTGGATATGAGGAGGTAGTCTTGGATTTGTTGCTCTTCAAGTCTGAGTACTGCATGCGTAGCAGTGTGTGCGATCCATGTCTCAGCATCAGGCATTCGTAGGTGTAAGATTAACAGTTCGATGTTGTCTCCTATGATTCCAGAAGGAGGTCTTGCTTCGAGCGATATTGCTCCGATAACTCCATCCACTACATCCAAGTGCTTCATTTCGTCACCATGGCAAACAGTGTGCGCTGCGTGGCTAAGTCTCTATGTCTAGCGGTAACTGCTCGAAAACATCAAGTGAACTCAACGGATGTATACTGAGTGGTATTCATTGGATTTGTGTTGTGAGGTAGCAATTCTTGAGCACATGATGGTCAGCAAAGGTAATGGGTGGCCCGTAAATCATGTCAATTCCACAAATCTGAGATGCGGCGGCTCTAAAACCCCAGCCATCTCACTTTTTGTTACAGGAGGACGACCTCCGGCGCACTCAACTCTCTGTCAGGACTGCGAGTGGCCGCAGTGGGCGGATCCTGATCGGTCATGCCTCCATCAGCAGCTGGAACTAGGTATAGGTGGTTGACCCACACACCTCGTGTTGACGGGCGACTAAAACCTGCCACTTGGACTATGTCCTCGTATGATGCTGCTAGTGCTATCAAGAGCTGCTGTGTGATGCGCTGTCCGTCCAATTCAACCAGCTGGAGGTCAGCTTCTAAGATGTTGTATATCAATTGCAGTCCATGTGCTTCTTCTGGAAAAAAGGTGACACATCCACTCTGCACTAGCCTTACTGTGCGCCTGAGGTCTCGCACAGCTACCATAAGTTCTTGCGCTGCTTCCAAGCTATATAAGATCATCTTTACTGGCATAGAGAAATGGTGTTCTTCACCACGGAGTCGCACATAATCCATGGCAGTACGGGTAGAGAGAGTGGGGGCCCACTATATACAGATTGCTAACTTGCAAGTATAGTGAATGTGAAGATTCAGATGGCAGTTAGTCGATGTTGTTGTCAGTCAGTTGCAATCCCGACACGTCTTTGGTCGGAAAGACAACGTGACCGTCATGGTTACCGTATTTAATGGCAGGCATGTTAAATATTGGGTCATGTCGGTCATGCCTCTATGATGACTGTCTCGCTAGGGTATCTCAGCCAGTGTGATGGGGAAGATTGATTTTGTTCCTATCCCATGGTCACTGAAATACGCTCACATCTAATCTTTACACCCTTGACTTAGAGAAGAGCCTAGGACACCAAGCAAGTTGGCATTGTGTGCGAGTTAATACTAGAAAACAAGTACAGACAAGTTAAATGCGGGTTGGGGGTCATCCTAAGCCCGTTGTGAACATTCCATAAACTCACCGTCATAGAACTGTCATCTGACTTGCTAGTGGGCAGGGGATATTGCTTTGTTAGGCATGACAGCTTAGGGGCCATGACACCTGTGAGCAGACATAAAGGCAAGTTCACACTGCAGTCACCGCCAGTAATGTCAAGAGGAGGATGAATGTGCCCCTACTAGGTGAGCATGCGGTTCAGTTCCCTTAAAGGTTATTTGCGTGACATGCGAGAATCACCACAGGAAAGGCGGACCAGTGAAACAACTTTTTTGATTACCTGACGATCACCTTCACCGGACTCCTGCTAAATCACTGGGCCTCACAGGTCGTTGAAGATGGTTGCATACGCTTCACTGAGGGCATACCAATTTTGCTGTAGTCGATAAAGTGCTCGGTTGGCTTCTTGTACAAGGTCATTATGTTGCATTTGCAGCACTTGGATGCCTTCACTGAGTTGGAAGATCCGATCCGCTTCATCTTCATGATTAGGAAAATGGCCTGCTATTGCATTTTGGCACTCTTGCGAGAGCCGGAAATCAAAGCACGGTCGATCATCTTCATGGACAGCACTGTTGATTCGTGATTGCTCACTCAGTGCGATTCCTTCTAGGGTTGGCTGCAGCGTTTCGATGCGATTGCCTAGTATATTGTAAGCATGCATAATTTCTGCAATAATAGCACATTGTTGGGCATTCTTTGCAACTATTGCAAAACGTCTGGAATTGGCCCAGCATGCATATCCGTTGTGTCGCACCTCTGCTGCAAAGGGATAGAAACCTCCATAGCCTGCGATATTCAACCAAGCCTGCAGGTAGACCTCGTCACACTCGCGAGGAATGACCTTATGGAATCCATGGGGCAATGAAGCCCCCATCACTACTGTCGTCTCCTCTGGAAGCCATGACTCATCTTCAGCCCATAGGATGTTCCATTTTTCTCCATTGAGCCATGTGCACACTTCCATCAAGTTAAATACCCTGCACTCTATGTTGACATTGTGACATAGCCTATGAATCGGATACTTGCCGCGATGTAGGTTCGTCAACATATTTGGAGTGCTTTGTATGGTTTCAACGTTATAACCTTTCCAATGGTAGTTCCTCAGGAATGTCATAAGCGCGGTCGACATGGCTACGCAAGTGGAGCGCTTGCCAGGTGCAGTCCCGACACGTCTTTAGTCGGAAAAGCACCGTGGCTTGGCAGCTAAGGATAACCTATACTATTTATGGTGGCGTCAGGCAACATTGTTAGCATCATTGAAGGTAGCACATCTTTGGGTCAGCTGTATTGTCTGAACTCTGTTTGAGCCGATAGACTACGTGTGCTGGGATAGTGTTGTGAACTTCGTCACCCTGTATTGGAAATCTAGTGGCTGTCGGCATGGTTGAGCTCTGATATAACATATCACTAAAGCTGAAAGCACACGTGATCTTATTTTCTCAATGGCTGAACAAAACTGCGCGATGTGCGGCGTAACCACATTGGGACTAGCCAGCCTCTCATAGCTCAGCAAGTTGGGAACAGGGAGCTTGTAGGCACAGTGTCATCTTGCTTCTTTTATAGTGCTAGCACTTCCCAGTCTTTGGTATACCCATTGCTAAGGTGAGCGCGGGAAGCAGTTCTCTCTCACATCATGTAGTTCTTCGCCTACACTTGAACTGATCTCAATGCCATCGGGATAAACCACTGGGACTAACAGCTCGGTTTGGGCGTATTCCATTTCACGTACGATGTGAGCTTTGTAGTCAGCTATCATGTGAAGTAAAGTGACTTGCGCTTGAATGTTCTCATCAAGCCTTTCTGGCATTGGTATGTCGACCCAGAATACTTCCCTGGCCTGTTGCTTCGCCTTGAGCAAATGGTAGTGGGCGGATTGTAAATTGTCCAGTAGGGTACAGCAAGCCGTGTACTTATTAATGACACGTTTGATGTGTAGAAGTCGTTCGTCACAGCTTGATGCATCCGATGTTGCGCACGCCATGGCAGGCAAACCGATAGCTAAAATTGTGTAATCTCTTTCGAATCCACCACTCTCGCGCAATTTATGTGGGGGAGAAATGTAGGATGGTTGAATTACGAGAACAAAAGAGACCATTAAATGTTTATGGGGCCACTCATTGCAAAGCAATGATGTTCCCTTTATTTTCACCAAAGAAAAAATTTTGTCCTTGGGACAAAATTAGGCAGTTTCCGTGCCAGTAACCTGGAAGTTATGATATCTAAACCTGAATCCAAACATTAAACAGAATGTTTTGACTTGTCTGTTCTGTTTGTCCAAAGGAAATTGAATCTTCTATGAGGCTTGTCCGGCATGAAGGTCATTCCTTTTCTCTGTGAGTGTTTTGAGATGTTTTTGAAACAACTTAAACTCAAAACTTTTTCAAGAATTTTCAAAGAGTGGATCATATATGTATGACCGCGCTCGCCTCAAGAAGGGTGGGAGGAGTGGGATTTAGATCTTGCGTTTTTGAATGTGAGATGTAGCAGGGGGGTTTTTAGCCATGGATGTTCCTGGAAACTTGGATGAAGACTTAGCTTCGTGGAGTCATGTGGAAAACCAAACTGCTGGAGACGTACATGAGCTTTTTGATCCTGGAACGGTATATGAACCCTCTTTGCTTTCAGATTTTTCTGCCATGTTGCCAGCTGTTTCAGATGCTTCAGTGGATACACTTGCAGATGACTACAATGCGGAAATGGTAGTGCAGTCAGCATGGCAAACGTTGACAAACCGAGAGCTTGAGTTGCCCTGGGATGGAGGCTTTTGGAACAGTTTTTTGGATCCAACGGTTTCAGCCATGGACTTGTTCACACGTGGTATTAAGAGGCCAATGCCTTTTCACTTTGAACACTCACAGGGCAGTGCAGCCAGCTCTGCAGTGGAAAGCAGGGTCATCACAAATCAGGTGACAGAGGTGAAAAGTTTTCTGCAGCATATCAGGGACGTTCCAATCAGAACCTGGCGTGAAGAAAGAGAGGCCACCTGGGAGGTAGCAGTAAGACGGTGGGTTGCATTGCTGGATCAATGGATTCCAGCTGACACTCCATTGTCGGTAGCGTTGCAAAACCAGGAGACCTTTGTTGCCAAAGCTCAGATTTTAGTTGATGTCTTTTACAACAAGGCACCTCAGACCCTGATGAAACGAGTAAACAGCTTGTCGAAACTGTGCGGTTCTTTGCATGAACAAGGTGTTAACTTTCCCTGCACAGAAGAGCAGTTCTACCGGTTCCTCAAGAGTGAGGTCAACTTGAAGGCACCTGCATCACGGTTGAAGGCTTATTTTGAGTCAATTGTGTTCAGTCGATATGTTGTGGGTGTGGAGTCTTTGCAAAACATAGTCAGCAGTCGACGTTGTTTGGGAGCTGCACTGAAGACAGCATTGACGTGTCCGAGACAGGCCACCCCTTTTACGGTGGAACAGCTTTGCAAGTTACATGAGATTTTACGCACTGGAGAGGAACTGTGGGACAGAGCAATGTGCGGAATGATTTTATTTTGCACGTATGGAAGATCGAGATGGTCTGATTCACAGCATGCTGAAGGACTTTTGCAGGACAGGGATGCTGAAGGGACTCTTCATTTTTTGGAGATCAAGTCGGCTGTGCACAAGACAGCCAGGGCCCTACACTTGAGGCACATGTTCCTTCCTGTGGCAGCGCCAGCGATGGGGGTCACTTCAGATCGTTGGGGAGAACAGTGGTTGAAAGTTAGGCACATGTTAGGGATTGAGAGTTTATCAACATATCCACTCATGCCTGCACCTGACAGCAACTTGGAGCCAACAGAACGTCCAGTGTCCACCTCAGAGGCAAAGCGTTGGATACAGTATTTGTTGGGTGATGAATTAATCAAGGCTGGCACACGCTTGACGAGCCATTCTTGCAAGTGCACTTGTTTGAGTTTCATGGCAAAACGAGGAGCCAGCTACGAAGATAGATTGGTGCTTGGGTATCATACCAACAAACTCAGAGTTGCCATGACTTACAGTCGTGACAGTGCTGCCAGGCCACTAGCACTCTTGCAGCAGGTTTTGGAGGAGATCCGAAAGGGCATCTTCGAGCCTGACTGCACCAGAAGCGGTCGGTTGAAGTCTGGAGCCAAGCCACTGTCAGGCGAGATGCAAGGTTCAGGTGTCATTCCAGAAGTTGATTTGGAAATGAGCCATGACTTGTCTGAAGATGGTCCAACAATTGTTTCAATGCCAGAGCCAGATCACCCTGCTGAAAGGGAACAGGTGGATTGTGTGGCTGATGTGCAAGACTTGGAGGGTCATGCAACGACAGACTCAAGCGATTCGTCAGGAGCTGATTTACCAGCCTGGGCCCCGGTTGTAGGGCACTATGTTGTGACCATTCCTGAAAACAAACAGTTGTGGATGAACTCCAACACAAAGATGTTTCATTTGTCTCACCGGGATTACGTGAAGGTTCTCCTCTGTGGGAGAAGGATCACAGCCAGTTTCAAGAAACATGACGAACAAATTAGGTTCGACTCTGCAAAGTGCAGACAGTGTTTCAGGTTGAAGGACTCAGAGCACTGAAGGTGCAAGAGTCGTGGAAAAACAGCAGTGCGTTGATTCAATCATTTTTGTCGGATTTTTCAACATGTCAGTTTTGAATTTTGGTTTTGCTGGGCATTTCTCAAACACGAGACACCATGAGGGAGAGTCATTGATTGATCAAGGAATAACCAGATGAATGCATGTGCATCAGATCTGGCTATAGGTTGGTCAGCAGTGTTGAGAAGTGACAGATTGCAAAAACGCAGACACAAAACAGGGTTCAGCGACTTGGTTGGTTTTTACAGACAAGTTTGTTGCTGAACGTTTGATGGTCCGGAGCTCGGAGTGAAACTTCACTTGAACAGGTCACCATCAAAGTTTTGTAACATCAGTAGGATTAAATGTTTGGTCATGTTTTTCACGCGTTGAGCTTTAGAAAGAGCCTCAGCCATGTCTTTGGCAGATTCTGAAGCGGCTTTCCAATTGCACTGTGGAAAGATCAGCCCAGATGGTTTTCTTTTCGGGCTGTTGTCCAACCAGCGCATCACAAATTTGAGCGCGTTGGCGTTTGCAGTGGGTACGCCACAGAGCCCACCTACAGAAGCTCAGTTCAAGGAGTTTGCAACTGGGATAAACAATGACACAGACATGACATTTGGTGAGTTGTCAATGTTGAGAAGGCTTCATTTTGAAGCATCTGCAATAGTCATGGCAGAGCTCAAATCACGAGCAACTGATACAACAGGTGATGGCAGTAGAAAACTGCCTACAGCGGAGAAAAGCGCAAGACTGTTGGACCAGGAGAAAAGACTTCCAGGTCTTAGGATTCGTGGAGAGCTTCAGCCATCGTTCGCACTCATAGACATGGTGTCACAGATGAAGGAAAGCAACACTGTCCTCTGGATACCGCCAAGCAAATGCAGTAAGAGAGATGCTGAGATACAGAATAACCTGAAAGAGAAACCAGCTGTGTTGTCGCTGGAACAACAGATGGTGAAGCTGGCGGCCACGGAGGAGCACATAACCGTTGACACCTCGACGGACTTACAGCTGCAATGGGCCTTGCAACGTAGAGGCTTGGCATTTGATCAGTGCACGTTGGTGAACCATGACACACATGAAGCTTGGGTACAACAACTCCTGGGTCAACTAACCAGGGATGCCCCAGCGGGGTTTGCCAAGGTGACCACAAGCCAAATAATCAGAGCAGACCGTGAACTTTTCACGATTATGGCACAGGAGATACAGGGCACCCTACAGCCAAATCAACGTGGTGAGCTACCCATGGACCTCAAGCTTCGTGAATTGAGGACGGATCCACGGGTGACAATGTTTCTGTTACCGTTGCCAAAGAACACGGCACCTGCTGAGAAGGCTGCTTCATCGACTGCTCCACCAAAAACTGGAGGACCACCTTTGGTGCGGCCACAAAAGAAGGCCAAACCTTCTGCCAAGGCAAAGTCGATGTGTCCACAGGAGTTGAAAGGTTATCAACAAAGAGACGCAGCAGGTAATGCAATTTGCTGGGCCTTTAATTTGAAGGCGGGATGCAAAGGAGAAGTCAGCAACGGAAGGTGCAAGAAAGGGATGCATTGTTGCATTAAATGTCACAAAAGCAATCATAGCTTGGTTACATGTCGCTCAAACTGACTAGTGCTTGCGGAAGAGCTTACGGATCAGAAGGCCTTCTTGAAGAGAAAGCTGGAGATTGCAAAGACACGGCATGCCGAAAAGGTTTGCAGTACAATGGACAACAAGTCCAACGAGTTTACAACACCTCCTGCCGAAGCTGCAAAGGAGGTTATGGGGAATACCCCAAAAAGTTTCAAGCCTGAGTTGGCCTCGCAAGGTGAGGATACAAACTGGGACATGCCTGAAGTAGGGCATCCAACTTATGCAACCGAGGATGTTTCTGAAAACAGAACCATACAAGGTCGTTTCACAAACTTTAATGTGGCTGACCTCTTATTCGTGGAGGTGTTCGCGGGTACAGCAAGATTGAGCAAGGAAGCCAAATCCAGAGGATTAGAAGTTTTGCCAGTAGACAAAACCTCAGCAAGATCGACACAAATCCACATAGCGCAGTATGATTTGGCAGACCCTGAGCAATTTGGAGCTTTCATGGAGGTTTTGGATATGGAGAAAAAACGAATAGCTGCGGTGCATTTGGCGCCAGCATGCGGAACAGCATCCAAAGCGCGAGAGAAGAAGCTGCTGAAGTGGGCCAAAAAGGGCTTCAGAATCCCTCAGCCATTGAGGTCAACTCACAAACCCATGGGAGTTGATGGATTACAAGGTTTAGACAAAATCAGAACCGAGACTGCAAACCAAGTTTATGCGGCCACAGCAGCCATCATTGAATTTTGTGTTGAACATGATATTTTGTGTTCAGTTGAGAATCCTGAGAACTCACTGTTTTGGCTCTATCCAGATATTCTCAGGGTCATGCAACGGGTGACAGGTTGTAGTACTTCTTTTCACAATTGCATGCACGGTGGAGAACGCAAGAAATTGACACAGTGGTGGGCTACTAAAGATGTTTTTTCAACATTAGCCTGTGCATGTGATGGGTTGCACCAACACGCTCAATGGAATCCAACACAGGACTCCAACGGTTTGCGTTTTCCGACAGCTGAAGAAGCGGCATACCCTCACTTGCTGTGCAAGCGTGTTGTCGATTTGATTATTCAATATGTTCTTCACCATGGTGCAGGGCAACATGCGACATTGGACACCCAGATAGCAGCAGCGTCATCCACATCTCACAGGTGGATTCTGGACATGTTGCCGAAAGGAAAGAAGCTACGACCATTGGTGAGTGAGTTCAAGGGATATGCCTTTTCCTTGGTTAGCCCATCTCAAGAGCCTGAAAATAGTTTTTTCTTCAAGCAGCAGCTCAAAGGTGCAAGAATCTTACAACGACAGATGCAGTGGGGTAGAATGCGGGTCGTGGAGCATAAGGGCCAACAAAATTTTCTTTGGGTTAACAACGAAGGCAAACAGTATGACCTTGGATGTCAGCAAGCGATGGTTGAAAATGGAGAGCTGGAAGTTGAAAGTCAGGTGGAAGTTTGTACCTTGGGTATTCCAAGGGACCCATGGGACTTCGTTGAGAAAGCTGTGGCAGCAGGCCACCCCAGGTCTTTAGCAATCCATTTGAACGGTGACATAATGAACATGCTCAAAGAGAACTTCGCTCAAGAACCCCACTTGGTGATCAAAGAGAGAGTGTGCTTTTTGAAGAAATGGACAGAGCGCTGCAAAGAGTTGGAAACATCAGAAGCTCAAATGCATCAGAGGTTGCCCGAACACTTGCGTGGTGTATTAGCTGGCAAGAGACTCGCCCTCTTCAAGGAAATGCTCAAGGATCTGGATTACCCAGACGTGACACTGGTAGACGAGATTTGCGCAGGTTTCAAGTTGTCGGGATGGTTGCCCAAATCCAACGTATTCCCGGCTGCTCTGAAGAGGCCGACGCATTCCATGGAAGCGGTCCAGAAGATGGCCAAGGGTTTGAATAAGAACATTTGTAAACAGGTTGCGTCGGTGAATGACAATGACCTGGCGGAGGAGGTGTGGAGCCTGACCCAAGAGGAACTGGAAAAGGGCTGGACTTGGATAGATGACGCTTGTGAGGCCGATGAGCATGTCTTAGCAAAGCGCTTTGGTCTAAGACAAGGAAACAAAACAAGGTTAATAGATGATTGCTCGGTTGGAGGTTTCAACAGCACTTGCGGATCATGCGAGAAGCTTCGCATACATGCCATTGATGAGATGGCTGCCTACATTGCTTGGTGTTTGACGACGTTGGGAGAAAATTCCATGGAGCATGTTGTGGGCAAGACTTATGACTTGCGCAATGCCTACAAACAATATGGGATAGACTCTATTGACCGATCAGTTTTGCGGATAGCAGTGTGGAATCCAGTGGAAGCTAAGGTGCAGTTCCTTGGTTTAAACGCTTTACCGTTCGGAGCAATTGGATCTGTAAACTCCTTCCTTCGAATCTCGATGGCAATATGGTACATTGGAGTGCGGGGTTTGAGATTGTGTTGGACGGCCTTTTTTGACGATTACACTCTTCTCTCAAAGACTTCTACTTCCCGAAGTGCGGCGGTCTCTGCTGAAAGTTTGTTCCAACTGCTTGGAGTGGACTTTGCAAAGGAAGGTAAAAAGTCGGTGGAGTGGGCTTCAAAGGTGTCAGCACTAGGAGTTATACTGAACCTAGACTCTAGAGGCGACGGTTCTGCTGAAATTACCGTGGGCCATACAGAGCAAAGAGTACAGGAACTGAGCAAGACGTTGGAAGACATCGAGTTTTCTGGAAAGATGTCTTTGAAGGAGGCTGAAAAGTTAAGGGGTAGGCTGCAATGGTTTGAAACGTTTGCCAGCGGACGAATAGCTCAACAAGCTCTCAGAAACCTTAGCAAGCTTACTTCGACTGGTCGGAAGAGTGAGTCACTCTCAACTGCAGAACTGGAAAACGTTAGGTTCCTACGAAACAGGGTTGTGGGTGCACCGCCAACACGCATCAGGAGCACGAGTTTGAACACTTGGTATATATTCTCAGATGGAGCATGTGAAGGTGAATCTGAGAAACTGGGATCCCTAGGATCTGTATTGGTGAGTCCATGTGGCATACCGATGGAGTTCATTTCTGAACGAGTGCCTGAAGGATGGATGCAGTTTTTATTAGAGGGGTCCCGCCACCCAATTTATGAACTTGAGTTGCTTCCTGTGTGGCTCTCACTCATTGAGTGGGAAGGACATTTGGAAAACTCTCAGTGCGTTTTTTACCTCGACAACGAGGCTGCTAGAGGCTCACTGATCAATGGCTCCTCTAGCCAACATCAAGGAGCTTGTCTGATCAAAGCCTTCGTCCTGACAGAAATGAACTGTCAGGTCAAGGTCTGGTTCGCAAGGGTTCCAACGAGCAGCAACATAGCAGATAGCCCGAGTCGCTTGGATACAACTGAAATGGAAGCCAAAAATGTAAAACGCCGCAGGATCAATTGGTCAGCCTTGCTTGAAAGAATGAGGAAAGATGGATCTGAGACTTGGGGTTTCAATAACGGGATCCTGAGTTTCCCCATTTGCAGCTGAAAAAAGAGAGAGAGATCCGTGCGCTGCGTTCATCATTTTTGATTCGGTGAATTTTTGAAATTGTCATTTCGTTGCGGGCGACGGGAATTTCTCTGATGTCGATGCTCTCACGTTTTTGGAACGAAGCGTAACCACGAACGCGCGCGTCTTATATACGCTGTGCGTCTCTCTTTCAGGTTTTTTAGGTTTAGGTACGCGATCTAGACCCAAGCGGAAACCTGGCACAATTGATAGTAAGTCTAACTGCCGCTTTTCAAGGAAGGAAATAAGGGGCCACTCATTGCAAAGCAATGATGTTCCCTTTATTTTCACCAAAGAAAAAATTTTGTCCTTGGGACAAAATTAGGCAGTTTCCGTGCCAGTAACCTGGAAGTTATGATATCTAAACCTGAATCCAAACATTAAACAGAATGTTTTGACTTGTCTGTTCTGTTTGTCCAAAGGAAATTGAATCTTCTATGAGGCTTGTCCGGCATGAAGGTCATTCCTTTTCTCTGTGAGTGTTTTGAGATGTTTTTGAAACAACTTAAACTCAAAACTTTTTTCAAGAATTTTCAAAGAGTGGATCATATATGTATGACCGCGCTCGCCTCAAGAAGGGTGGGAGGAGTGGGATTTAGATCTTGCGTTTTTGAATGTGAGATGTACCCACCCAAACTGCGTTTTCCCGCCCTCTTTTTCTATCTTTGGGCAGATTACTTTTCACAGCTCGAGCTGTGCTTAAGTAAAGCCTAACCCTACCGTTTTTCAATAACGGGATCCTGAGTTTCCCCGTTTGCAGCTGAAAAAAGAGAGAGAGATCCGTGCGCTGCGTTCATCATTTTTGATTCGGTGAATTTTTTGAAATTGTCATTTCGTTGCGGGCGACGGGAATTTCTCTGATGTCGATGCTCTCACGTTTTTGGAACGAAGCGTAACCACGAACGCGCGCGTCTTATATACGCTGTGCGTCTCTCTTTCAGGTTTTTTAGGTTTAGGTACGCGATCTAGACCCAAGCGGAAACCTGGCACAATTGATAGTAAGTCTAACTGCCGCTTTTCAAGGAAGGAAATAAGTGAGGGACCCCTGTCACGTCTTTGGACAGAAGTACCCTGAGCAATCTTAGGAATGAAAAGCGATTACGTACTTCTCATTGGTCCATTGAGTGGTTATGGAGGAAACTACAACACACGGACGATTATGGGCGATAGTTAATATAATTCCTGAGGTAAATGAAGATTTCACAAGCTTGGTCATTTACCTCATAGTGCCGCTACTGAGGAGCCAAAAAGTGAAGTATGCATAGAGTCCTCGACAATCGGTACTGCCAATCAAGTACGTAGTTGGAGTGTGGCTATGGACCAAAGAAGGGCAGACTTGAATACTAAATAAAAAAGGCACCAGCAAACAAACCAGATAGAGAGAAGCGAAAGGAGGGAGAGTAAGTAGAGTGCCAATTAGTATCTCGTTACCTATTATCGAAATCAAGGAGAGAGAGAGGAGTAGTACACAATTGGCATGACAACTACTCAGTTGACCGGTCATTTTGCCCTCTGCGCTAATGACTGTTTTATGGCACAAATACAATGTGCAGCAATAGGTCCGCTCATTCATCCAATTTTCGCTTCACAGAGCTCTGACTCTGTTGCCTGCCGTGCTTCTCTTGCCGACGACTTGCTTCCCATCTCTGAAAGATTTTGGCTCGATCAATGGCAGTCAAAGATTTCCGGTCAGTCTGTTCTTCATAAGATTCTCGTTTTGGGACTGCGTGATTCCCTTCCTCTTTTGCCAGGAATAGGATAGCTTCATCCAGCGCCCCTAATGCCAATTTCAGTTGCTTGACAGCTTTCTCCGTGTCCATGCCGGCTAGGCTTACATTGTCAGTTGCCTTAGCCAGGCCATTTCGCAGCTGAGTGACTTGATGGGATAACGGGTTCGCTGAGCAAGGCAATGGCTTCTGTCTAGGTCTCTCGGTCTCCGTGCTCATTGGCAGAGATAGGGAGTACAGAATTAACTACCTGTGAGCAAGAAAACGGCTCGTAAGTTGCAAAAATATGCCTTACCTCATAGCAGTTAAGCAGAAAAAGGTGCTCCAAGAAGTAGATGCAGGGTCTACAGCACTTATCAAGCTCATTAGACAGAAGAGCTCTATACGTCTGACAAAACCGAAAAAAGAATACCCAAGTGTGAGTTCCATTTGGCTAAAGTACATAGGATGGGTATCTAGGTTGCTCTACGTCGTTTGGCCATGCGTTCCGTAAAGGTATTGTAGCCTGATGTTGGTGCTTGTGTGTTCCATCGGATGGGTCTCGTCCCGAAAAGCTCACTTTCGATGTTTCTTTTCCTTCCGGTACGTAGGAGGGGGGAGGGATTTGTGGCCACGTCGACATCATCGAGAGTCTGTATAAGAGCTTGAGCATCTGCGGCAAGTTCACGTAAACTGAAAAGGGGGGGATCGCATGAATCAAGCTGCAATTGATGGAGCATTGCCCGTTCTGCTTCATAAATTACATGTGGAGAGATTTCTTTTGGGAGCCAGAGTCCGTCATGAAGCCAAATTGCTGATGTTATGTGACACCTTCTCGTTAGTTCCTTGTAGTAAGAGATCATAATGTGCTCTTCATACCATTCAAGAGTTCGAAAGGCAGCACCTCTGACATGAGCAGCGTATTGTGGCCTCCTTAGGGGCAGGTGGTCGTTAACAAGCGCTTGTGTTGCTGATTCAATTTGTAGACTGAGATGATATAGAGCTGGAGGACATGGGATATGGTGTTCTCTTTCTATTTTGGCACACGCTTCTCTTGCCCCTGCACTCATTACAATTAGCGGATGTCGCTTTACGACAGCGGACCGCTGATTCGGCGATACCAACCCTAAAAGATCGGTAAGTATTGCTCGAAGATCTACTATGTGTGGGAGGTGGCTGCTGCGAAGGAGTCGTCTCATGATTTCATAGAAAGCGCCAACCATGTCCACTTCCTGGTGCGTAGTTCCAAATAGTAGTAGTCGCACCTTTCGTGGAAGTCTTTGAGCACAGGGACCTCTGCCGTACAGTCGGCCAAGACAGTCTGTTGCAGATGCCGTATACTCTACTACTCGAGGTTTCGTGAGATTGGCAGTGCCCGCCAGATAAGCCTCTACATCTTTGATATATTGCTGGTTCGCAGCGTGCACAATAAATTTATTTACCAATTCTAGCCTTATGTTCGGGACCTCAGTAAGTAGTAGAATAGTAATACCTAGAGGCCTCTCTTCCAGTACAACGGCTCCAGACCGCATAGCCAACTGATAAGGTGCTTCAACAGCAATTTCAGTAGGCTCGTTAACATTAGCTGGGAAGGCCTGGGCCGCTCTGCTAGCCGCACCAGCAAGATAATCTGCGAGTATATTGGCTTCTCTTGGGCGGTATACCCATTTTCCGTAGTCAAAAAACCTTGATTGTTTCCGGCGAATTTGCTGTATAATAGGCTGTAGGTCTATCCTACGAAAGCGTCCTGCAAAGGCTAGGTGCTTAACGATGGGGAGGATATCCCCTTGTAGATAGGCCTGGTCAACTGCGTAGCTTCTGTGTACCATTTCTTCACACAAAAGGTCTGTTGCGAGATTAGCTGACACCGCCTCAGCAAAGATATTATCTGGGCAGCTAGGTAATGCAACAGCCCTCCACTTGAGTAAAGTTAGTCCTTCTCGTTGGAGTTCTAAGAGAGCAGCTCCCGCTCCACCTGTTCCCTTATCAGCATGACAGGACCCGTCAAATTGTACTAGTAGTGTAGTTTTGTCAGACTTAAGATAGCTGCTGAGCACTTCATCGGTGCCTATAGGCTGCAATGCCGTAAGACGGCAATGATAGTCACCACACTCACACTGGAAAGTGGAGAGCGAGACATTTGGGGAGATTCCTGTTCCGAACTGGATAGTTTGCTGAATTAATTGTAGCGGTTCAGAGCCTAAGGGGACGACAGCAATGATTTGATTGGTTTCCACTGATTCACGCGTAATGCATACCCGAGCTGGGGCAAGGGCACACGAGATGTGGAGCGGGGGTTTGTCACAGCACCAAATTAGCGAGTCATCAACAGAACAGTGGGCGGAAACTAATTGTGTCCTTACATGCTGCATACGAAGGTCCAGGGGTAGCTCTGTTTGTACTCTTTGGACGAGGTTGTGTATCCAGGTATTCATGGGGATAAGGGGAGCAGAGACCTGATGTCTCATTGCACCTGATTCCCGTAGTAGCAACCTGAATTGATGAACTACTCGCGAGGCTATTGCTAAGTGCTTAACGCTTTTCCTTGACCCTTCGGCCAGCGACAGTATTGAATCATCTCCTGTCAGGCTTCGAAGTGCGCTGATAGGTACTACACACCATCGAACCCAATGCCCTACAGTATTGTCTCCCTTTGCACATGCGATGCATTTTTCCCAGTCTTCACTTGCTGGCAATTCTTCTTGCATAGGGGGTTCTCTGTGTGATGCCTCAAGCAGTCTGACAAGGGAATCTGTCGTGAAGGCCGTCAGCTGTTTGGTTACTATACATGTTTCACAAATTGCGGTTTGATAGCCGCCGAGTGGGTATGCACGGCCAAAGTTTGCACAGAGAGCACATCTTTTTTGCCGGCTTTGGCCACGTCGTGCTAACCACTCATCATCATCCTCATTGACTGCCCAGCGTAGCAAGGTGAACCTAGTAATACTAGGAATCCATCGCTTGTTGGCCTCGCAAGCATGACTGAGCCATGCCCAGCTGATTCCTCCCGTCCATCCTGCTGTTAGCACCTTGTTACGGATATAGTGAGATGCAAGTTGCATCATGTGATGGAGCACACATTTTTTGACTGCGTTTATTCGTTGTTTGATTGTACCACTTCCTGACACCGCTCTTGTTAGGACACCTTCCCCAACGACACGTGCCCACGCTTGCCATAGTATCCTCACTTCGTGTGTTTGTCTGTTCACTGCCGGTGGACTTTCAACATAAAGTTCATGAACCTGTCCTCCTTTTCGCAGAAATAGCCCTAATGCAGAAACAAGGATACTTACACCCGGGTCAAGTAGTGGTGCAATTTTACACAGTCGAAATACAAAAGCAAGGAGGTCATGTCTAATCCAACTACGTCCTAGTAAGAGTTCCGTTGCTGCCGCGCGTAGCATTTGAAGATCTTCCGTGGCGGCACCAAAATAGGATGTAGTATATAGTACCACACTTTGTGCAAACGTATTGAAAGCAATGCTCTTAGAGACAACCGAGAGAACTGGTTGCCGAAACAGCCTGAGCCGATATATAAACTTTTCGGCAGCTTTAGGATTGATTTGTTTGAGTGTAGTAGGGTGTGTAGTTACTGTCCATAAGTCACGATCAGACAATTGTGCACGCCCCAGCAGTAATAGCCCGAGTGAGGTCGCAACTCCTTGGATGCAGTGTGCCCCAAAACCTGACTGATCTAACTGACGGAGCACCCAGCTTGGAAGCGGACTGTTGATTACTAAAGCTGTTTTGCACCTACAGTTACACTCCAATGCCAATAATGAGCATATGGGTGTATAGTCAGTTCCGTTGAGGATACCGCAAGCTTCTCGAGGGGTCAACCCAATACACTTGTCGGCTCGTGCAAGTATGAGTGTCTTTTGGGAAAGGATAGCCGATAAGATTGCTGCTCGTGCGGTGGGGTATTTCTTCTGCCGGAGAATAACTTCACTTTCGATCTGCCCAGGCAGGGATTGGACTGAAAAGGGGAGACAGTCAGAGCTAATAGCTTGCCAACAGACATGCTGGTCAATTTGAAAACCTGCCGACCAGCAACATTGATAGCATTTGTGGACTCTACTTACCCAGGTAATGTCATGTCCTGGTCCTGCAATCGTGTTGTCGTCAATGTATCCCTGAACGCTAATGACCCGGGGGATACGATTCATATAGTGATATATCGGGTCCATTGCCAAACAGAATAGGAACACTGAGAAAGACCTTCCCATGTCCACTCCCACATGCACCGCCCTAGGCGGCAGAAGTCTGCCTTGAACTTTATGGCGGATGAGCCTTCCAAATAGGATGTATTTGGCATAATTACATACCCATGTCGGTGCATTGCGCATTCGCAGGATATGTAAGATCCAATAGGGATTAACCCGCTCAAAGGCCTTTGATAGATCAACTAGTAGCGCAGCCACGGGAGTATTGCTGTCCAGTAAGGCTTGTATGGCATGGACTGCGTGCTGCGGTTCTTTAAAGCAGTTCATGACTACTTGCGAGGGATGCATATATGCGCAAGTTGCTTTCATGACTACAGCAGCAATGGTGCCATCCACAAGCCTATCACAAGTATTGGGCATTCCTAAGGGCCTGAAGTAGTCAGCAGTCGGACCTACTTTTGCCTTGGGTATCCAAACCCCTACTTGTACAGGTGCAGCTCGTAGGCCTGCTAGCATTTTCATCATTAGCTGATCTAAGACTGGGTAGCTATCTTCGGGGGAGAGCCTCCATGCAGAGTAGGGGATTCCATCAGGGCCAGGGGCTGAATCTTTAGTGCCAAGGAGTGTATGGAGAAAGTCCTGTTTCTGGGGAAGTTCAATACTTGGCCACGGCGAGGCAGTCTGGTATTCCCGTAAAATGGGTTCCCATTCTTGTAGAGAGTCTTGAGGCTTAACAAACCAAAAGTTCCGCGTGTCCAGCATGGCTTCGTCCAGCATCTGGGAGGTGGTGCACTGTTCTCCCTGCTGATTGAGGATCGGCCCATTATAGATGACGCCCTTGGGGCAAATAGATCGTAACCGATTCCAGAACGTAATGTTATTGCCGATACCTCTGGCTTGTTGATTTACCTGCTCAAGAGCGGGATATTGCCGAGTCATCGTGATCTGGTCTAGAAAATCAAAAATCTGCTTCAACAGATCACTTCGAATAGTTATTTTCCCTGGATATAGCTCACTAACCCCGTTAGAAGTAAATATATGGTAAGTGGCAGTCTGAAGTGCATGGAATTGTTTTGCAGGTACATGTAACACCTCAGCTCGAATTTTAAGGAATTTCCGCAGAAGTTCATGCTCGGGAATTCGAGGATGATCCGATGGAATAGGTTGTTGTCTCCACCAAGACCAAAGGGTGGACACAAACTCAACTTCATCTGTTTGGGGTAGTCTTTGGATCCTTCTTATCAGCTCCTGTAGATCGTTAGGAACCATATAGGGGTTAGCCTCGTTCTTTCCAGGGCAAAACACGTTAGTTGGGATGGTTTGATGGACTGGGTCTTTCATGTCACTTTTGACTCTTGGTTGAACTACAAAGGTCGCGGTGAGTTGGTAATGCCCACTTAGGTGATGTCGCCTATTGGCTGCTACCATCACATCTATTTGGGCTGCAGCTATATAATCAGTAGGACATAGTACTCTGTCGAGTGCTGAACTGCCAGTAGGGCTTTCAAAGGTGTGAAGTTGTGGATGCGTGTCGAGAACTTGCGCGTGGACTAATAATTCATTCCAAAGGTCCGGGCAACTGGCATCCACCTGGTTAAAGTCTCCCCCCATATAGAGGGGGAAGTCTACTTTACTGGTCTTGACCCAGGCGATTAATTCTTTCAGCTCAGAGACCTTGGTTTGTGGATGTAGATACACTGACAAGAGTCCGATAGTAGAGTATCTGTCTTGGATTACTGCGAGGACAATGCGACCTGGGATGACAACTTCTGTTCGGTCAAGTTTCCACCCTGGTGGAATTAGGGCTGCCACACCACCCGACACTCCACCTCTTTCTGTTAACAATCCTTGGGTGTGTGCAACTTGAATACCTGGTATGTTATGGTGCAAGACCTGATGGGTTTCAGCATGCCATCTGGTTTCTTGTAGTAAGACCGGGCCTGTCCGTAGAAGTCGCTTAACGAGTCGCATTTTGGCATCCCCGGCTCTGGTTGCAAGTGTCCACCCTGATACATTCCACACATGTAATCGTTTGAGCCTGAATGGAAGATCTTGCCTGATAGCTTTTCGGTATTCGAGAATGCCTCTTCCTATTTCTTCTACTGCAAGAGAAGGTAACGTTCGGGAGTCACACATAAGTTGCTGATAGAAATCATCAACACCCTGATGGAAAAGTGCGGCAACATGTTGCAAGGTTAGCTTCCACCATGGTGTTCGGACATGGAGTATATTGGGCAATATTGATAGGTCCCGTATCTTTGATAGATATGGCGGGCATTGAGTCCCTGTTTCAAATAGGTAAGTCGTTTTGACACATCGCGTAAGCATCTTGAGCAGAGTACGGAGCAGTGGAGCAGGCAGGTTCCGCAGAATCATCATCATTTTGAGTAATAGAAATCAGTTTACTCCTTCCGTTGGGGCTTCTCCAAGTGCGAAGAGCAGCCTGCTCCACTCCTCCGTACTCGCAAAGATAAGATATTCGCCTAGTAGGTCCAGTGCATGCGATTGTATGAGCTGAGTTCCAAGTTGCCTGGGCATTCGTCGCATGGACGATGACTGCGTATACCACATTGGTGACCATACGACAGGGGTGGCAACTTTGTACGCAACAAAGGACTTAGAGTCTGCAATATCTTGAACTTGGTGATTGTCAACCACATGTATGGCGATCCATTGTGGAATGGCACCACTAACATCTCGTGCTAATACACCTATAATACTTAAGCCGCCTGTGCCATCCAGACCACCGAGTAAATGGATGACAGTGCTAGCGGGCGAGGCGTTGTGCATAAAGCACTGCGGGGCACCAAGCGTGTGCAAATAACACAAGGCACAGAAAGGGCACTGTAAAGCCGCAAATTCACTAAGATGTATATAGTGTTGTCCATTATCAATTCGAGCAAGTATCGGGTAGGTCGCAAATGTATGATAAGAAACTTGCACCACATCAGCAAATATCTTTGGCATGTTGGCATGAATGAGAAAGTCTTTACTTTGTCGATAGTCAAATGCGACCGTTCCAAAGCGAAACGGTTGATCAGGCTCATGAGAAAGCAACAGGAATAGCAGGCAAGGTCGCTGTACCCCAACGTAGATAAGGGGAGGTTGCATAATTTTTGGTGCCCAAATGATGAAACCGTAGGGAAATTGGTGCTTTACACTGAGCGTTGCAATCTGGAAAACAACAAAAAGTTGTTTGATAGCAGTAAGTTGTTCAGCACCAGTATATTCTTTCAACAGTTCAATATGCTTTGCTTTGATCTCTTGAGCTTCAGAATGAAATCCAAGACCATTTTTAACAGCCAAGTAAAGCATGTGCGCTGATAGGGTAACATTTTCATATGTGTTTGAGGACTCTAGCACCCAATCAATCCGAGTTTGGGTCATAATGTTGCTCAACTCTTTATCACCAAAGGGGGGTTTATCCTCACTGTGGGTTCCATGACACTTTGGAGGTTTGGATCCTTGTAAAATGCGAAAACTGTCGGCTGGTGCACTACTGGGGGGCAAGCTGATTCGACGCTGTCATTAAGAGAGTAGTGCCGCCATTTCGCTTCAAAATCCACTTTGTCATCTCTGAGTTGAACTCCTCGAGCGGCTGCTTGTTCCAAAACCAGCTTCAGCAAGTCTTGGTATTTAGAATAAACTTCTTGGATACTCGGTAGGTCTTTGTGGTACGGCTGCGCATCATTGTTTCCCTCAACCCACTGTTGTAATTGATCATCGGTACCGAGGGCCGCACTGATGAGAGATGGATGAAAACTATTTCCACAAAAGTCTCGAATCACTTTATCCGTGAGAAGGGAAGGCCCATGTCTTTCTGTCGTTAAGATATTCTCAAGTCCTGCTAATTTGCGTACTTCTTGGACCGTCAGAATTCTCATTGGCAGTACAATATTTGGGTTATGAAAGATAGGCACTAGTTGTTCGATGAGTTCATCTTTTTTGGATGTGGTCGCTCTGTCTGTTTGAAGAGTGATAAGGAAACTTTTCCATATAGGGAGAAAGTGAGCAGGGATGAAACTTGCCCATGGCAGGTTTGGGACTCTACTCCCTCAGCCATTTGGGTTAACAACATGAAAGATTTCCTCCCACCAAAAAAGGAATAATCCCATAGAAGTGCACTGGGCTGGTAGCCTGTCCAGGAGAGCTTCAAGATTCCACTGTTTGACAGCCCTCTTGTTCGGAGTAATGGAGCCAATGGTAAGTTTTCACCATTCAAAGTCACTAATGGGCCCCATTCATCAAGAAATGTGAGTGGAACACTAGCAAGTTCCTCTGTGTCCATGTGACTCCGTAGAAATACCCTTTTTCGCTGAATGCCATAGTAGGGACTAGTGTCCCAAACCCACCGGTTGGTTGGTTGCTTGCTGGGGAGTCCAAGACAGTATAGAAACATTTGGAAGTGTTCAGACTGCTCGAGGCGCTGCATAGCTTTAGGTTTGCGGTCAGTTTGTACAATTTGCATACTTCCAGCATTCTCTGTTAAGTATCGAATCGATTCAGTTCCAAACAGTTTCTGAAGGTGCAGAATAACAAGGTAAACTACAAAGAAGAGCATACTCCGCTGACCTGTCAGCCCAAGCAATCCATTTAGATAGCCTGCATAAGTGAGATCTTGACAGGGAGATCCTGCGACAACAATCCACTTGATTGTAGGGTGCATTGCCTTGGCTTGGCGAAGGATCAGGGAGTCACGGGCAACTAAATCCCAGACATCTTTAACGTAGATAGAAGTAACCCCTTCAATCGTATATCCCCACTGTTGGTCTTCGCGCAGTCCTATTTCAGTAGCCACAAGCCGACGCAGGACAGGATCAATTTCTGCAGCGATGAAAATAGTAGGGGGTTTACCTAGTTTTTTCTTAATGATATGATAGACAGATCCGACTCCATCAAACATCGAGATAACACCAATGTTGGCCAGCGTTCCATGTGCGATGATCCTAGGCAATCCTTCAGGGTCAATCTCTTCAACCATACCCTCATTCTTGCCATCTTTAGGGGGTCCATGTCTTGTCGCCTTCGCCTTCTTCTTGCTCGACTTGGTTTTAGCATTGTGCTTGCATGAAGGGTGAGAGAGCTGCGAGGTTCGTGTTCTTTTCTGCTTCCGAGGCGATTTGAGAAAGCCTTTGACAACCTTTAACTGTCTTCTGCGATGCTGCGCAACTTCACCACCTCCTGCTGCTTCAGAAAGTTGCTTTGTCATTAGAATTGCTTTGGGTGATTTGACTGGCAGTATGACAAGCCCACTGATGAGGAGCTTCCCGCTGACATGCTTGCTGTCCACAACTCGTATACCATTGTTATGGTCGTACATACTTATCATTCCGGGCTGGCTAGTATGCAGGACTATGAGCTGGCTGTCAAAGTCAAGCCTAGTGGTGGCTATGAGACACTGGATTTCATATTCTCTTTCTTGGTACATAAATTTGTACCCGAGTGGGAGTCGTTCTTCCTCGAGCTTCGGAAAGGAGCATCCTGGAGGTACTTTGATTCGAACGATGATCAAAGGGCCGAATTTGCCGCATTTCCACTTGGCTTTGGCAGCGTCTAGACATGAACAAGCTTGACACTCTGTCAATTCATCAGTATTCCAGATTGGAACTAACGAGTCACAAAGTTCATCTATACCTGTATTGGGCTTGATTGTCGCAGTGAAGGTGTCAATTGGTATTGCGCTAGACTGTAAGCACGCCTGACATTGTAACACAAATCTTGAGAACAGAAAACTACGAGTACTCTGACTAAGGTTTGCGCATACAATTGAATATAGTTCATACACTGCATCATTTTGTGTAGTGCTGTTAGGGGGAATGGTGCCAAGTGTTGCTAAGGATAGGCAGGCGTCAAAACATGTAAACGGAAAAACCGTGGGTACTTGATGGACCCAGCTCCACCCTACACCTACTGCTGCAAGGGCTGCTTGTCGAACATGTATACTAACATGTGTTGGGATCCAAGGCCCTCTAGATAGGAGGTACAATGCAGTATTCATGCTAGACATGTGACCACAGTGGATCGCAATGTCTTGGGCTTTGTTAGCTAAGGCAGCAATAAAGGTAGCATCAAGGGTCGGGAACCATTTTCGGCTAGATTCAGCAAAAGGAGAGAGAGAGGCAAACCGAAATTGTTGGGACTGACTTTGAGTCTCACGTTCAAAGGATGGCTGGGGGAGGTCAATTGGCTCAGTATGGTCATCTTCCCCAGTGATATCAATGCACACACGCGTTTTGTCATTAGCCGGGAGGACAGAACTTCGTTTAAGGGCAGCTTGGATAGGGGGCAATGCTTCTCCCTGATGTAAGGAGGAAGCCTGGGGCGACTTGGTCTTTGCGGGGGTTGCAATGCCAGTAGGATCTGTACCGATTTCTACTACAAAGGAGTCATCAGGTAACAATGACTGTTTTTCTGGTAAGTGATCATTTCCAATAGGGGCCTTAGAGGCAGTATCTGGAGGCTGGCATTGACTTGGAGGTGTACGTACAATGGGGTCACTGTTATCAGGTTTCGCATCGTTATTTTGTGAGGGAGGGGAGACACCGGGTGGGGAGGACGGAGTGATAACAGGGTCAGAAGGTTCATTAGACAGTCTGCCTTTGCTTGCAAACCCACCTTTCCCTTCTTCACAAGTAGATTTGAGCTCTTGTAGGCTAGTTTTCTGACTACTAAGAGCTTCTCCTTCACATGTAGGGGGTTTCTTGAGGGGGGTGGAGAGATGTGCAGGTTGGGGAGGTAGCATCTCTTTATCTTCCTCCTCCATCTTGCGTATGTTATTTCCGTGATGGTCTTGATCAACAACCATATCAGTAATTGGTTGCTCACCGGTGCCAGCTGGGTGACTAACAGGTAGGTTGGTCCATGGGATGGTTGGGCTGACAGTAGGGGGGTCAGTGCGTGCATCACTAGGTGTTAATTGCCCTTCTAGGACTTTACAAGCGCGCTGGGCACCTTTGAGTTCACCTTGACTGCTTGACCGCTCTGCATTTGACTTCGCAGTGTCATGGACGCTTGCTCCAGCGACAGCATCAGTGAGGGGGGGACTGTTTTGAAAAGGGTTGAACTGTTGGGAGGGCGGAGTTGGCGGGGGGGTGGTGCCTAACGCTGCGTAAGCCGGAAGCTGGTCAATTTCTTTCTTGCTGCTGGGGGGGACAGACGGGGTCCTAGGCAGTTTAGCACCATGGTCAGTTCGTTTGTCCTTCGTGAGCGGCTGGTGCTGTGTGGAGCTTGTAGAGGGTACCGCGGTAGTTTTCCCATTGGTACCGCTGTTGTCGAATGTACTAAATTTCCATGCAGCAATAGCTTCAACTTTAGTATCAGCAGTTAGCATGGCACTGAAGTCAAAGTGGGGAGGCACAAGCATGACAAGATAACAAGCTTTGAAGGGATATATTTGTAGAGCATCAACCTTAGTGAGGTATAATGAGCTTTCGAGGCCATCAACTCGATTGATTTGACATTGCCTTCCTGACGGTATTTCAAACATCATGATTCTGGTGAATTTGGACACTTGCTCAAATCGAAGGAAGTTTTGCTTGCAGAACTCTCCTTTCGCACTATTCACTGCTTCAAAATGACTGAAATGAGTCAAAAAGATATCTAGTGTATCTCTTACAGGTATAGATTCAAGGAAGAGAATCCACGGGTAGGTCTCTTCAGAGTACGTGTATGATACCTGCTGAGTCTGCAAGTCAACTGCTGAGTCCTTAAGAAGTCCGAACCGTCGCTTCTGTGAAGCATTCTGGGTGCTGACAGGGGCGATGACCGTGAGTCTATTTTTGAAGCTTGGATTACACTTTTCACCAATTCTACGCCAATGCTCTCCTTTGGTCTCGTGTCTGGGTGGTTCACCCGGTGCGCCAGTTTGTGGCAGTATGTTTCCACAATGCTCTATCGTGCAAACAATATTGTTTCCTCTTCTGTCCTTGACTGAGAAAGGACATGGGAAGTTCTGCTTAACTTCATGAGGGATCCAAAAAGTGAGCATTGTGATATTGACATTGTCTTCATTAACGATTGTTTGAAATTCAAATTTGGATGCTGAAAACGCATTAATGAGCGCAAAGCCGAGATCTGAGTCAATGACTGCTACTTCATTTTCCAGAAGTGGGATGATGCTACTTTTTGCAATTTGAAGTGGTATAAAGGGCATACTACCAATTGGTGCATACCTTACTTCAAGTCGGTACCAGTTGCTGCCAATGGCAGTCACTTTACTAAGAACAAATTGTGTCGATTGCTGGCGTTGTCCAAAGGGCAAGTACGTAGTTGAACAATGCAATAAATTGCGGAGCACTTCGATTTCCATGCCTTCTAGTTGCAGCATTACTTGAGCTTTAGATAGGAAAAAGTACTTTATTCTAAAGGACATGCGCTCCAGCGCAAGAGCATTTCGTTCTTGATCACTTAAGTGCCGAGTGGACATAACAGTGAAAGTAGCAGCCTCCCGCAGTTTATGTAAACGAGTCCAATCAATGCCTTCTTTGATCTGGAACTGGGTATCTTGTGCTGTGTTGATTTCTTTCTGTAATGCTTCAATTGCTTCACGGATTTTTGTTCTTTGTAAGCACGAGTTCTTTTCATATTTGATAGTAAGCGGTACGCTTCCTTTTGACTTGTCAGAATTATAGCAGCCATTTGGTGATGTGCTGGTTTCACTAACCCCTGGATATTGCCCTTGTCGCAGTTCTTTGCCAACAAAATTTTCAAAGGCGATACGAGCAGGCATTATCAGCTCATCAGTTATCGTGTCAGGGATTTGCCATTCAATTACCGACGGACTGCTTGACAGGCTATCCATTTTGACTAAATATAGTACAGTAGGATATTTTTGATATCTGAGGGTTCCAGTGAGCTGCTTAATTTCTCGAATGGCTGCAATATGCCTATGGCAAGTGTCAAAAACTTTTGCTGCTATTTCAACTGGGCCAGTGTTGGCATGACACTCATAGATAAATATAACAGTCTGTTGCATCGTCGCCAGTGTTCTCATAGCACTTTGAGCAGCTCCAAAAGAGGGAAACGCATAAGCAGTCGTCTCCTGCTTCGCTATCTGCGAATGCAGCTGATCATAGGTGGTCAAAAGTATGCCTTCAGGTGCTTTGATTTTGCTCGGAAAATGCACCATGAGGGTGGCATTCAATCCAAGTGCACCGAGACGTTCTGCAGCAGCCTGTTGAGCCTCGATATGTTCAGACATTCTGGCTCTGTCTTCTCACAAGGAGAGAGGTTGTGTGTGAGAGGTATGACAAGTTACTCGAGATGAGAGAAGGGAGGGGGGGAGTACCTGCCACGTCTTTGGACAGATAAACCCGTGTAACTGGGTGAGAGAACCCAAAAAAGAGAAGAGAGAGGAAAAGAAAGGAGTCACTACAATATGTTCGCAACGGAATTAACAAAATCCTAAAAGGGGGGGAGAGGTGACCTCAAGAACACAAGAAAGGGGGTGAGTGGGGTAGGTAGCAGAGCACCTGTCACGTCTTTGGACAGACACACTGTGTAACCAAAAGAGAGCAACGGAGGAAGGAAAGGTCTTGCGAAAGATGAGAGTGAGGAACAGAGTACCTGTCACGTCTTTGGACAGACACACTGCGCAAATAGAAGGAAGTGGAGGTAGTCAGAGGGATCAAGCAAGAACAAAAAGAATAACAGAGTACCTGCCACGTCTTTGGACAGACACACTGTGAAAATATAGCGATAAAAAGTCCTGAAGGGAGCCAAAAGTGTCAGGAAAACTCGAAAAAACAGGTAAAAAAGGGGGCCTTGGGAGAGCAATGCAGTGAAAGGAACAGCGACCTGTCACGTCTTTGGACAGACACACTGTGTGAGCGCAAAAGACGTCCTGAACAGAGATAAAGATGTAAGGTTAATCCAAAGTAATCAGGTAAAAAGAGGGACCTTGGTAAAGCAATGCAGTAAAAAGAACAGTGACCTGTCACGTCTTTGGACAGACACACTGTGTGAACGCAAAAAATCACTAGAAAAATTGAAAACAGTGAGCCTGTCACGTCTTTGGACAGACACCCTGTGAAAAGCAGGTACACAAAAAGGGGTGAGTGAAAGTTGCGCGAGGTGCCTGCCACGTCTTTGGACAGACACCAAGGCAACAAAGAAAACAAAACCTTAAGATCTGAGCTCGATGCCAATCAAGACGATTAAGCAAGCTAACAAAAACAGAAACTAAGGTTTGCGCTATCTCTCAACAAGGTGTTCTATCTAAGGGCCAGACGAAAACCGAAAGATAGCAACAAGACTTAAACACAATCTCTCAAACAAACCAAAAAAGGGGGGGTTCCGGCAGCACAGGAGGAATCGAGCACAGTAAGTCGCCCCAGCAACAAACTACACAACAAGTCCCTTACCCCTGGGCTAACTACGCAGTTACCAGTACTCTCCTCTGCAACAGGTGTGCTCGGCTACTGGTAACTTGAACCGAAAACTTGAGCCAAAGGCTACGGAACACAGGGCAGTGTGTGCTTGGCACCATCGGCTTCCACCTTTCCACTGCTCCATGTGGAGGAGTCAAATAAAAGTATCCAGCCGCGCTTCAAGCTTTCAGATGGCCGTACGGGGTTCTCAAGTGCTGCGCCCGTCACGCAAAAAATTGAATCTCTAAAATAATCGTGCAAACAAAGAGCCCAACTAAACCCACCGCGCTGTGGCGAGAACACAATTTTGGTGTTGCGGGCCAGACGGTTTAGTACCCTACTAAACGCTCCGCGCTGTGGCGTGAGATCCATTTTGGTCGGTCAGCTCACATTCTAAGAAAGATTTTTTTTAGTAAGGTCTTTTTATCGAATTGAACCAACTATACGCTATACGCTGGCCATGTTTTTCCACAAATTTCCACGGTTTTCAGGGTATAGTAGTCCAAGTTCATCAACTATACGCTCCGCGCTGTGGGAAAACGCACATCCTAGCTTGGCGGCTGTTGGGGTGCTTTTAGCAACCGCTGGCGGTGCTTTGCTGCCGATTTCTGTTCTGTCTTGTTCTCCGCGATGGTCTCAAGAGGGCTAACATCAGAAAACAGTGACGAATTGCATCTGCAAGCCAAAGCAACACAGTTGAGATTCCTGTCGCAACGCCTTGCGCTGCTGCTTGAAGTGGTTCAGCTCGCGCACCAGAACATGCAATGGATTTCTCCACCATAAAGGACTCGGAACCTGCTGCCGCCAAAACCTTCCCCCATGTAAGTGTAAGTAGCAAGAAGCGGCCGCAAGATTGAACAAAAAATGAGGTTCCAAAACCAGGGCCCCAAAACAGTTTTGCGGTGACGCATGGGCGTACTCCCACAGTATATAGATTCGAGTCTCCATGAGCCTCGCTTTGTCCTCGTGCCCTCGTGCTTCAGGCAGGCCTCAGTAAGCCTTGGAGCGCCTCGAATGCCAACAAACCTGCTTCATCATGGCCCCTAAAACAGGGCCCAAAAAAGAGGTCAAAACGTGGCTGCGATAAAGGGACTTTGACAGTAGCAACCGGACTTGGGCCGCACAAAGAGAAAAAGATATGAGTTGACATTCATGTTCAAGCTGCAGGGTCGCAAATCTGCTTGCATGACATCTGCGGGCAGCAGCGAAATTCTCCGATGGGTGACCCCATTTTTGGGTCCAAATATGGACTCCAAAATGGGGTCCAGAATTGGATCACATTTTCATTCCTTCTTCAGGTCTTTGCTTGGGCTCCGTTTTGGGGTCTAGATTTGGACCCAAAAGTGGGGTCAGCCATCGGAGAATTTTGCTGCTGCCCAAGCAGATTTGCGACGGACTAGCATGAGCGTAAGTGTTAATACATGCTTTTTCTCTCTCTGCGTCCCACTTTGTTTCTTGTACAGTCGAGGTCTCTTTCTGGCCGCCATGTTTCTACTGGTTTTTCAGATCCTGTTTTGGGAGCCATGATGAAGCAGGTTTGTTGGCATTCGAGGCGCTCCAAGGCTTACCGAGGCCTGCCCGAGGCACGTATGGCAGGAGCTACTGTGGAAGAAACCGCCTTTGAGGACGTCAACATGTGACAGGCACCGCCGCCAAGCTAGGATGTGCGTTTTCCCACAGCGCGGAGCGTATAGTTGATGAACTTGGACTACTATACCCTGAAAACCGTCCAGTCTGCCTGCAACACTGGATTCTCTTATCTGTTCTCAGGTGAGACATTCTGGGCAATGATGTACTATATTTCGCGCACTGCCGCAATGGATAATTAGTTTGCATGTTTTTGAGGGTGATACGGTGTCTAAGGTCACTGTATCTAAGGCAAATCTGAATGTGTTTTTTGTTTTGTTGGGCCCTGCCCCGTTCTTTGTTCGCTGTCTTGATTTGAGGCGAAACGCAAATCTGGCTGGGGGATTTGCGGGTCGTTTTTGGTTGTGGTGGTTTTGTTGTTGTTTTGTCTTTGGTTTCGTGACGATTTGCCAAAGTTTGTGGACCACACGTGTCCTTGTACATTTCTGCTTTTCACTGCTTACGCAATTGTCAGGACCGAGCCTAGTGCGAATCGGCCAAACCGGAGGAAAAAAAAAACCTGAAAACCGTGGAAATTTGCGGAAAAACATGGCTAGCGTATAGCGTATAGTTGGTTCAATTCGATAAAAAGACCTTACTAAATAAAATCTTTCTTAGAATGTAAGCCGACCGGCCAAAATGGATCTCACGCCACAGCGCGGAGCGTTTAGAGGGTACTAAACCGTCTGGCCCGCAAGACCAAAATTGTGTTCTCGCCACAGCGCGGTGGGTTTAGTTGGGCCCTTTGTTTGTACGATTATTCTACAAATTCCATTTTTGCGTGAGCGGCGCAACACTTGAGAACTCCGAACGGCCTCTTCAAAGTTGAAGCGCGGCAGGTGCAGCGCTTGAGAACTCCGTGCGGCCATCGTAAAGGTTGAAGTGCGGCAGGTGCAGTGCTTGAGAACACAGTACGGCCATCTTAAAGGTTGACGCGCGGCAGGCGCTGCGCTTGAGAACCCAGTATGGCCATCTTAAACATTGAAGCGTGGCAGGCGCAGCCCTTGAGAACCCCGTACGGCCATCTTTCCTTGCATGGCCCCCACAAGGGCCAACCACAAACTGAACCCCTGCGACCCCATTGTCAATGTTGAGGGTGTGTTGATGCTATTGCAACTAAGAAGTGAATTCCAATTTGAGGATGTGACCTGAGGCAAAATTTCTTTTTGATGGCTATCAGTTCAAAAGGTGAAACTGCAACATTTAAGCCTCCGTCCAACATTGAAGATGGGGCGCGGGGATTTAAACATACGTCAAATCCTCATCTTGGATTTGCAACTGCAAGTCTGGAGTCTGGAAGCGCAAACATCGACGATTCCCCTTTGCAGGAATGCCGATGTCGGGATTCTCCACAGGAACTGTAAATCTGAACACCACAAGCCGCTTTTGAAGCATCTGTAAATCTCCGAAGGGGAGCTACAGCAATCATAGCTGAGGGTCAAAGATCGTCGCGTTTATCTTTCTTGGTGGAGGCTTCAGGTTGGGCTTGCCACTGTGATGGGCAATTTTTTCAGCTTTGTTCCATGGACGGGGCAAGCAACGAAATATATAGCTTTGTTGGTTTCCTCTGCAAATGAGGGAAATCTTTCATCTGGGCCCCAATGAAGGTGTGGAAGTTTGGACCCTTGTGGGTGCAACTTGGCATTGGAGCGACCTGACTTTCATTGAGCCTTCAGTGGTGGAACTGGACTATGGGAAGGTGTCTGTATCAGACATAAGTAGCTTCAATATTGCTTTGTGGTATGAGAAGCTACATGAGCTGATCTGAGATATCGACCAGTGAGTCTAAGTGGATCTACTTGGAGCTTGACTCTCCTTTGAATACAGATTGAAGCGTTATTTTGCTTTATGACAGTGGACGAATGCTTTCAGAAGCATTCGCTATACAGTTGAGTCGGGATGCTATGATTCCATCAATCTCGGAAGTTCTTTGACCTCTTGGAGGAGTATGGATCTAGCTGAGATGATTTTGGATCATCAGTTTCGATTCTGATCATTGCTTCGTACATCTGAGATGGTGGTGAAGCCTATTTGATTATTTTTGTGAGTACGTGAGATACTCCGGCATTGTGAGGACAATGCCTACGTATCTTCTGTGACCTCTGGGTATTTGATCTGGAAGTCTATTTTGTGACCTTTATATCTGTGGCTTACAGCTGACTTTTGGTTATGACAGTGAGCGAACTATCTTAGCGCTATGATTGTTTATGACTGGACATTAGCTGAGAAGTCAAGCAGATCTTTTGAGTATGTGAGATACTTCAGCATTGTGAGGACAATGCCTACGTATCTTATTCAACCTCCGGATACTTGATCTGGAGAGCTGCATTATGATCTTTATCTTTGTGACTTATTGCTGACGTTTGGTTATTGTGGTGAGCGAACTACTTTAGCGCTATGACTGCTGATGACTGGATATTAGCTAAGAAGTCGAGCAGAACATTCTGTTCTCCACGGTAGTTTGGAGCTATGAGAAGACATCTCTGTGTGAAGAACTGTTTTGGAGATGGAACATGAGGTTCCATGTTGTTCTGTATTGCAAGAGGATTTTGTAAAGGAATTTGGATGAATCATTTCGTTCTTGAATAGCCGTGTGACTAGTCTAGACGTTTGGTAGAGACTAGTAACACCGGCTAGCTGGTTATTTGCATTTGGACGAGAACCAGTTTGACTTGAGAACTTTTGGAAATGTTTCTGACGTTTTTGTGACTAGGTGATTTGTATATCATAGCAGTTTGGAATTGTTTCGACAACCTTTGAAGGAAGGTTGTGCATTGGAAACCTGGAATCGAGTTTTCCAGTTGAGACATCGGCTCAAGGGAGTGGTGTCAAGTGTTCCGAAGAGAACTGAACTGCAGTGTCACCTAGGGCACTTGAAACAGTAGCCACACTGGAACAGTTTGCTTCCTTTCTTTGTTTGTGGACTGTGGCTGTGTGCCTGCCCTGGTTCTTGTTGACCTGTTCCGTTGTGTGTGGCGTCTGGAGAGAAAAGAAGGAGTCTGACGTGCACTTAGGAGTCGGGGTGGAACAAGTTCCTTTATTTGACATTGCAGAAAAGTAAGTAACTGCGGAGTCGCTACCACAGTAGGTGTTTGCGTCTGGCGTAGTGATTTTTATGAAAGCGTTGATTTGGGTACACGAGAGGTGTACTTGGGTTTACGTTTTTCACATGGTAGCGGAGCCCTGAAAAGGGCTACCCACACCATCTTCCGCTGACCCTTGTTTGTGACAAGATGCTAAGGACGTCATCTAAGGTGAGATTGGGATCTTGGATATTGGAGCTCCGTGTTCTATGCGCAGAGGCAGAGATGAGCTCGTACTAAGGTGCACCTGTTTCACAGGAGGTGATGGTCTGAAAGTATAAGGTCACTAGGGAGTGTGAAGTTGGTTTGAGTCTGTTTGAGTTCAGGTGACTTTGGGATCCTGCTTTAGTTTTTGTATAGATTTTCACGGATCATGAGGATCGTGGACGTATCGTTTTATCTGAACGACTCTTCGTTTGCAAGTTGGGCAAGATTCGGCAGGGTTTGTTCTTGGTAGGCTGGACAGAAGTGGATCCATAGTAAGCTGTCGACAGTGGTACCTGTAGGAGAACATACAGAATTAGTCAGCCCTGGGCAGGACTTGTAACTTGGACGGAGGAGTTGAGTTTTTGGAGTTGTGTTGGCAGTGGATTCTGTCAGAACAAGTCTTGATTTTTACCTTGTGTAGGTGCGTAGTCTGTGGAAGACGTCCATGTGGTCTTGGCAGTATTCTGGTAGGGGTCTGTGTCATGGTGTGACGTATTGCTAGCGTAGGGTCACTAGTGCCAGGCTACGCTGGAGTATCTGAAGATGTTTGCATGGATGGAACGTTCCTGGACGTAGGAATTTCGTTTCGGCAGTAGAAAGTGACGGTAGGTAACTTGCTGCAGAGTTGTAACTTGGAAATCCCTGAGGGTGGGGCAGTAGATTGCCAGGTTTGACATCCTCGGACACTGAGGTATTGGACCAAGGTGCAAAGGTTGGGAACTGATGGTGTCAGGTATACAGTTCTTGCATACAACTAAGGCACGTCTTGGGTCTTGAACTCAGTTGGTATTTAGAAGAGTGATAAGAGAAGGTGTATCAGGTGACTGAGGTGAGCATGTGAAGAGCGCTTTCTGAGTTGTCATGGCAGTGTTACTCAATCTGAGGATTTGATTTGATTTTTGGAGCCCAATACGCATGAAATTTTGTTTTTGAGTACACTGTGGATGATTGAAGGTGGAAGTCATGCTTGTCACTGATGGCGCCAAGTACATAATATACATTTTTTGTTTGCCGGCTACCGGCACGGGCCTGTGGGCCCGGTCCACCGGCCACCGGCCACCGGCCACCAGCCACCGGCCCACCGGCCCGGCCCACCGGCCCGGCCGACCGGCCACCGGCCACCGGCCCACCGGGGCCCACCGGTGGGCCCACCGGCCCACCGGCCCCCCCCCTCCCCCCACCTGCCACCTGCCCAGCCACCGGCCTGCCGCCTTGAACCCGTCATGTCAGGCGCCATCGAACCACCGCACCGGCTGAGCCACCGAGAAGTCTTACACAGAGGGTTTTTTTACACACAGAAGCTTTTACCCACAGACGCTTTTACACGCAGACATTTTTACAGGCAGACGCTTGTAATGTTGAGTTCACTTTATATTAGTAAGATACCCCGAATTTATCCATATCCACAGCGGAAAACTCTTTGACACTAACTTTTTGGGTTGGTTCTCCCAACGAATCCCCTATTAAACAACACCCTTCCGGAAAGTTTTTTAAGTTCCAACTAGTCCGCACTAAGGGGTTCTTACGATCGGCGTCACGGCCGGTGCTTGATTGGGGTGCTCCAGCTGAAACGGCTACCGGCCCACCGGCCCCGGCCACCGGCCCACCGGCCCGGCCACCGGCCCGCACAAAAAAAGTATTTACTCGCCAAGTATGGTTCAAGAAGGTCAGAGGTAGCTCTGGCTGCCATGTCTAAACAGGAGTCAACAGTCGTGACGTCTAAGACTAAGCCCTCAGTGATCAAGGAGAGCTTCGACAAGAAGGGCCAGTCTATCAAAGCTGTGAGGCGTCGAGCATATCCCATTGATGCGGCTACCTGTACCGCATCTGGTGTTGTTGATGTGGATCGGAAGCGTCGAGAATATCCCATTGACGCGGCTACGTGTTCCGCACCTGTTGTCATTGATGTGGATCGGCGACGTCGAGAATATCCCATTGACGCGGCTACTTGTGCCGCACCCGTTGTCATTGATGCGGAGGAAGGTATGGCGGGCATCAGAAGGGAGCTACCGTTGATTGATGCTGCGGCGGCGTCTGTATCTGGGAAGGAAGGTCACAGTGATGCACATGCCGACTCGGATGATGAGTTGACGAGCGTGAGTGACGTCCCGGAGAGGACAGCTGAAGAAGACTTGCTCAGAGAGGTTGGGCTGAATGATCCTAGTTAGGCCACAGTTTGCTGGCTTAGGAGGAGACGTCAGTAGAAATAGCTTTTTTGTGCTTTGCTGTTGGCTGCCTGGAAAGAAACGGTCCGTTTAGCTCTGTTTTTGATGTCGGAGCTTGAAACGTTGAACTGTTTGTGACCTAGAGGTGTATAAGGTCGTTGGCTTAGAGAGATAAAGCTGGAAGCGACAGAGAAAGCCGTTGGGTCAGTTTTTGTGATGCCTACACATGAGAAATGTGGCAGTTTTTTGGGTTTCCAAGAACATGAACTTTGGATGAACCTCCATTCACGTTTCCGCAGCTGTTTGTGACTGTTTTGTGTCAAGAGTTCTGAGACCGTGGCTGTGTGTCCGTGTTTCAAACATGGAGTCGATCAAGCTCTGGATTGCTTTGACGCCTAAGCAGCTGGAAGAGTTGAACAAGGGCAATGAAGTGTTTCCAGATGAATACTCCGACCGTTTTGGTCTACGTTTGGGACCTAAGGAGGCTGTGGATCGTGCCCAGTACTTTATGGATTGGACACCTGAAGGTTTGAAGGGTGAGTTCCATCAGAAGGACTATGCGGTGATGGAAATGGAAGTCTTTGCGCTCGGGTACCTTGTGAAAGTTGAGAGTGGAGTCTTGGAGAAGACTAAGCCCACTGAGTATCGCTGGCATGGACCTGTGAAGTGCGAGGAGTGGGATAGCAACGGGCGCTTGTTGTACCGCATTAGTGAGATGGCTGTCAAGTTCATTTAACTGGTCAGGGTCCAAGTGTAGCGATCGGGCAGACCATGGAGTATTAGGAATAATTTTTGAATCACAGTTTGAAATGCGGAAGGGAAAGAAGAAAGAGTTCCTTCGGCAGCCTGGAGGGTCTGCGTTGCTTATGTGATGGATGGACAGTTTGCATTGCTGTAGGGAAACTTTGAATTTGGATATCTGAAATTGTCATGCAGAGTTGTGGTTTGACTGCAGGGTCATGGGTCGTTGGTTCAGAGGAACTGTATGCGACAAGGATCACAGTCAAGAGATCAGCCTGTACTGAGATCTGCAGTGATGTGTGTTTCTGTTTCACTCCTTTTTGTGGCATGTTGGCTGTAGGTCATGGGTTGAAAGTGACTTGTCAATTGATTGCCTGGAGAGGAGTGTTGAGAATATCTTGATAGGCTGAGGTTGGGAGTAGGTCCTGGAGGCACTAGTGTAGGTGTTTGGACAGTGAAGACTCCGACAACTTGCCTGGAAGTCTTTGGAGGTAAGAGTTGAGAAATCACTGGAGTGTGAGTGGCTCAAGCGTTTAAGCTCAAGGAAAGTATCGCCACATAGTCTATACCAAGAATGGACAATCGCGACAACCGACCACTACGTGAAGCAATGGAGGAGCAGCACATTGAGTGGATTGTCGGATTGGAGAAGTTGACGAGTGTCTTTCGGATGGTACAGACTATGCTTGTTCTCATGGAATGGCTTCTACCTTTGCTTGAAGATGTTCGTTTGAATGCGAACCAACGGGACATCATGGCAATGTTCCGTGATCATCTCTCAGAATTGGAGATCGAGATGCAAAGGCAGATTTTTGAGATGCGTGAGCGTATCTTAGGTCGATATCAGAGGTCGCTGCAAGGTTGAAATACCTGTGACCCATTTCTGTGTGATCAAGTTGCCAGATGTAGTCAATAGAGTTTCTGGCAGTATTGGTATGCGTGAGAGAAATAGGTGAAAGTGCGGCTTGAGCGCGTGCAATTGATGATTGGCACATTTCAGTTGTTTGTTTGATGCAGTCATGTTGCAAGAGTGTGGAACACCGTCATGTGGAATTTCAGTTTAAACGAAACGAAACAAACAAATGAAACACAAACAATTTT
Organism: Cladocopium goreaui; assembly: GCA_947184155.2. NCBI lineage: Eukaryota > Dinophyceae > Suessiales > Symbiodiniaceae > Cladocopium > Cladocopium goreaui. The sequence goes on from CAMXCT020006684.1 coordinate 64,060, forward strand.
GAGTGTTTTGTGCAATGTGCCGTGTTTTTGCAGTTAGGTTTTTGTTTATTTGTCAGTTTGTCAGTTGGCGAGTGCAAGTTTTGCGGAGATGACTTGTTGAAGGGTTCTGATCAAACCACGGAGACATCTTCATTTCCTGAACATGTGCAGGTCTGTCAATCGATTTATTTCTTTAAGTTTGTGCTGCATACAACAGGGATTGCACAGTGAACTCATGAAAACTCGTTTTTTGGTTTTGGGATGGTGACTGTTTTTTTGATGGTTTTGTAGAGAAGGACAGTCGGGTTTTCCCCTGATTTTGCTGCTTTGGAAGTGAGGCCAGATTGTGTTGCATGTTGGAACTTGTGATACTGGTTCGCAAAATTCTGGTATGCTGGTGGCGTCCAGAATTTTGGGAAACAGTCTTGTGAATGATTTTTGTTGTTTAGTGACTTGTGTTGTTTGGCATGTCTTTCATGTTGGTATGATGGAAATGGAAGAATGCGGCTCTACCTTCAACAGGGATTGTCTGCCCGTGTCGTCCAAGCCTTGCATCGTAGACTCGCGAGGGTAGTCAGCATGGCAGGTGAAGGTGGACCCCACATTCATGGTGTGCTTCGAGATCTCATCCGGGTGATCGGAGAAAAGGGTGAACCAGATCCTTCGAAGGCCCCAGGGATGCCGATGCCTGAAAGGATGGAAGGTTACCCATCCTTCCCGCTTCAGAATGTTCCAAGCGGAGTTGGACAGGTGGGAACTCCTGCCACACCTGGTATGGCTGGAATGACTGGGAACACGGTTCCATCGTCCGTGCATGGACATGCCCCGAAGGGGGCGTCTGGACATGGATCCTCTGCAGGCGGAGTGCCAGTGCATGGAGCCCCAGGAGCCTCGGCATATGGACTGCCGACTAATGTGCAGCCACCACAGGTGGCGCCTCCTGCAGCGCCATCAGTGACTATGCCAGCAGGACTGATGACACCGCCTGCACTGCCTGAGTCCCTGTTTGTGGGCTTCTGCCCTATCAACCCTGGGGAGCAGAGGCCGGCCATGTCTTTGCATCCTGGGCTGACTACGCCAGGCCAACGGCAAGGGGCTATCATGTCGAAAGATGCAACCAGCGGTGAAGTCCGCACGTTATCCCCTACGCCATACAAGGGCGCCCAAGTGAATGCCCTCATATCGCTTTGGGCACCAGGCGGCCTGGCCATGTTGCGCGATGGGCAACAACAGTGTCGTCGGGTGTATCAATAGAGATGCTGGTGCCGCCCTGGGATGACATCTGAGAGAGGCCTGAATATTTTTTTGTGAAGGATTAGCAGTTTTCTTTGCGGCAGAGAGAATAGCTAGTATCGGCTAGCTCGAGGTTCACTCTGGTGCACCATTGCTATGACTGTGTCTGTGATTCAGACCTCCTGCACTGCAAAAGGGGGTGAGCCTGCAAGGTTTGATATTGCTTGGGATGAATCAGCTCTGGATTGGAACGGTGTCATGTTTGCGTTGTCCTTGGACATGCTTGTGAATTTGGGCATGTTTGTGAACTTGCTTGTGAATTTGGACATGTTTGTGAACTTGCTTGTGAATTTGGACATGTTTGTGAACTTGGTTATGAACTTGAGCATGTTTGTGAACTTGAGCATGTTTGTGAATTTGTTGTGAACTTGTGCATTGTGATTGATTCATTGTTGAGTGTGGTTTGTGTTTATCTGCCGCCGTTTTCCAAATGATGACAAGGCCAGACCTGATTCTTAATTGAGGCGAATCAAAGTAGGTCCAGGCCAAACGTCTGATGGAAACCCTTGGAAGGTTTTGTTTTTGATTTTGAGCGTCTTGTGATTGATTTGATTGTGATATCAGTGGATTGGACATCCCTGACTTGAGATACATGTCAGTGTTGTTGAAATTGCTTTTGATAGGTTTGCGCATCTTGATGTCAGTGGAATGGATTTCCCTGGCGTTGTGAACATGTTCGTAGGTAGTGATTGTGAAGTTGCTTAGGTAGTTGTTTTCTTTGTTTGAACATGCAATAGATCAGCTTTTATGATGGCCAGAATTCATTGTTTTGAAGGTTGATGGACTTTATCTCAAAAGGGGGACAAGGTTCAGCCCTGGAGATTTGCCCTGAGCTTAGTGCATCTAGTACCCTGCGTGCCTGAACCTTAAAGCGCTTGGTATCTAGCGTGTCCGAAGCTCAGCATATCTAGTATATAGCTTGTCTGAAGCTGAGTTTGCGTGGTACAACAATGTAATCACGTTCAAGATTAGTGACACCACGAATGTGGAGTTTTGTCTGAGTGTTTTTGAACTGACGACAGTTTCGCTTGTCTGACACGCCTATCTTCCATTGGAGGATGCGGATTAGCTGAAACAGTCGGCCTTTGTTTTTTTGTGTTGACTCCGACAGTGCTTCGTCTGTCTCCGTCTTGGATCTCGTGTGTGTTGTTGGTGTTTGGTTTTTTGTTCTCGTTTGTTTTAGGGACCAACAAACAGCACTGTAGTTGATCGTGAACTGACGCCATGGTCTCTTTGATCAGTCGATGGATTCTGAACTGGTGATGTTGACTGGTTGAGGATAGATGAGAGCTGTGCCCATGGAGACGTCTATGGAGTATTGCTGACATCAGCGTTGGCGATGGTTGTGGATATGGATGGACGGTTTATTAAAGATGAGCGAAGTGTTGGAGGAACAACCGTGCTTGGAGCATCGAAGTCTCCTGGCGAATACGATGTATTCTATGAGTTTGACCTTGAAGGTATGGCGAAGTTCATAATGGATATGCATCTGAGTATGTATAGAGGGAGAAATGAATGTCATGTCGAAAGGGGGTGTGGAAGTTTGGACCCTTGTGGGTGCAACTTGGCATTGGAGCGACCTGACTTTCATTGAGCCTTCAGTGGTGGAACTGGACTATGGGAAGGTGTCTGTATCAGACATAAGTAGCTTCAATATTGCTTTGTGGTATGAGAAGCTACATGAGCTGATCTGAGATATCGACCAGTGAGTCTAATTGGATCTACTTGGAGCTTGACTCTCCTTTGAATACAGATTGAAGCGTTATTTTGCTTTATGACAGTGGACGAATGCTTTCAGAAGCATTCGCTATACAGTTGAGTCGGGATGCTATGATTCCATCAATCTCGGAAGTTCTTTGACCTCTTGGAGGAGTATGGATCTAGCTGAGATGATTTTGGATCATCAGTTTCGATTCTGATCATTGCTTCGTACATCTGAGATGGTGGTGAAGCCTATTTGATTATTTTTGTGAGTACGTGAGATACTCCGGCATTGTGAGGACAACGCCTACGTATCTTCTGTGACCTCTGGGTATTTGATCTGGAAGTCTATTTTGTGACCTTTATATCTGTGGCTTACAGCTGACTTTTGGTTATGACAGTGAGCGAACTACCTTAGCGCTATGATTGTTTATGACTGGACATTAGCTGAGAAGTCAAGCAGATCTTTTGAGTATGTGAGATACTTCAGCATTGTGAGGACAATGCCTACGTATCTTATTCAACCTCCGGATACTTGATCTGGAGAGCTGCATTATGATCTTTATCTTTGTGACTTATTGCTGACGTTTGGTTATTGTGGTGAGCGAACTACTTTAGCGCTATGACTGCTGATGACTGGATATTAGCTAAGAAGTCGAGCAGAACATTCTGTTCTCCACGGTAGTTTGGAGCTATGAGAAGACATCTCTGTGTGAAGAACTGTTTTGGAGATGGAACATGAGGTTCCATGTTGTTCTGTATTGCAAGAGGATTTTGTAAAGGAATTTGGATGAATCATTTCGTTCTTGAATAGCCGTGTACTAGTCTAGACGTTTGGTAGAGACTAGTAACACCGGCTAGCTGGTTATTTGCATTTGGACGAGAACCAGTTTGACTTGAGAACTTTTGGAAATGTTTCTGACGTTTTTGTGACTAGGTGATTTGTATGTCATAGCAGTTTGGAATTGTTTCGACAACCTTTGAAGGAAGGTTGTGCATTGGAAACCTGGAATCGAGTTTTCCAGTTGAGACATCGGCTCAAGGGAGTGGTGTCAAGTGTTCCGAAGAGAACTGAACTGCAGTGTCACCTAGGGCACTTGAAACAGTAGCCACACTGGAACAGTTTGCTTCCTTTCTTTGTTTGTGGGCTGTGGCTGTGTGCCTGCCCTGGTTCTTGTTGACCTGTTCCGTTGTGTGTGGCGTCTGGAGAGAAAAGAAGGAGTCTGACGTGCACTTAGGAGTCGGGGTGGAACAAGTTCCTTTATTTGACATTGCAGAAAAGTAAGTAACTGCGGAGTCGCTACCACAGTAGGTGTTTGCGTCTGGCGTAGTGATTTTTATGAAAGCGTTGATTTGGGTACACGAGAGGTGTACTTGGGTTTACGTTTTTCACAGAAGGAGATCTACCCACAGGGCAGTGTGTGCTTGGCACCATCAGCTTCCACCTTTCCACTGCTCCATGTGGAGGAGTCAAATAAAAGTATCCAGCCGCGCTTCAACCTTTCAGATGGCCGTACGGGGTTCTCAAGTGCTGCGCCCGTCACGCAAAAAATTGAATCTCTAAAATAATCGTGCAAACAAAGAGCCCAACTAAACCCACCGCGCTGTGGCGAGAACACAATTTTGGTGTTGCGGGCCAGACGGTTTAGTACCCTACTAAACGCTCCGCGCTGTGGCGTGAGATCCATTTTGGCCGGTCAGCTCACATTCTAAGAAAGATTTTTTTTAGTAATGTTTTTTGATCGAATTGAACCAACTATACGCTATACGCTGGCCATGTTTTTCCGCAAATTTCCACGGTTTTCAGGGTATAGTAGTCCAAGTTCATCAACTATACGCTCCGCGCTGTGGGAAAACGCACATCCTAGCTTGGCGGCTGTTGGGGTGCTTTTAGCAACCGCTGGCGGTGCTTTGCTGCCGATTTCTGTTCTGTCTTGTTCTCCGCGATGGTCTCAAGAGGGCCAACATCAGAAAACAGTGACGAATTGCATCTGCAAGCCAAAGCAACACAGTTGAGATGCCTGTCGCAACGCTTTGCGCTGCTGCTTGAAGTGGTTCAGCTCGCGCACCAGAACATGCAATAGATTTCTCCACCATAAAGGACTCGGAACCTGCTGCCGCCAAAACCTTCCCCCATGTAAGTAGCAAGAAGCGGCCGCAAGATTGAGCAAAATGAGGTTCCAAAACCAGGGCCCCAAAACAGGCAGTTTTGCGGTGACGCATGGGCGTACCCCCATAGTATATAGATTCGAGTCCCCGTGAGCCTTGCTTTGTCCTCGTGCCCTCGTGCCTCGGGCAGGCCTCGGTAAGCCTCGGAGCGCCTCGAATGCCAACAAACCTGCTTCATCATGGCCCCTAAAACAGGGCCCAAAAAAGTGGTCAAAACATGGCTGCGATAAAGGGACCTTGACAGTAAGGCACTCAGGGTACACTCAGAGTCCGCTCAGTAGTGCTTTTCCAATCATCATACCCTCAAGGGTTATCCATGTGCATTGCCACGAGTGCATCAAAGGCACAACAGGATCCAAAAAACTAGTAGAAACATGGCGGCCATAAAGGGACCTCGACTGTACAAGAAACAAATTGGGACGCACAGAGAGAAAAAGCATGTGTTAACACTTACGCTCATGCTAGTGCGTCGCAAATCTGCTTGCAAAACATCTGCGGGCAGCAGCAAAATTTCCGATGGCTGGTTCCACTTTTAGGTCCGAATCTGGACCCCAAAACGGGGCCCAAGCAAAGACCTAAAAGAAGGAATGAAAATGTGATCCAATTCTGGACCCCATTTTGGGGTCCATATTTGGACCCAAAAATGGGGTCAGCCATCGGAGAATTTCGTTGCTGCCCGCAAATGTTTTGCAAGCAGATTTGCGACCCAGCAGCTTGAACATGAATGTCAACACATACCTTTTTCTCTCTGTGCGTCCCAAGGCCGCTTGCTACTGTCGAGGTCCCTCTATCGCAGCCATGTTTTGAGCACTTTTTTCGGCCCTGTTTTAGGGGCCATGATGAAGCATGTTTGTTGGCATTCGCGCAAAACGTAATGGCACGAGGACAAAGCGAGGCTCACGGGGACTCGAATCTATATAAGTCAAGAGTGTTTTCGAGCTTTAGGGATTTGGCCCATTTGACCACAGTTTGTTTGGAACGATTTTGGAAACATTTCAACATTTTCGGAAACGTTCGGAACATTTGAGAAGTATTTCAAACACTTTTGGACCATTTGGAGATGATTTGACATCACGAAGTTGTTCGTCAAATCATGCTGTAAAGGTTTCTCTGAGTATCATCATTGGATGATATGGAAACGGCAAGTTTTGGTGCAACCAGTTTTGTCGATGTTGTAAGCCAACAACATCGCCTGTGGTGCTAAGGTGCAATGGGTGGTTGATTCTTTATTATCCCGTTTGGGGTTTCTCCTCGATGATGACAAAACACCCCGGCGTTATGCCACTGTCGGCAGGTGAAAAGGGGTAAGTCTGAGGGGAGAAACCACAAACTTTGGTTTGTTGGTTTCTTGCCTCTGGTTTGTGTTTGGATTGGTTAAATCAACCACTTATGGTACTAACTAGCTACACGATAGGTCGGAATCATTGATTGTTGCGTAGGACGTTGTCTGAAACAACTTTTGATCTGGAATCCGCAGTTGGTACAGCAGTCTTTTGGTTTTGAGAAGTCCGTGTGACTTTGTGTTGCTCAACCAGAGAGTGGCTCGAGCAACAAGAGAATTTAAGACACTTGGTTTTGTGCCTTGTGTGACCTGTTTGTTGACGGCACGAAAAGAATTTGGAACTCGCTGAGCTGAGTTGAGGGTTCATTATAAGATTTTTACATGGTAGCGGAGCCCTGCGGGGCATCCACTAGAGATCCAGGTCTTCAATGAATAGTCCGGTTGCAGGGGGTGTTGGTCCTGAATCGTTCTTTAGTCCAGGTGAAGCTGAACGAGGTCAAGCTGGTGCAGGTCGTGCTGCTGCGGCAGGAGTGACTGCGGGTGCTTGCCCAGGGTGTGCCGGAGGTGCTGGTAACCAGGGTGATGCAGGTCGTGGATCTTGTGCAGGTGGTGCGTGTCAAGGTTGTGATCAGTTGCAAGAACAGGACCCGTGGACGAACTGGACAGGTAACAGAAACCCTGTGCAACCTGATCTTGTGAACCAAGGAACTGCTCAGAGTTTTCAGAACCAAGGAATGGTCTTTCCACCAGGAGTTGGAGTTCCTGTGCCGCCATCTTCATGTAGCCACGGAAGTGGCACTGGGGGAGGTAGTGTAGGGCCTCAACCTGGAATGTTTGTGCCACCCATGCCTGTTTATGGCTACGGTCCACCAAGAACTGGGATGGGTGTTGTGAATCCGACATTGCAGATGATGAATCAAAGACCAGGGAATATGAGAAATCAGATGGCCGGAAATGGTCTTCAGAATGGTCCGATGCAATGTGGTAGTAACTTCGACCGAGTAACCCAGATTCAACAGCTGTTGCAGGGTTTGAATGCCAGAGAGCTTCAACAGGTTTTTCAAAACACTCAAAGATTGGTTGATGGTAACCACCAGCGTTTTGTTCCCGATCGTTTGGGGGATGTTCCACCTGAGTTTGGAGGGGGGTTGATACCTGATGCGACTGGTAATTTACCTGGTTTGGGGACTAGTCAAGGCAAATCTGAGAGTCGAGATGTTTTCTCCCGTAGTGAGAAGTGGCTGGGTCCTAGTCCCACAGTAGACTACTCATCCTGGAAGTCCCGTGAAGACGAGGTTTTGGGATTTACTTCCTTTGTACAAGAACTTGTAGCATGGGCAAGCCAGGGATCTGTCCAGTTTGGACGAGAAATCGAACAGTCGACTCATTGGCCTACGAGTATTGCTTGGAGTAGTTTGAGTGTTGACCAGCAATCTAGGGCCGTGAGACTTAGTGCCATCCTGAAGGCGACTTTTGGAACTCATGGTAGGATTGCAGATTGCAGTCATGATTCAAGCATTTCAAGAAGGGATTGACATTGTTCCAGGTGTGACTTTGGGAGATCCATACAGCAGTAGCAATCTGTATCTTGGAAATGGTTTCGAACTTCTTAGGCAATTGTCCCAAGAATTCAGTCTCCGTAGTAGAACTGAGGGTCTTTCATTGCGAGTGCAGTTGCTGAATAAGGTTTTTCAAGGACAGGACAGTTCGGATCTGATCCGTCAGATTGAGCTTGCATGTGCTAAGTACACACGCATGATTTCCACGTTGTTGGGTGACAGTGCAGGATTAGCGATTGGGGATTCTGACATGTTGACCATGCTGGTTCGTTGGTTGCCTAATGATGTAAGAAACTACTGTTTGATGCATAGTAGTGGGGAATCATACTCAAGTTATCGACTTGCTGCACGTCGGTTTGAACAACAGCACAGGCTTTTCAAGGACTTGAATCTTCAATCCAGGAAGGTTGTTGCAGGCTTGAATCCTGCCACTCCGGTGGTCGAGGAAGAAGAAGGTGAGGAATCCGAAGGTTCGGGGGATCCTGTTGTGAATGCTGCATTGGACAAGGACAAATTTGGACCACGTTGCACAAAGTGCGGAAAGCGTCATGATGTGTCTATGTGTTCAACCAACACGGAGAAAGTTAAATGTGACAAATGCGGTAAGGCAGGTCATATTTCCTTGAACTGTCGGGTGAAAACTGGTGACAAAGATGTCTCAAAGGGGTCTTCAACTGGGAAGAGTGGCAGCACTAGTGTTGCCCCGTCAACATCTAAGAAAGGTGTCAAAGGTTCAGGCAAAGGTGCTGGAAAGTCGGGCGGAAAGAAAGGAAAAATGTTTGCGATGGTCGATGACAGTGGCACTTGGTGGTACTCTGAAGGTTGGTGTGACGATCAGCCTGTTGCGGAAGAGGCGAGTGTTGAACCTGATGGCCAGCAAAAGCAAGATGTGCTTGTTTTGAGTGCTTTGGTTTCTTGTCCCGAGGTGCCATGTTTGCCTTGTGAACCTTGCATGTTTGACATGAGCTTGGAAGATGATGGCGGTTTGTATGTTGAAGATCACTCTGAGGGGTTTGACTTGTGCTTGAACCGTGCTTTGACTTGTTGTTGTCTGAATTCCAACTTTCATGACATGCATGGCTTCTGTGACATGTGGTTTGATTGTGGTGATCTTGGTGCATGGACGTTTGAAGCGTGTTGTTGTGACTTGAACTTGCTTGCATGGACGTTTGGAACATGTCGTCATGATTTTAACACGTTTGTGCATGTTGGAGTTGATTCTGTTTGTGAACTTGACCCTATTGATGAGAAAAATGAGCCCAATACGCCCAGCACACATGGTGTGCTGAAAGCACGAGAGTCGATGACTGAGTGTTGCGAGACTGAAGGGCACATGGTGTCAAAACCATGTGAGATGATGCTGAATGGCATCGGTCCGGGTGAGTCTTTTTGGCTTCTGGATAGTGGTGCTAGCATGTCTGTTGTTAGCCGAGATGTTTTGAAACAGTTTCAACACTCTGAAATCCAAAACAACGTAGGCCCGTTGCAAGCTGCTAATGGAACTTCAGTTGATTTGGAAGGTAGTTGTAAATTGCTGTTGCAGATTGAGGTTTTGGACGGAGACGGAAACGTGAAACCAGCTGTAATTCCTTTGGACGTCATGGTAGGGAGAACGACATATCCTATTATCTCTGTTTGCAAGTTGACACAACAGGGTTGGGACGTGACTTTTGACCAGGACCATGTTAGGATGTTTCATAGGAAATCCCAACATGTGGTTCGTGATTTGTCGTTTTGGCATGACACACCATGGATCCGTGTTGTTCCATATGAAGGGAATGATGTAGCCCTCAATGTTTCTCCGGTGGTTGCGGAGAGTTTTCCAAAGGGGGACACGGTTTGTGCCTTGAGTGCGGACCAGATGGTGCAGCACAGATTCAGAGGACATCGGCCCTATGAGCCGACTTGCGAGGTTTGTCAGAGTTGCCGTGGAGTAACTAAACATTCCCGAAAGAAAACCCCCAAAGGAACTGAATTTGAGATTCATGCTGATTTTGGTTTTCTCAACAAAGATTTTGAGTGGGTACCGGAATCTGAAGACAGTGAAAGGGGGAATGTGAAGTTTCTTGTGCTTCGTGAATCCTATAGTTCAAGCATTGGTTGTGTTCTTATGACTGGTGATCGACAGAGGGATAACCGCCAACTTCAGAAGTGGTTGTTTGAAACGGGTTTATGGGGTAGCAAGGATCAACATTCTCTGAGGGTAATCACGGATGCTGAGTCTTCTGTTGGAAATTTCATTGCATCAGCAGGGTTGCCAATGGGTGTTGTGGTTGAAAGGGCACCACCACAAGGGCATCAAGCAAATGGGACTGCAGAGAGAACTATTCGGGAAATCAAGGAGAGTTTGAAAACATTGCAGTTGGATTTTCAGAAGATGGGATATTAGATATACTCTTGTTTGCAGTTCTCTGGTTTTGCAGTGCTGTATGAACTACATTTGTTTTGCCCACAACAATTTCACGACTGTTCAGCAGTCCAGCCGAACTCCGAGAGACTTGGTGATTGGGGACAAGGCCAGGAATCATGCTTTCGCACTGTTTGGATGTAAGGTGTTAGCCGAAATTCCTGAGTCAGTCAAATCTAAGAATCCTAATTTGCCAAGATTTGTCGAAGGGGTCTATTTGCATCCTGAGTTTTCGTCAATGGGAGTTTGGGTTTCTGCAAGAATCCGCATTGGTTCAGAGATGGTTACCCAGCGTTTTGTTGCCAAGTCAATCAAACTTTGCATGCCTGTTGAGATTCTTGATGGTCATGGTTTGTTTGTCAAATTGGTAGATGAACGTAGTGGATTACCAGAGGCTCCAAGGTCTTCAGAAGAGGTTGTTGTTCCTTTGCCTTCAGACTTGAAATGTCCTGCAACTGGGCCACCAGTGAAATGGCTTGATGAACATGGAGTGTCTTTGAAATGCTCTGCATGTAAGGAGATTGAAATTAGAGGGACACGAGGGAATAAGAATCACTCTAGGGCCTGTATGGAGCGGTATGAGAATTGGATTCGCTCTGATCTTAACCTTGCACGGGGCTCCAAGCCTTCTGATAGTGAACCTAAGGGTGAGCAGGAGGTGAAAAGGGAAGGTTCCGGTAGGGAGGTTTCTGACCTTGGTGGTTTGGAAAGCGTTCCTGTGACTCGTCAAGGTGCCTTGGATTCCTTCGAGGAACTCGATCCTCTTGCGTTTGATCCACAGGATGATGTGTTGACTGGACCAACCGCTGAACTTAAGATTGAACCAAAGGTTGAATCCCAGGAGCCGGTGGATGTGAACCTTGGGGGGTGGGGAAGGGAGCACGTCCCAGGCTGGGAGTTCTTCTCAGTCTGGTGGTGTTTCTCGACCTGATTCCCTTGGTAGCTACCCTAAGGCATCTGTTGGAGTCAAGCGAAAATGGTCAGAAGAGGATCTCATGACTGAGAGAAGAGGTCTGAAGCGGGAACCTGATGTGGAACTTGCGGAATTGGATCGGGAAGTCAGGGATGACAACAAACATATTGATGTAAAACCTGACATTGCTGGACTTGTTTCTGGCATGACATGTGATTCCTCGTTGTCTGAGACTCCCATCAATGACTTGCACGAAGTGTATGCGTTGGCATTTCTCACAGCTGACTCGGATGACCTCATTTGTCACTTGCCTCTTGCTTCGTTGAAGTTTGACAAGAATGCCTCCAGTTCTGTTGTTTCGTTTGGTGACAAGCGTATTCGGATCTGGTGTCCCAGTGGCTCCATTGATGATTCAACATTGGAGGAGTTGCCTGGTGACTTGACTCTTGATGGTATGAAAACTGAAATAGGCAATTTGGATTGCATGCAATGTGGTGACTTGATGACTGCGTCCGAGATCGGTGACTTGAGGAAGCAATGCAGGGTTATTCCATCGCGATGGGTGACCACACGTAAGAACGCGACTTTGGTTCGTGCTCGGATTGTCTTGAAAGACATTGCAAAGGGTGCTGAATCAGCCCGGTCACTCGGAATATCGTCACCCACTCCCTCGAGTGAAGCGTTGTTTGCCATTTTATGCTTTGCTGGTCAACGAGATTGGCTGGTTGGGGCAGCTGACATATCGGCGGCCTTCATGGCCACGCCGCTACGTTCCCGGAATGTGATCGCCAAGTTGCCTGCAAGCATCACTTCTATGACAGGGGAGGCGTTGTACCTATGGCTGAGTAAGGCCCTGAATGGACTGAGGAGTGCCAGCCAGGAATGGAATGTGTACTTGTCGTCGATTGTTGATAAGTGCAGGTTGCGTTCTTGTGGTTTGGAACCTTGCTTATACAGCGGTTTGTTGCCCTCCGGTGAACCATGCATGATTCTGTCATATGTTGATGATTTGATTTGTGTTGGACCATCGGTTGATGCAATTGACTTTGTCTTTGATACCGTTGGGAAAAATGTGAGGTTGAAAAGAACTGGTTTGATACATGATCATTCGAAAGGGGGACAGTTGAGGTTTTTGGGAAGGCTTATCACTAGGAGGCGTGGTGAGAAGTCTTTGTTGATCTCACTTCCATCTAACTACCTGGATGACACGTTTGCCAGTTACCAAATCAAAACAAACGCCAAAGGTCCACCTGATGTGACTCCGGTCATCGACAGAGAAGGTGGGGAAGAACTGAGTAGTGATGCTTATGCACGATTTAGGGCAGCTTTAGGAAAAGTGTCTTGGATGGCCCAAACTCGTGGAGACCTGCGTGCATGGATAGGCATACTTGCGACTCAGCAATCACGACCAAATCAGTATACGGAACAGTATGCTGTTAAGATACCTTAGAGGTGACATGAATGTTGCAGTTAGGTTTCCAAGTGATTCACAACTGTTGGATTCCGAGGTTTTTCAAGGTCCACACATTGTTGCATTTTCGGGTGCGTCTCACGCACCGTTGCGGACAACTGGACGTCGGGGAATTTCAGGAGGAGTTCTGACATTTCAGGGATGTACGTTGAAAACGTTGTCCAGGCATCAAGCTCTGGTATCACTGAGCTCTATGGAGAGCGAGCTGTACGCGCTACAGAGTGTGAGTCAGGAGATGGTATCTATGGGAAAGATGCTTGGGAGAATTCTGTTTTCCTTCAAGGAACTTGAATCCAGTGAAATTCCAGGAGTCTTGAGGACCGACTCCGAGTCGTCTATCAAACTGCTGAAAGGTTTGGACCTAGCACGAAAATCTCGACACCTTGAGATTCGGATTGAATGGCTTCGAGAGAGAGTGGAACTTGGAAAGTTGAAAATCCACTATGAGAAAGGGTCTAGTAACCCAGCTGACGCTTTGACAAAATGCCTGGGGAGTTCAATCTTTGGGATACAGCAATGGGTTTCGAGGTCCTGGACGCTCCTCTGGGAGCCATCATGGCCATTTCGACTGGTTATGTGTTCATTGAATTATGTTGCAAACCGGATTCAAGCATTTCCAAGGTAGCTCGAAGGTTTGGATTTCTGTACATTGGTATTGTTGAGAATATGGAGAAGAAAACTGTTTTTGAGCGGGTGGTTGATACTTTGAAAGATTTGGGAAAATCAAAGGTTTTTGTCCATGTTTCATCACCATGTTCTCCGGGATCTCCATTGAGGAACTTCAAGAGTGACAATACGACCACTGAAGCGGATGTGATTTGGTTTGATGTTATTCCTCATGTTGCCAAGTACATGAAATTGGGTAAATATTCATCTTTTGAGTTGCCATGGAGGAATGCAATCTGGAGTCATACCATGACCACGAAAATTTTAGCTCAGGCTGAACATAAACATGTTGCAGCTGTGCACTTGTGCACAACAGGTTCAAAGACTAAGGACGGTGAGCCGGTTGGCAAGGTGTTGAAGTTCACCAGTAACAGCAAGTTGATGGTTGGCCGATTAGCCAAGGACTTTGGTCAGTGTCACTGCACTCAGAAGCATGCTGGTTTGACAAGTGTAGATTGGTCTGAAACTGCATTCTACAATGAGAATCTAGCTGTTTCGATCGTTCGTGGTGCTTTGGACGCATTGAGAAATGATGGATAGTTTTTGTTGTTGCTGTTGTGAATTGGTGATGACAGGAATCTTGATTCGATTTTGTTTTCGAACTTGAGCTGACGAAATAAAGTTTGATCTGAAACGATCGTGCACTGAAACTTTGAAACTGATCTCAATGCGAAGCATGGGACATGTTTTGGACTTGATGCAAACTGTTTTGAACTTGTCTGAAACTGACTGGACTTGACGTGCGTTGCAGTCTGAAAGGTTTAAGATCTTTGACTGGCACATGTATAGTTTGAGGTATGTGTATCTGGTATGTGGGCGGGCCTTGAAGGTCTGTGTGGGTGCCAGGTAGGCAGGTCTCGTCCTTTCTTACGTTTCTCAGACCTTGCTCTGGTAGCTATTGTGGAGATCTGTTTGGATTCTTGGCTTAGGCTTTGTGTTGTTTCGGATTCTGAGTAGCGCCTGAGTAAGATTTGTGTTTTACAATCATCTCTTGCTGAAGCCATGGCTGTGTCTAAGAATGCAGCTGGATATAGTGGTTTGACAGAAGATGAGGAGAAGCAGTTGAAAGCACTGTTGAATAAGGCTCAGCAGGCTCCGAAGGCGTCTGGTGGATCAGCAATGACTGATGCTTCCAAGCGTTTGAGGGGAGAGAGTGATTCAGACTTTGAAGCAGTTGGATCTCCAACTACTCCAAGTGAGCTCTTCCGAAGTGAAGATCGCAAGGAGGTTCCATTGCCAAAGAATTGCACTCTGAAGGAGTGGTCTCACACGGTGTGCCAGCTTCCAAAAGTCAATGGTGAGCCGAAGTGGATCGGAAAGACTTATTCTGAACTGCTGAGGATGGCTATTGACGGTGACATTGAGCTGGACAAGTATCTGGGATTCATTTTGAAGAAGTATCATGGGTCCTATGATGGAACTCACAGGTCTCAAGCCGTGGACTTGACTGGGTTTCTTCTCTATATGGAGTTTGATCCTGAGAGAGAGCCAGCTGGTTCTTGGAAGAGAGTGATTAAGCCGTGATCTCAATGTGACTCCGGTCATCAATACATTGGCTTTGCGATTCTGACTGTCCTGAAAGGGGCCGAATTTATTGGAAGAGTCTGTGTATTGCGACATGGAAATCTGGCTTTGGTTGCAATTTCTGTTAGACACTACGTGTCGCTTTGGGTTTTTTGCAGTCTAGCTGGAAGAGAAGGTGATCATTGTGGCTCCGGCCATCAATCTTTGATACAGGAGACTTCCTTTCTGTTAGACACTGAAGACTTTCGAGTGGGATGTGTCGCTTTGGGTTTGGAAGCAGCACGCCGAAAGGGGGTGTGAATATATGATATTAGACCGTCGTGCTTCTTCACGATGTACGCTGGGATTAGACTGTTATGCACCTCTATTTGGTACAATGGTTCATTGGATGCTACTTCTATGATACTGCATTTGACTTCGGTATTCATTGAGATTCTGCACTTTTGATGAGCTGAGAATGTTCTAGAATGGACGGTATTTCATTGGATGCTATTTCGGTGACATTGCGTTTTGACCACTGTCTTTGCTGGAATTTGCGTTTTCGATGAGACGAGAGTGTTTTCGAGCTTTAGGGATTTAGCCGATTTGACCACAGTTTGTTTGGAACGATTTTGGAAACATTTCAACATTTTCGGAAACGTTCGGAACATTTGAGAAGTATTTCAAACACTTTTGGACCATTTGGAGATGATTTGACATCACGAAGTTGTTCGTCAAATCATGCTGTAAAGGTTTCTCTGAGTATCATCATTGGATGATATGGAAACGGCAAGTTTTGGTGCAACCAGTTTTGTCGATGTTGTTAGCCAACAACATCGCCTGTGGTGCTAAGGTGCTATGGGTGGTTGATTCTTTATTATCCCGTTTGGGGTTTCTCCTCGATGATGACAAAACACCCCGGCGTTATGCCACTGTCGGCAGGTGAAAAGGGGTAAGTCTGAGGGGAGAAACCACAAACTTTGGTTTGTTGGTTTCTTGCCTCTGGTTTGTGTTTGGATTGGTTAAATCAACCACTTATGGTACTAACTAGCTACACGATAGGTCGGAATCATTGATTGTTGCGTAGGACGTTGTCTGAAACAACTTTGATCTGGAATCCGCAGTTGGTACAGCAGTCTTTTGGTTTTGAGAAGTCCGTGTGACTTTGTGTTGCTCAACCAGAGAGTGGCTCGAGTAACAAGAGAATTTAAGACACTTGGTTTTGTGCCTTGTGTGACCTGTTTGTTGACGGCGCCAAAAGAATTTGGAACTCGCTGAGCTGAGTTGAGGGTTCATTAAGATTTTTTACAACTTTTCATCACAACTCATCACAACTTGTCACATCCCCACTCATCACAGCTCCACTTTTCACACTACTTCTCACACCTCACTTATCACATCAGAACTCATCACAGCTCCACTTCTGAAGGGGAGGCTTGGGGTGCTTAACAGCTTGAAGGCGGGCTTCAAGGGAGGGCTTCAAGGGGAGGCTTCAAGGGGGGCTTTAAGGGGGGCTTCAACGGGGTGCTTAACGGGAGCTTAAGGGAGGGCTTAAGGGAGGGGCTTAAGGGGAAGCTTAAGGAGAGACTTCAAGGGTGAGCTTAAGCGGGGGCTTAAGGGGAGGCTTAAGAGGAGGCTTAAGGGGGGGGCTTAAGGGGGGGGCTTAAGGGGTGCTTCAAGGGGGGGCTTAAGGGTGGTGGTAGTAGTAGTAGTAGTAGGAGGAGGAGGAGGAGGAGTAGTGCTACCCCTTGGCCCCTTGAAGCTTCCCTTGAAGCCCCCCTTGAAGCCCCGCCTTAAGCCTCCTCTTAAGCCTCCCCTTAAGCCCCCCCTTAAGCCCCCCCTTACCCCCTTAAGCCCCCCCTTACCCCCTTAAGCCTCCCCTTAAGCCCCTCCCTTAAGCTCCCCCTCAAAGGCTTCCACCCTTCAAGGGAGGGGGGAAGGGGGGGCACCCTTCATGACCCCCTAAGCGCCCCCTTAACCCCCCCCCTTCAAGCCCTCCTTCGACGAAGGGGGTGGGCCCGCCCTCCGGCCTTTGCTGTTGATTTTGCAATTTTGCGGTTTTATTTTTGGCAGACGGTCCCAAAAATGGGACCGTGAAAGTGCTTTTCTTTTATTCTTTTACTAAGGCGGTTCCATTTTTGGAACTGTGTTCAGGTTCATTTCTGTTTTTTTTATCACGGTTGCAGAAGCGCACTGTTCCGGTTTCAATGAAGCTGTGTGGCTTATGGCGACCGGAAGGGCAACTCTAGTTCTTTCTTGCTCTTTCAGCCTTTGGATGACTCTTGTCTCTTCGACCGCTTCAAGATTGGTTTGCCTTCAAACGGTTCTTCTTGCTCGCTCCTCACAGTAGTGACCCTTCAGCCACCGCTGGGTTCGGTGCGCGCATATTGAGCCCACTAGTAAGGGTAAAGGAAAAGATGGCAAAGGAAAGGAGGGTAAGAAGGGCAAAGGAAAAAAACAAAAGGGAAAGCAAAGATAGCCACAGCAGCGAAAAGAGTGGCAAAGCAGTGACAGCCAAGACAGATGCGCCATCTGCTGGAAGACAGGCCATACGACAGAGCGACGCAATATAAGCAGCAGAAAAGTGTTGGTAAGATCGGCGAACACCGACTTCTCATGGTCAAGGCAGTTTTCGATGGCAACAATGGTCCAGTTGTTTTGGTCGAAGCATCTGGACATGCTGCCTATCGATATGTATTTTGGAGATTGCATTTTCGTGACGTTCAATGTTGCCATCTTCACTTCTATATCTACCATCTTCAGAGGATTCCTGAGCTGGGAGAATCTGTTTGAAGCCGTTTTGAGAACGTTTGAGATGTTTCGAAGGGTTTTCGATTTTTGAAATGTTTTTGCAAGGGTTTTGCGTTGGGCGATGTAGAGTTTATGCATGCGTTCATCATGAGGTCGTTAACCTTTGGACCCAAAATACTTTTGGGTTTTCTCCCAGATGATGTCCAAGGCCATCATTTGTCTGAAGGTCTAGAGTGCCTTTGTTGAACTCTGGGATGGCGACTGATGGGAGGAAAACTTACCTTTAGGGGTTTTACTTGGTGACATCCACCTTCGCTTTGCATGGGTGGCACTTGGCGACATCCACCTTCGTTTTGCATGGCAGGCATGGCACTTAGGGCACTGGGCTGGCTTTGGTGGCGCGCTTGGACCGGATTAGTAGTCGCCGGTGACGCCGCGGCACTTTGCGTGGCAGGCGTGGCACTTGGCGACACGCCACCAGAGCCAGCCCAGTGCCTTAAGTACCACACCTGCCACGCAAAACGAAGGTGGATGTCGCCAAGTGCCAGGCTTGCCATGCAAAACGAAGGTGGATGTCACTAAGTGCCACGCCTGCCACGTGAAACGAAGGTATATGTCACTAAGTGCCATGTTTGCCACGTGAAACGAAGACACATGTCACCAAGTGCCACGCCTGCCACGCAAAGTGACGCGGCGACACCGGCGACTAATCCGGTCCAAGCGCGCCACCAGAGCCAGCCCAGCCCTAAGTGCCACGCCTGCCACGCAAAAGGAAGGTGGATGTCACCAAGTGCCAGGCCTGCCACGCAAAACGCAGGTGGATGTCTCCAAGTGCGGGACAAAGAGGAGGCGGCGGAGGAGGAGGAGGAGGCGGAGAGGAGGAGGAGGAGCCGGGATACAGAATCAAAGACAAGAACCCCACACAAAAATTTGTGGAACAAGGTATAGTTTCATGATGAAAAACCTGAAACCTGTGAAATGATTGGACCAAACTTGTACTATTCATCCTGGCAAAAGCAGAGGCTCAACAGGAACTTTATCCGAATGATAGCAGCAAAAATCAAAAACAAAACGCATGCAGACAGTAAATTTTGTCGCAAACTCAAAATTCTAGCGAGCGCCTTTTTTGCTGACTGCGCCGGTTTTTCTGCTGCCTTGAGTGCGTTGGGACGTTGAGGACGGATAGTAAGGGGTTGCATCTGAGTGGAAAAGGTGAAGGAACATTGTTCAAATCAGTGTGTGGTTTTGTTTGTTCCTATGTAGGATTAATTGAAGGTAACTTCCACAGGACACCCCCTGTCTTTGGGTTCCTGAGATTTTCTGAAACATTCCAGTCTGTTGATTTTTAGAAATACCAATCAAGTCATTATAAAATCTCAAGACTTTGCACCCAGGCGTAGCTTTCGTCAGTCTATTCACAATCAACATTTGATGTTTTGTTGAAATGGGGGACCCTAACATCAAACATCGGTGATTTACGTAATTTTGAATGGGGAAAATGGGGAAACCAAACCCTTGGAGTGTTCGGATTTTAAGAAACGCCTTTTTCCGCGGAACAAAGCGGAATCCCATCTCCACAACCAACAGCATCTCAGGGGAACTACAAGGGGGGAATCATCATATTTGAGTGGTGGGCAAACATAGGGGTTTGTCGTGAAGTTCAAGCAAGAGATCATGTTATCACTTCATACTGTCTTTGGAATGTATTTTCAATTTGGAGGTTTCCTAAAATGAGGTACACCTAAATCATCCATTTTATTTTATGAATTCCAGTATAAAACATCCATTAAAAGGGGTACCCCCATTTTAGGACACCCCCATTTGAAAGGACCAACCATCGCAGGAAATCCAATTACTGACGACGTGTGCAATCAACCATTGATGGTGACCTTGTCGCTAGTAAGTTGGATAACAGCACACTGCCACGCAACGTGATTTCATGAGTTGCTTGAAGATTTTGTTTCTCCAATCTTATTGAACTTAGTTATCCCTTCCCCCTAATATATCTAATATTAAACAACCCACCCCAGAAACCATGATTTAGAAGGGGGATTTACACATATCTGGGACCATTTCGGGTTTCCAATATGGGTAGTGGCCAGCCCATTCGCAGGATTTCCTGCCAAAAAGAGCGACCCATGACGGGTTTTGGGGCAGACCCTTGGTCGCTGGGCTGGAAAATATCCCGTTACCTTTCTATGTGGATGGGTTGATTCAGGGAATTCTACTGTTATGCCTATGTGGTTTCTTGGGTTATGCCTATGTGGTTTCTTGGGGCTGATGAAGAAAACTCATGTCTTTTAGAATAGCAATTGAGCGGCCAACCTATTAGGTCGCCCTTTGTGTAATAGGGGCCCTGTTAGCACCTAGCATTGGTTGAAGAATGGTCATTTAATCAATGAAGATAATGAAATTAGCCTCCTCAAAGACGGCTTGCGAAAATCCAGCATTGATGATGTTCCCAGCGAACTCAACCTTCAGTTCAGGGATTTTCCAGCCACGTTTGAGTACCAGAGGGTATGAGGGGCATGAAACCAACCATTGGTTGGAATATGACCTTATACTTTGTTGATTATAATTATAATTATAACTAATCATAACTTATAACTTGTGGGGAATCCCCCACATAACAGTGAACATATAATAAAGGTTTTGATATATGTTAATATGATGGGATCTGGATGAGTTGTATATCAACCTCACAGCGATCTCTCTGTAATGATGGTTAATAAGGGAAATAACACCAGTGTGAGCCTTACTCCAGGTTAGTGAGCCTATTGCAATGTATCCAGATGGGATGTAATGAGATATGATGAGATAAACTATTCCTATTCACCAACCATTTGGAGATAATTTTACAACATCCCATAGTGCTTCCAATTGGGGGCGGTTTATTATTCACCAAACAGCTACCAGCTGATGGGGTTCTCAATTCTTGGGAAGAAACGGAGATTGTTCCATCATGATTTTCTTCCTGTCACTTCCTGTCGTCTCCCTCATGTGGAGGTTTCCTAAGTCATGGGGCTACCCCTCAATCACCTACTTTTTTCAATTACAAACCATCCATTTGGCGGTAGTCCCATGACTATGGAAACCCCCATGTCTCCCTTTGTCCCCTTCCTTCTTCCTTCCTCCAGGGATCCTGTTGCATCATGATTCTCCATATTAACTACTTGTCTCGCACTTGTCTCCCACTTGTCTCCACTATTTTTTCTTTGTCTAATCTGTAAACTTACTGGTGCGTTTTACGTAGGGAATGGATGGGTTGCTGGGGGTTGCTGGGGGTTGCTGGGATTTTTTTGATAGTTATTATGGATCATTCCCTCATTCCCTGCTAAGCACCAGTAAGTAAAGGGATCATGTTCAGCAATCGGGATGTACAATTGCCATAGGCCAACATTCCAACATTGGTGATCCGTCACCATGGATTGTTTCACGGCGAAGTGATGAGAATCCAGGGATTTCTGATCGATTGAAATCAGATCGAAATTAGATTCGGATTAGGGAATCTGGAATCTGTTTTTCAGATCCAGATGTGATTTTTTCGGAAGCCAATTTTCACGAGTCAATTCTGCGCGGCCAGATTCCCCAAGGTATGCGATGCAGCTTCCATATCAGTGGGACTTCAGTCCCTTTGAGGACTTAAGGAGTCTTCGGCACCAAACATTGCTTGGATCCCTACTGTTTGCAACAATTTTGAGCTTAAAAAACGGCTGGATTTCCTTTTATTGTGAACACCAAGCAGCTACAAAGAGATCACCTGAGGGCTGCCATTGAGACGTTGCGCGGCAAGATTCACGGCATTGATGCGAGAGAGTTGCAACAGAAAGATAGCTGCTGGGCGATTTTTTCGACAGTGGGGTATCTACCGATAGATCAACTTGGGATTAAACCGTTGAGTTCAACTTGACCATTACTATTAAACCATCAAGTCTTTGGGTTGATGATGATTGTGAAGCATGGACATGGGCGGAACTTTGATGGCCACGACAATTAGGGACGTAAGGAAGAATTTGGCATAGATTTTGAACGGCGGTTCTGGTTGGCTTTGGTTTTAGCAAGGGGGTCTTATTTCGAACTGCTCCCATCTGTGTTTGTTGCTGCAGCACAGTAGCTCAACACTTCAAAAGGCCCAAAGGAACTTTGTCGGTAAGTATGACTAATGACGCCGTTGATATTGCATCAAAAGCAATGGGAGGCCCTGAACAACAAAACTTAAACGTGTTGGGAAATTTCCTCATTGGCTGATGGCTTCAAATGAATCGTAAATCCACCATTTTGGACAAGGCCGTTATATGTTGAATTTGCAATGCCAAAGCACACATCTATATAATCACCATAAATGCGTGTCTATACGTTCACCACATACCATAGCAGAGGTGCTGGAACCTGTCCAAAAAGGCTGCCTTGTTTTCAAAGGGGCTACTGTAAGCTGACCGACGGATGGGAGGTGTGAAGACAGAGTGTGCAAGGAAAATTATGTCATCGCGCAGGTTGAGTCTTAAAGGGAACCCGTGGCACAGATATAGACAACTCAGCTATGCAATGTCTCCACAAACAACAACTGAGAGGATGCAGCGGAACACAAATCCTCAACAAACCTTTTGCGTCTATGCCATTCCAGAAAAACAGAAGGATATCAGCCGAACAAGGCCTTTGCTATCGATAACGTACTGATGCAACCCCGTTTGTCAGGACGGGCATCTAGTTTTTCAACTGGGTTATGCCATCAGGACGCGCGGATGGGAGTCATGCGAAAAGAAGCAGCGCACGAAACATTCTTATCAAAAACCCTGGAGCAAATACAAAGGACTGTAGTTTGCAATTCTTTCCGGTCTGACACCGAAAGGTACATTCTAGCACCAGCAACTTCGCGTTTCACAATAAAGGATGTAAGGCGCAAGTTTCGGACGATTCCACCATAAAGGTTGGTATTTTGGACCGTTGTCGTTGTTGTCGTTGTTGTCGTTGTTGTCGTTGTTGTCGTTGTTGTCGTTGTTGTCGTTGTTGTCGTTGTTGTCGTTGTTGTCGTTGTCGTCGTTGTTGTCGTTGTCGTGGTCGTCGTTGTCGTCGTTGTCGTCGTCGTCGTTGTCGTTGTTGTCGTTGCGTTGTCGTTGTCGTTCTGGTTGTTGTGGTTGTTGTGGTTGTTGTTGTTGTTGTTGTTGTTGTTGTTGTTTGTTGTTGTTTTTTTCCTTCCCAAAATCATTTTGACACAAAAGATACCTCTTCGCACCGTGTTGAATAAACACATTCAACTGCTCGAAATGCCTGTGCAGCACCAGCATCTCAACATCTCCAAACACAAAAACCCTGTAAAACAAAACCTTTTTGCCTTTTGCTTGTCAAGGGAATCAAACCATCAGGTCGAAAAAGTCGGTTTTTGGACTATCATACTACGTCCGGTGAGCCCGGTGAGCCCTGTGCGAGGGGGAACATGCCGAAACCGCACGCCTGGTCCGCCGCGTAGCAGCGTAGCTGGGTTGCTGCTGGTTGGTTTGGGTAGGAATTCTCAGCATGGAACACAGCTGAGGTAATTCGAAAACCAAATGAACAGTTCTGTGATTAGGATTCGCTGCCAAAAAAAGGGCCAAAAGGAAGTAGGCATGGATGGTTGACTCACGAAACTATTAGTTTTGACAACCCAAATGGCAGTCGAACCAAAAAACATTGGGCCTACGCCTACATCAGGCACATTGGAACATCCATACAAAGTTTGAAAATGGAGTGGTTGCAATTTGCTCAAGGATTTTGTACGTGCGGAAAGTCTCCCAGAATTTTCAAGACCAGTGGATTTGACTCTGAGGCTGGGTAAAGATCGTGAAGGATTGTGAAAAACCGCTGAAATCGGCCGTCGCGAGCTGCCTGGACTGGTGGCGAATGTCAGGCTATGAGTTCCTGGTGTACATTACGAAGTTCAGTGAATGGAAGAAATTCGCCAAAGACATCGGAAAGGAACAGATGCGGGCACTCTTTGGCATGTCTCAGTCGCATGGTCAGAAACGCGACCAGGGGATTGGGGATTGGCTTGGCTCGGTGTTCCCTTTTGAATTGATGTGGTAAATCCAATGCCATAAATCATCCCCAAGTCATCACCATTGTTATGGGTGCAAAAAAAACCATCCCCATGGTAGGTTTATGACAGTTTCTCACATTGTTTTCTATTTTTTTCCGGGGTGGGTTAATGTCCTTTTTTTCCGCATCATCCAGCTCTTTGGAAGAGACATTTAAACGTGATGTTCAAAATCACCAAATGTCATATTGCCAAACTCAGTATTTTTTGGATCTTAAACCGCTGAACTGTTTCGGCGGAGGTTTGCATATGTTGGAAATCCTGAGGATCGCAAGATCGCATCATGGATTGTGTACCCAAACTTGACCCAAGGGGGCCCCAAGATATATAAACATCCACTATCAACAAGCTAAATTAAGATGATTTTCCAACTTTTTGGGATGGTCCAGTTTGAAACTCTCTCTCCCTCTCTATCAACTCTAGGACGAGCTTAATCTGTCATGAATATTCTACAAGACAAAGGTTTTCGATTTTGAATGGTTCCAGGCACCACGATGGGAAACTCAGGGCCAGTGATTTTTCACAGTGAGACACCGAATTTTTGCCTTGCAAAGCGACGATGGGAAGCCAGGTCCCATCGGGGTTCACCGGGATTCGACTTTCATCACCGAAGAGTTTATGCCAGCGCCGCCGTTGTTTGGCATTCTTGGGGTTGGGGTGGTGGTGAGGTGGGGGGCGCTTTACAAAGTTCTGAAAATCGACGTCTTCATTGACTTGCACAGCAAGTTGACGCTACGCTACAAGATCTTCTCTTGGACTTGACAGCAACTTGCAGAGCAACTTGACGCTACGCTACAAGATCTTCTCTAACAAAAGACCTTGGCCACCAAGGCAAAAGAAGGCCATTTCAACCAATCCCTTTGGGACTGGACATACAGTTGGCAGTGGCGCTTCAATGTTGCCAAGGATTGGTGGTCTGCAGTGCCACAAGTGATGGAACACTTGAAAGAAGTTGTTTGACCAGCAGCACAGACCGCAGAGAAAGGAGAAGTGAGTTGGCATGACCATATTGTTCATGCTTACAGAGAACTGTTGGTTGAAGACCAAAGTGAAAACGTCCCGCGTCCGGGCGCGTTGGATTGTTTATGGGGATGTTCCTTTGTGGCTTTGTCCCCTAGATACATCCCGGAAATCAACCACATCAATCATTTCCGGATGTGATTGTCATTTTGGAGGTATACCCGCAGGTTTCAGACACGTTTCTTCTCTCAGCAGTGCCTCCTCCTAAGGAAGCCGTTCTTTCAGAGGGTGCTGGATCCGGAAAATCCCAACGATAAATCGGCGATCGAGGCAAGGGTTGAGTCCCCGAGCCCCAAAAAACCGAGACATGATCTCCTTGGCTCGTGACTAGTTTGCGGATTTGAACACTGGGAGTGCCCTTTTTTTTGGATCAAAGAACAACTGAAATCATTTTTTGCAACATAAATTCACCACCCTTGATTTTTTGGCATCCCAAAAATTGTGGATGATCATTTTTTGTTTTCGAACAAAAATGTAATTTTCGGATCTCGACATTTTCCCCTGTGCAGGAACATAACAACAAGAAGGCGGGCCAACATTGATCCGAAGGGGTCGGCACGACATCCCCAAACTTGAAGAGGTCGTTTAATCGTTTCGATTTTTGCTATACATGGAAAAACACATAACCAGCAAAGGATGTGTTTTTGTGAACTGCCAAAGATTGACTATGGATAAAGGATGGAGGTGGGACAAATTTTTACAGCACATTTTTCTTAAATTTATATCAGGGAAAGTATATTGGCTAAAGTGGAATGATTGTCTGTTTGAAATGGACATGGACAGTTCTTCCTAAAAAGGAAAAATCGGGGATATCACATCTACTTCAGGATGGTTGCATTTAGAAATGGATTTGGACCTTACTTGCGCCCCAGACTTCCCAACATAGTTCTGTGTTTAATGGTGAACGGGATGCAGTAGTGGACGAAGGAGGCCATTTGGTAGTGAATGTCTCAATGGGTGGGTGGCCCAAAATCATTTTGCCTACTTGTCGTGCTATTTCCGAACGGGCAATCCATTCGTCACAGGGATCAAATAGTTTCACAGAGTGCCAATCTTTGATAGTTTTTGAGTATCTTCGACTTGAGATGTTTTGCGTGCTTCGATTGGAAAAATCTCAGACATCAATTGTAGATATTTAGTAGATATCTGTCGATATCTATCTCTGAACAAGCGATGAATTTCATATATTTCATGTTGGTGCTACATTGAGTCACCATAACTAGAACTTGGAACGACTATGGCTGGCTTGGAAATCACCGATCAATATGGAGGTTTAGTTCGCTGGAAACATCATCTATATAAATGTATTTTTTCCTCCCGGCCCAATGAAGCATCTCGCTGCGGCCTGCATGCCTAAATTCCTGTGCAAAGCCGTCAGGGCATTGCAAAATCGGCACCGACTTCTGTGCCATAGTCAGTCATGACCATGGTGCGGCACCGCTGCAAAAATCCTTCCTCGGGCTCTGTTGCCTCGGAAGCAACCTCAGTGAGGTCAAAAGCTTCCAAAAAGGCTTTCGCAAAACAGCGGCATAAAGCAGGAGCGTATTCTTTCAGCGCCGTTGTGCGCCATACGCCCTGTTCTGTACGGCCGATTGCAACTGCCGACGGCAGTTCTGTGCGTACTCTGCCTTGATGTAAATGGTACATCATTCTCGGCAAATTAACTGTCAGCAGTGAAGTTGGTTTTGGTGTGCTGGATCCAAGCAACCCCTGGGCGAATTTCAAGCACTGCACTTGGGGCAAAGCCAAGATCGCCTTGATGATCGCCGTGCGCCAAATAGAAGCTGCCTCAGGGTGCAAAGGCTCCGCAGGGTGCTCCATGATAGCGAATCCATCCACCGCAATGAGCTCGATGATGCACAAAATGGAGAAAAATAGAAGATCATTTCCTATACAAAGCTTTTGAAGTTCACGCAATGAAACACATGGTAGCCCCCAAAGTTCAGCGATGGTGCGCAGCACCCGTGGGCCCTTCCAAGACTGAGCCAATGGCGGAGCTTCTTCGGTTTCAACTTGCTTCCCCCGAGCTTGTGACCAAGTCTCACATGGGGGGCCACCGATGAAGGCAATCACGTGTTTCATTCTGATTGCGCTCCACCAAAACTCGCAAGAATCCATGTTAGTGGCATCTCCCCATTCACGGTTGACAATCACATCCATGGAAACCACGTAGAGCGTGTACTCCGCATGGGCAGATTGGAGGAGGTCCATGTAATACTGCACGTCCCCTCTCCGCCTTCTCCCCGAAAATGCGTGCAAGACAACTCTGTGTCTCCCAAAAATTCTTGGTACTGCTACCACACAGTCGGGATGCTCTGTGATGTGCTCCTCAATGGCTCCGCACTTGGCTTCCAGTTGTTCCAGAGTAGGAAGGCTTGTAACAGTCTTCCGATGATGTTGCAGGAAAGGCCATGTGCAAGGTTCCAAGAGGTCCGCACAAATGATCTTCAGCTCATGGAGTTCAATACCAAAAAATTCTGCATCATTCTGGTCAAAGTTGATGACAAAGAAGTGCAAAGTGCTCGTAAACCTTGTCCATGAAATGGCAAGTTCTGATGCCTTTGCCCTGATACTCTCTCCAAAATCAGATAGTGGAGCGCGCTTCTCCAAAATCTCGATAAGGAAGTCATACAACTCGTCATCAATGTCGATGAAGTCCCTGTGTGGTCTGGCCTGCGCACAAGGGCCTTGACCACGGAGAGGAGGTAGGAGTCGATCATGTTCAATGGTTCGGAGGTTATCCTCCTTCGAGCCTACTCCAGGTGTGAGACTACATTGCAAACCACGAGCACGGAGTTGATTCCTGCAGTTCTCACTGTAATACAGATGTGCTTTCAGCTTGCTCATCGTGTGATAATGCTTGAGACACGCTGGGCAAGTGGGTTCATCAAAGAGTGGTCTAAGGCCAGATGGCTGACCATGTCTCTTATACATGTGAGCTGCTTCTCCTGCTCTATTGACACAACGTAGGCCGCATCCAATACATCCAAAATATCCAGAAACGACACTGCTCTGCGGGTCGTTGTCCAGCTCTTTCAGATCATGGTCGATCAGGGCCTGAATCTTCTCAATTGCCTGTTGATGTGCTCGTCTTGCCCTGTAGGCCTTTGCTCTCTGCAGTGTGTCATGCATGCAGGCTCTTCGGACAAGTCTTTTCCAATAGCCAGGACTGTGTCGTGCAACATTGCACCATTGCTGGAAATCTTCACGCGGATCACGCAGACTAGAGGTATGATAGATCTGTTCCCACATCCAGATGAAGTCTTGTTCCAGCAGCCCAGTCCACTCCAGGTCATGTGCTAACAAAGCCCAGATATCGTTCTGTTGCATCTGGAGAAGTGTGCAAAAATACCTGAGTCTGGCTCTACGGAGAAGAACTACTGGATGCGGCATTTTCAGTCGGTCAATGATTTCATCGTCCATGATCTGCTCATCCTTTTTGATCTTCAGGAGTCTGCGGTATAGCTTGAAGACTGTCGCTTGGAATTTGGCCATTGTGCGAGCGTCAAAGGCTATCCATGTGTCCGCGCCGTACAGAAACTTGCTCAAGACCAGCATCTCAAACAACTCACTCCTCTTTGTGAGATCAATCTGGTCATTGTGGAAGATCACTTTGCGATGTTGGTTGAAGCTTTGGTGTGCAATGCCTGTACGGCGCTTGATTTCTGTGTGCTGATCGCTTGTATGATGCATTTGACCGCCCAAGTGGCGGTAGGCCGTCACGAGTTGAACTTGATGAAGACCATGTTCACAAAGGACCGGTAGAGTCCCTGATGACATCGGGCCATAGTGCTCAACCTTGGCTCTACGCGAGCCCTGGCCACGAAAGGTCATCATGATCTCAGTCTTCCCTTTGGCCAGGTTTGGCGTCATGCAATGGTAATGACAAAGGTCAAGCAATTGCCCTGTCACTTGACCCGTGATTGATGTCAAAGCCCCAGAGCTGTCTGTTTGCAGGCACACCGCGAGATCGTCCATCCACGTGGGCCCAAGGAAATTGTTCCATGTGCCTGTGCCACTGCTGAGTTTGAACAGCGGGGGTTCATCATGATCTTCAAATCGTGCGATGACCTGATTCTCTACCATATAGGCCTCCAGTTTTTGAAGAACGCAGGACCATGCAAAACCAAAGATGAAGTCCGCAAAACAATCACCAGGTCGCGTGCCTGCCCTTGTGCGTACAAAGTCAGCTTGATGGCGCAGCCAGAAATGTGTGCTGGCATGTATGGCTCGCACACAACGACAATCCATTTCTCCCATGCCTGCTTGTTCAATGGCTGGCTGCTCCGCCAATAGTTCATCAAGTTGATGCAAAGCGTCCTGAGGCAGCCGGAGCTTGTTCACAATGTGCGCGATAAGCTCATCAGATGGATCACCACCAATGGGCACTTCACGGATGATCCTGTAAAATGCTTCTGTCAAATCAAGATAAATGATGCTAACAGAACGTCCCTTGTGCTTTGCCTGGCGGGCAAATGCTCTCACTTGATGCACGGCTAATTGCACAGGGGTCTTTCTTCGGCCTCCTTTCTGTTGCATTTGCAAGAACTTCTCGTATAGGGGAGCATGCTTTTGGCGAATTGCCCTGTGCATCGCTTTCCCTGTATGGTTCGACACTAAGATCGATCTGTATGAGGAGCACAGGTCAGCTGGTCCTCTCCCTTTGTAAACTGGTGCAACTATGCCACCCTTGGAGGACAAGTCTTCTTGTCCATGTGTGACCATGAGCACAAGTTGCTGATACAGGATCTTTGCTATGCTGTTGGCAAAGTGGTGGCAGATTTCACCAGGGATGCCATCTGGTCCACATGCACGACCACGTGGAACCCTGCGTAGTGCAACTTCAAGATCCGTCAGGGAAGGTAAGTCGCTAAGCTGAACGCTGATGTCATCTTGCGCAAACATGTGTAGTTCCTGGATCCATTTGTTGCGTAAGCTGGAACTTGACATCCTTTCCCCAGCTTCCATGTCCTTGAAGTAGTTGATCCAGACAGCCAAAGCTTCACTCGGCAAACTGCATGTCTGTCCGTGGGTGTCACGGACAATAGGCAAGCATTTTCTTTTCTGCTTCTTTGGATTTGTCGGTCCTGTGAAGCTTCTCAACGCTCGCAGGACTTGAGATGATGGAGTAGAGGCATCAATGGCTTGCAACGTCTTGTCCAGCTCTTTCTGCTTGGCACCCTTCAACGCAGTCTTGAGCTTTCCACAACTCTCTTTGTACTTGACAAAGTTGTTCAGATCACGGCACAGCAAAGATGTCTCATAAACAGAGACTTGATGTTCGTGGCATTCTCTTTCACCACTACTCCAGGCGCTGAAGCATTTTCTGAGAAAGTACAAGTGCTTGAAGTTCCTGTGACGTTTCATTTGTTTGCGGCTCTGGAGTTTGATGGTCCTCAACTGCCAAATCTCTTCTGAAACATACGGCTTCTTTGCCTGAGACGATGCTTCATGTGCAGGGCATTGGGTCAAAGCAGCATGGATGTGTTGAGCAGCATGTTGTGTGTGGGCCTCCACATCAGACTGCCAAGGGAGGTGTACAAAATCCTCGATTGCTTGACGCATCTCAATTGAAGGCTGCAAGAAGGCGGCACTGTGATGTGTTGGGACTTTTGCAACCGGCTGCGGAATCCAAGTGGATTCCCACCATTCAAGCTGGGCCGCAACGAGCTTGTGGTCCTCATGAGTTGTGCCGAGATCAAAGTCCTCAACGACACAGGAATGTGTGCATCTTGACGCCCAGTTGCAAGGGAGAGCAATATGATCAATGCAGTGCGTGTCTGTGCCCGCAAAGTTCGTCCATGTTGCATTGTCGCCAACGTGGGCCGGTCCCGTAGCTGGTAGATGAAGATCAAAATGCTGTAGAATCTGTCGAAAATCATTGGTATTTGCAGATGTAGCAAAACCTTCACGACATACTGCCTTGTGATCAGCTGGTCCTGGAGCTGCATTTGCATCCCCCGCAAGGAACAATGCGTCGCCATCATGATGTTGATCTACAATCTCAGTCGTGCTATTCCACCACTCAGCGCGTTCTTGAGCTGTGTATCCACTGTGCGGCGCATGGCTAGCTAATAACCAAAAAGACCAAAATCCAGTGTCACATCTCAGTAGCATTCTTCTGGGATCACTATGTGCTATCTGAAAGTGATTGGATTGAAAGCAATATGGCTTGCCCTTGCGCCCAGATGCAAACGGAGTCTCAATATCGATCCAGATTTCGATGCCCAAGTGACGACCACTGTGGCCTGAGCAGAAACGCAAGATGTTGCCATTACTTGAGAAACCTTGCTCTGATCTGGTCTCTTGTAGCACAAGGCAGTTGAACTTGTACTTGCGCATCTGTGCCTGCAGGTAATGCAATTTTCCAGCGTGGCCATCCGGTGTCCTGTAGAGAGACTGGACATTGGCCGTGCCAATGCTGAAGGCAAACTTTAGCATCTTGTCATTGCCACATTGCTCTGTATTGCTTCATCAAGGACCTGCGGCAGTGGCATCGACGGCTTTGGGATGGCAATGCCACCGTTTTGCCACGTGTTGAATCCAATTCGGTGACCAAAAAGGGTCCACAATTGCAGGAATTTTGGCGTCCAGAGCTTGAGGTCAATGTTTTGTCTTCTGTGGTGAAAAGACTTTTTGGCCTCCAACCTGGCTGCTGCATCAGCCAGTTCGTTGAATACTTCACCCGCATGCGCTCTGGTGTGACAAATTTGTAGTGCGCCAGGTGGTAGAGCTGCTTCAAGGGCTTGGTACAGAGCGCGCAATAATTGAAATGATTCATCAGGCGTCTCAGTGCCCAGTAGCCCCGCCGCTTGTCCACCGCCAGTGGCAGAATCGGTGCATATGGTTGTAGATATAGAATGATTCAAGCCTAGCCGCCACATGGCTGCTGCAATCAGCGCCGAACGCTCAGCCATATCCGATCCGATGCGCTGGATACCAGCGTATGCAGAACCAAGCGGATCGTAACGGACCGGCTGTGCGGTCCAGCCCAGCAAGCAAGTCTGTGAACTGCTGTCACTGATGTACTTCTCTCCAACTACGACGAAAGCCCACGTATCCGGATGCCCGAGGGAATCTGCGTGAAGTGGTGCTAATCTGCGCATCTGTGGTAGTGAAGAGCCATCAGTGAATATCAGCAACCTGTCGTACTGATCAAGTTCAATCAGACTTGTCATGGGTCTGCAGGGCATCTCGGCAAGGACTTGTTGACATTCTTCTGGAACTGTCAGTTCTGTGAAATCATGACATAGTACTCCATCGGTGGAGCCAAATAGATGACGCAAGTCATTCACATCAAAGGCAGTATGCAGTTGACATCGATTGTCCAGTTCTTCAACTTCTTGAAGCACAACGAGAGGACGATTTGTGCGACTCTGACTGCACCTTGCTGGCCATGCGCTTCTTGTGCGTTGTTTTGGCAGTCTTGGTTGAATTTCTGGCTCTCTGTGATGAAACTGAACTTGAATCCAATGTGATGACAAATGCTGAACTTCAAGAATGACAGCTCGTGGGTAGCCCAGGCTGCAAAGTAAGGCCATCAGTTTTACCTCTTCAAGCTCTGTGGTGGAGCTATGTGCAAAACATCCATTTTCATCCGCAACGTCGTCATGGCAGAACATGTACTGATATTGTTGGTCTTGCTGAGTTGAGATAGCCTCATCAACGCAGAGCATGATATTGCGGAAGGGACATGCAAAGACCTCACATCTGTGCCCCCAGTGGGACAGTTCCTCCTGTACCTGTGCTGCTGTGCCCGGCATCGGTATTTCAAGAGGATTGGGCAGGCCTCTGTGGCTTGTACGGTCAAGAAGCCGGACTGCTGTCGTGGCGTGACCAGATGGCAACAATTCTTCAAGGTAGATCACCTGCTTGGCCGTGGAGACTTGTAGGAGACTTCCTCCATCATCTTCTTCCCATGCATTCATGTGTTCTTGTTGTGCTCCCATAGAATTGGCATACTGAGTGTTCTGTAGGTGTTGAAGGACTTGAATGATAGTGACAATTCCAATTCCATGTCGGTTACGAATTGCAATCTGTCCTTCAATTTGTAGATCACCATGCCAAACCATGCACTGCAGTGAAGAAAGCTCCGGATAACAGCGATCCGCAACTCCAGCAAAAGCAATTGCTTGGGGTTTTGAAAGATGTAGGGGGGCAAATCTCGCACAATGTCGAACTGGTCGTTCTGTTGGGCCCGTCGTCACAATCGTGAAAAGATTGGAAACACCATCATGTGGAACACGTTGTACAACAATGACTTGCAATCTTCGTTGGCGTTGTGTTGCAGTGGCCGGTGGTGTCGGTCTGACTACATGAAGGTCGATTGGCCAAAAGGGGTCCAAAAGATCATTCCATGTTTCCGCAATAATTCTAAGCCATGAAGTGAAATCTTGCCGTAGAGCAACAGTACGATGTTGTTCGCAGCTGAGATATCTGGGCATGTCAAGGTACCACGTGTCAACTTCCATGACGCGATCCCCTTCTTCTCTGGCAGTATCATCAGCGAAAACATGAGAAATCCAGTGCATGAAGATCTGTTGGATGACTGCAGGTTCTGCTTGGATACCCTGAGGTGCTTCAATTTGAGTGGTGCGGATACTATCCAATGAATTTTGTTGATATGGCAGTTCTTCTGGAAGGCGTGCTTGGACTTTTCCTGGCACACAATCTGAAAAATGTGGTGGCTCCTCAAGTGGTGGCATCACAACTCGATGGACCTGCAGGAACAGTGCACCTTCTCCTTCAACTTCATCATGCTGATCCCGTAACCTCCGCATTCTGGGAACATGAGGAGGTCCGATCGGTTCATCGAGCCATCCCACACGAAAAAGAGTATGTCGCATGAGGATCTCTTCAATGTTGTGGCCTTGGTGAAATGCTGTTGCCAAGCACCTCGTGGAGATGTGGTCAATTCCTGGACTTCCAGGAGGAACTGCAATGCGTATGTAATCTCCATCAGAAAGGTACACTCTCGGAGCGCCAAAAGCAATGATCTCTTCGTTGACCCAAATCAAACATCGATTCCTTGACCGAAGACAGAAAGGATAAAGCCCAAGTCCACGCAGCAACTGCTCACGGCTGACTACGTCTGGCAGCAGCCTTGCCCGTCTGACAACTTCAGGCATGACAAGAGGTTGAGCTGCATGGAACTCCACATCGAGCAAAATAAAACATTCTGTAGAGCCTACAGGTAGATCATGTTTGCGCTGGGCGATCACAACTCCTGTTTGTGCGCGATTGACATCTTGTGGTGGCACAACAATGGTGTGCAGGTAGAAAAGATCAGCAGGATGTATGGTAAGTGCTCTTGCAACACTCATATGCATGTCCTGGTAGTCTTTCCAGTTGAGCCATAAAGTACCTGGGCCACCATCAAGCGTGTAAACCAGAGTAGTATACCAATCTTCTTCTAATTGCTCTGAGTCTGGTTGTATTGGAAATGAAGATGCTGACGATACTGATGACACAGGCGAAAGATCATCAGGATCCCTGGCTATGTCTCGATTGTCCAGGATCGCATCTTGTGGCCCCTCACGAGGCAATTCAACTTGATGTCCATCTCTGTGTGCAGGCTGCGCTGCAAGAAGTGAAACAAAATCTGAGGTCTCCAGGGTGTAGGAATTCTCATCCTCTGCACCGTGGATCTTTGGTGGTTGAAAACCTTGGCATAGGACTGGTGCTTTTTGGTGTGGAACTCCAATAGAGTGCATCAGCCGTGCCATTTCGAAGTCTTCCTCTGCACCCACATAGAGGTCAACTTCAGGGTGAAAGCGCACCCTGTGTATGGAGGGTTTCTTGACACATTCAACAAGGGTGTAGAAGGACCGCTGCTCTCCCATCCCAACTTCGTGGGCTAAATCAACAGCGTCGATGCTAGCTTCCCAAGGTGATATGTAGTCCTCATCGTCGATGAAACTGTGGTTCCAGATTGTTGTTTGATCATGGAAACACAGTGGGATCGCCGGCCTTGGGCAAACCTCTGAGAAGTCTATTTGCCCGGCCCAGGGAAAGGCGAAAGCGCTCCAGATCCCAAGGCTGATCCATCTTTTCTTGGCTTTTTGGCCGTGTGTGCTTCTTCTTGGATTTCTTCGTTTGGTCGCACTCTGATCTGCTGAAGGCTGTCCACAACAGAATGGATACTCTTCTGGATGGCCTCCGCAGAGTCGACCTTCATGTTGTCCTCGTCCAGCTCCCCGTCGGAAATCACCTCCGTTGCAAGGACTTCTGCATCCTGCTTTGAATGCAGTTCCTTCACCTCGTCTAGATGGGCTCTTGATTCTTGGAGAATCTCTCTCGCAGAGAGCACCTCCTTCTCTAGGGCCGCATCCCTTTTGGCGAAATCTTCTGCGAAAGACTGCCATCGCTTGATGCTCTCTTCCACATAGTTGCTCCAAGCAGTATGCAGCTTCTGTCTGGCCGCTGTAGCTGCTTTGAACTTGTCTCTTGCTTGATCGACTTTGCGGACTGCTTGGTGCATGCTCTTCGAAGTCACCTGCTTGTTGGTAGATTCCGCAATGATCTCTTGTATCTCCTGAGGAGAGAGAGCTTGGTCCTTCGTCTGTAGCTTGCTGACCAAAGTCTGCAGTTGTTGTGCCGCTGCATTTTGATCTGTGCTGGCTGATGCCGAAGTCGTTGTCGATGGCATAGTTGGCAGCTGCTTCGCATTCCATGGAGGATCGAGGGCAGGTACCAAATCTTTGTCTTTGTTCTTGCGCCTGTTGGCCCTTGGGGTGGAGCCTCTTGTCTTCTTTGCACTGTTTGCTCTCGGCGACTTGGAAACTCTTCTGTGTCCAGTCCATTCCGTGTCGTCTTCTTCCCAACTCGCATAGCTCCACGAGGCTTTTTGCTTGCCTTTGGTGCCGTGGACATAGGAATTGTCGATGCATCGATGCCACATTGTGTCGCATCGGCCACATCTGAGCGCATTCATCTTGTTGAGCCTCATGCAGAAGCGGCATCTCCACGGTTCTTTGGTCGATTCCGCCATGATGCTGTTGATCTTGGCGATGAAAGAACTGTCTTTGGAATGATGGCTCCTCAAAACTTTGGCAAGATGTCCCAGGTGTAGATGGTTGAGACAACAAAGTCCCCTTCGATGACAATGCCACCAAAAACGAGCTGTTGCTCTCTGCCGCCTGGTTCTCCTCCTCTTTGCAGGAGTGATGGTTGCCAAATTGTAGCACGTAGGCAATCTGACAAATGAGGTAGAACTTGACCAAAAAGCCCATGTAGTAGCCCTGAAGGCCCAAGATCGTCAGGACAAAGTCAACCGCGAACTTATAGGGAATCAGGAAGTACCAAAGAGGCAATGGCCCACCCAGGAGGTTTTACGTGGCTGGGACCACGGCAGGAAAAGGTGGTACTTGAGTGGCTAGCTCAAGCAGAGCACTGTGATCTCGACCAACCAAAAATCCAGGGTAAAAACCAGTTCAGATAGATGGTGGTGTAGGAAAGGCCAGTGAACCAAAAGTTATGGCCCGGGGGCAGTGAGATCGGAACCCCCTAAGGTAATGGAGACACAAATCGTGGGGCGCTGTCAGCCAAAACCTTATATAAATGTATATATATAAATGGGGAATGATAGATGGGGAAGTAAATGATATATATATATATAATATGTATATATATACATATATATAGCTGGAAATATGATCTAGATAAATGGGGAATTTTCCATTGCCACGTTGAAAAGGAGGGGAAGTAAACACGAAACTGAGTATGCTCCAAGGAATCAACGTTGCTTTTTGCTGCTCATTTCACTGAAATCCGCCAGTCAGAAACTAGAACCTTGTGGCAACTTCTATGGAATCTTTTCATCTCATTCAATGCATAGATTGCAGAGTCGTTTCTACTAGTGGCTTCAAATACTTTTTCACTTTTCATCTTTACCTCACCTTTTGTGATGTCATCCCAACCCATCCTGAGATTTTTGGCGGCAATCTCACCAGACATTTCTCAGTTCAAAGTGGTTTACAAAGCTAAGTTCATAGGGATCTATCCACGATACACCAACTTAGAGTTGTTTTCTTAAAGCAGTTCTGGAGAAGTCTGGAGAATAACTAACATCCACTAAGTTATAGTAGTTATAATAGTCACATTTAATCCCCGAAACAACCCATCCACCACAGTTATGGCAGCCATAACAGCCATAGAAAATTCCCCCCAAAAACACCAGTTATAGTAGTAAAAAAAGGCAACTGACCTATAATTCTAGTCGGTAAAGCCAACCAAACTTGATATATCTCCAAGCCCGCTGGTCACTGAAATCCAAAGTCCTGGAGGACAAGGAGATGATTCTGAAGTCCATGTTTTTCCAACGTTTGAAGAACTCCTGCGCCATCTTCCAAGAAGAGGGTCCACAGTGGCTGATGGAAGGTGCAAAGAAAATAGGAACCGCGGGAACCGCGGAACCTGTGAGTTTGTCCGAAAATAGGAAACGCCCAAAATATCCCAAGGATATATCATTATTGGTCTTATTAAAATGGTTATTTGGGGGAATACACCATTTTCAGACATACACCATTTTCAGACACAGCCATAGCTGTCCATAAGTGATTATCTATGGTGTGATGATGTTAGATATAGTGATCAAGTATGTCTTCTATCTATAGATGGAGGCTTCCAAAGTCATGGTGATACCCCAAATCATCCAAGTCATGGATGACCACTTGGGGATCGCCCATGACTTGAGAAACCAACACAAGGAGTATTCATAATGAATGAACAAACAGATAGAAAAGTACAAATTCCACCAAAACAAGTGCTAGATTCCTTTTCGACATCTTTTTAGAAAGTTGCTATATAGCCGATTTTCAGCCGTTTCGCCGTTTCTCAGTGGCAGGATGATCGGATGAACTTGGGAGAGATATTGAAACTTGAAACGATGATTTATTTGAGCACCTGTATAGCTACAATGTGAGGCCTCCAAGATAGCCGAGTTGGTTTATAAGCCCCAGTAACTAGTTGGTTATAAGTACCATAAACCATAGTTATTGGAGTTATGTTCACCAACTTAGCGTTCTCGAACGGGGGCCTCACTAATTGTAGGAAAGCATCGATCCCATACAGATCCAAGGTGCACCTCCTGCCCAGGTTGCAATGAAAATGTGGAAAACTTGGCGATGGCGATTTTGTGGTTTCTGGATGTCAAAATGGCGGGGGGATCAAAAAGTTGAATTGGAAAAGTCTGAAAATGGTGATGAAATTCTGGCTTGAAGATATCATGTCAAAATGAGAATGATTCAAAAAGGGGGGAAACCACCACATTGACCGGATTTGGGGGCTGGGGTGACCTCTTTTTGGACAAGTCCTTATTCAAGCATGGTGATCTTGGGGCAAATAGCGCTGATCATCAGTACCCATCATCGCGAAGCTCTGTTATATGGCAGTCGATCTAAAGGTCCTTGCAAGGAGTTTTAATTGCGAAAGCCGTTCGTGTTATGTTGGAAACCCTCGCATTTTTTTTTTCGAATTTGCGTTTTTTTTTCTTTATTCGCGAAAGATTCGCCAAAGTTGGATAGTATGAATGGTCTTGAAGCACATCCTTACCTGCCGCTGGTACTGCCTAACGTTGCTTTCTGAAGCCCCAAGAAACAAACTCCAAATGCAGCAGGTATTTTCGCGAAAGTTCCGCGAAAGAGTGGGCGAAAGTCAAAGTACATTTTGAAGCGAGTGGCCCAGTAAACCTTGCAAGAGACTGCCTGATGAATTAATCTTCATAAGAGGAGTTGTTGCTTAACATGGGTTCCGCGAAAGATAAACATGTAGCTCGCGAAAGATCCACCCACCAAAAATATTTGCGAAGAATGGCCGTTCGCAGATAAAGGAATTTTGATCAACCATCATATGTCAGATAAGCAAGACTAGGCAGAAGTATTTTGAAGGTAGAGCGAGCCTGTCAGAACCCACCGAGTTATCATACATAGATACACATGTCAGCACTATATATATATTATATATATATGTATTTAGAGATATTTTTGTACATGCCAGAATAGGTCGCACTTAAAACGTCAGAACATGTGTTAGGTAGAAATGTCAGAATATATTGCAGATCACATGAATCACATGTCATTCTTTTTTTTGAACATATCAGGGGCTAATACTACTCGAGCAAGAAATACTAACAGAGGCCTGCGTAGTTTCAGTAGCAATAACAAAAGGATTTTAACCAGACAAAATCGTAGGCGGTCGAACCGGCGACAATTTCGACAATTCAAAGCTTGGTATCACCAGTTTGTGGCTAAACCAATAGCCCCAGAACGGCACTTGCGACAGTGCAAAAACCAGCATGCTTTTTCGAAGTCAGCCATGCTGGACAGAAGTGCGCGAAAGAGCCTGTTTCAAGAATTAAAAAACCCAAACCAAACGGACAAAACAAAAAGGACTTTCAAACTCAGATATAATCGGCCACTGAAGGTTGCCACGCTGAACGTAAGAGGGTTATCTGGAGAAAACGGGTACGTTAAAAAGAGGCTCCTTGTTGACATCATGAAGAAAGAATGTTATGATCTTTTGTTGCTTCAAGAAACCAACCATAACAAGAAAAGCGTGGAAACCGTCCAAGGCTATGATTTCTTTTTCAGCACAGACGTTTCACCGCGAGATGCTGTACAGACTGAGAGAGCAGGAGTTGGTATTGTCGTGTCAACCCAACTGAAACATTTTATCCATGATATCAAGCAAATTTCGGGCAGACTCATGTCAATCAGTCTGAGATCGAAGGGTCGCAATCTGTGTTTTAGCTCCTGTTATGCGCCACACAGTGGACATGATACAGAGAAGAAAAATAAGTTCTATGATGAAGTACAAGCACATGCCAGAAAAGCCAAAGGCATACACTTTCTTGGCGGTGATTTTAACGCCAGGCTTCACCACAGATACCAATCTGAGGAACCAGCCATGGGACCATATATTTTCGGAAGAGGCTGTGAGTATTTAGAACAAGTTAGTGATTACACCTTGGAAAATAGGTCTCTTTTTGTAAATTATTGTCTACAGGACGGCCTCAGAATTTTGAACACTTGTTTTAGAAAACAAGCGATGAACTACTGTACTTTTCGCGAGAACACAACTGAACATGGTCCGGAATGGACACCTCGGAAGTATGCACAGCTTGACTACTGGTTGGTTGCCGAAAAATGGCAGAAAAATTGCAGGGATGTCTCAGCCAGAACTGACATCTTTTTTTCCTTCTGATCATTATATATTGTTGAAGCTAAGGTTGGTGTAAGATTGGTTGCTGATAAAAATAGCAAA
The DNA here is from genome assembly GCA_947184155.2 of Cladocopium goreaui. Lineage (NCBI taxonomy): Eukaryota > Dinophyceae > Suessiales > Symbiodiniaceae > Cladocopium > Cladocopium goreaui. The sequence continues at coordinate 104,105 of CAMXCT020006684.1, forward strand.
TCAAGGGCCCCTAAATTTCGGCAACCGACGCAAGCAGAATTTGTACATTACAATGAATTGCTGACACGGAGACTCAACAATTTGGTGATGAATTCAGAAACTGCTTGGAGTGAAATCTCCAATTGTATCATAGAGACTGCAAAACAAACCTTAACCAAAATTGACCAAAATCAAAGGCGAGAATATTTATCACAAGAAACTTGGCAGAAAATTGTTGAAAGACAACAGGCGCATGAAAGTGGGAACCTTGAAGTTGTTCAGGAACTGTCAAATAAAATCAAGAATCTAGCTAGGCGAGACAAAAGACGTGCTGTTTTTGATTCTATTAGAGAAATTCCGGACCAAAGAGAAAAGTGGACGGGTGTTAAAAAATTGAAAAAAGAACAACAGCCAAGGTTCATCCACATGAAGGATCTCCAAGGAGAATATGTAGCGCCGCGTAATAGGGCAGAAGCAGTTGCCACTTATCTTCAGGACAAACACTGGACAAATGACAACAACACACCTGTTGACCGGACGGACCGAATACAGGACTTCAGACATTTGTTTGACTTGAGACCGTTTACTATGACAGAGTTTGACGCTGCTTTGTCTTCTTCCAAAAAGAACAAGCAACCGGGACCGGACAATGTTATAATGGAGCTTTTCTCTTGGTTGAACTCTGAAAACAAAACTTGGTTTCTCCGTCTTGTGAACTTATGGTGGAGTAACCAATATGCCCCTGAAGATCTCTTTTTTGCTCGCGTGGTGCCCATCTATAAGAAAGGAGATACAGACGATCCAGCGAACTACAGACCTATATCATTGTTAAATTCTTTCTACAAGCTTTACATGATTCTGATACGGCAGAGGCTTCAGGTGGTATTAGAGGACACGTTAACGCAAACACAGTATGGGTTTAGGCCATCTAGAAGTACCTCGCATGCACTGTTTTTGACTAGGCGTATGCAAGATATCGCAGAACAACAGGGTTCAAATCTTATTATAACTTTTCTTGACTGGAAACAAGCTTTCGATAAGGTACAACACGACAAACTTTACATAGCGTTAAACAGGCTTGGAATTCACGACCATTTCATTCAAGTCATCAAAAACTGCTACCGTAACCCCTGTTTCTTTGTTGAAGACGAATTTGGTAAGTCGTTACCCAAACGCCAAAGGTCAGGTATACGTCAAGGATGTCCTCTATCGCCTTACTTATTTGTTCTGGTCATGAGCGTGATTGATAATGATGTGAATTACCACCTAGACAGACGCACTTTAGGAACCAGAAAGCCAGGTATCAGCTTCGATCGAATTTACTATGCCGATGATACTGTACTCCTAGCCACCAATACTTATTCTGCCAATAGGATTCTCTGGGCTGTTGAACGGGTTTCACTGCAGTTTGGCCTTAAATTGAACAGAGGCAAGTGTTCGTATATCGCTATGAATGGGAACAATAATCTCAGATTCGCAGATGGGACCAAACTTTGTAGATGCACTGAAACAACATACTTAGGACATCATATCACACGAAGTATGAACATGAGACAGGAAATCGGATACAGAATGCAGCAGACGATGGCTGCTTGGACCAAATTAAAACCTTTTTGGAAAGCATCCAATTGCACTGTTGGTTGGAGACTACGCGTTTATCAGGCTGTCATTCAAAACAAACTGATTTATGGTCTTGAAACCGTGCACTTTACACAGGCAATGCTAAACAAGATTGACGCGTTTCAACTTCGGGGGCTTAGATCTATATTAAATCTAGAGCCCACATTTGTTAACAGAAGAAACACCAACGAATTTGTACTCAGAATGGCTTCCGAAAAAGCTGGGCACGAAGTGAAACTTTTCTCCGAACTTCTTTTGGACAAACGAGTTAAACTATCTGGACACCTTTTGAGAGCAACAGACTCGGACCCAATGAGACAAGTAGTTTATTCTCCTCAATCAGCAAACGCATATCCGATTGGTAAAAGGAGGGTAGGAGCGCCTAGGCAACAATGGCGCCACTTCACCCATAAACATATTTGGAACAAACTTACGAACGGATGGACGGACTATTTAAACACGGACGAGCAAAACAGGCGAATCCACCAAATGGCTCTCGCACGACAATTTTAAGCTGTCGCAGTGCCGGCCCACGGACGCTTTAGCGACCATGGCCGGAAAAAAACTGGTTATTGTTTGAATATGTGGCTGCTAGAATAAGCTGCAGATGTCAGAATTTGTGGCAAGTGAAATGTTGTAATATATTTCAGAACATGTCCCAGATAACACGGCAGAATTTATGGCAAACGAGATGTCATCATGTCTGCAAGGATAATGAGATATAGAGCATATTCAGAGAACAAGTCAGAACACATGTCACATGAAGTGTGATGAGGCCATAAAATGCAAAAATAGTGTCGTGGTTAAACGTGTCAGCTCTATCTAAGATTATATCAGAATATGTTTTCCAGTCAGCAAATTTGTCAGCAGATCTGTTGGAATATGTCACAGTAAAAACCAGTCAATATGTCAAGTAAAAACATGTCAGTACATTTGCGATTTTCTTTTTTTGCTGGGGATGCCTCGAAGTAAAGAACTGAAACAATCGAGTCACTAATTGGGGCCATCCCAATTTTTGGAGGAATTCTTTTGCCATCGAAATTGGGTTCCTGTGACAGCTGTGACAATTTGCCAGTAGAGACCCTGATCCTGGTGGGGCTAATCGCCGATTTTTTTTTTCCTCTACGATTTAACGGACTTGCGAAACGAATTGGGAGTCTCCACTCCTTTTCCATTTTTTCAAGGCCTATAGTATATATAGTATATATATAGTGTATATATATATATGTCAGTAATATATCAGTAGATCATTCCATCATCTCATCATATCATCTTTCAGAATCTAAGATCCCAGGTTGTACAGTCCCATGAAGCTGCAGAAGGACTGTTTGGTGACCCTACGACCTGCCTGTCAGATTTATCAGCTGGATCAACTTTGGCGCCACGAGGATAAGGGCTACGTCTTTAATTCCTTGACAAGGTGAGATTTTGAGGGAAAAAAATGGAACAAGTGTGTCTTTCTATGGAGGTTCCAGTCTTTTCCTTGGCCAGAAAAGATATGATAAAATCATATAAAATCCTCGTTGAATTCAAGCCTCCTAGTAGTCCTATAGTGTTCCGTTCCAAGAAAAGAAGCAGGACATTTGCAGGAAATTCGTTTTTCATTCCCACAAGTAGGGGCGATGTTTACCTTGAGCCAAGTCAAACGGTGAAAAAAAATGGTTCAGCTGAGGCCGGAGGCCTTCTTTGAGCAGCAACACCCTGCTGACCTCATGCCGGACAAGACCCGGTTGCCGGAGTGGAACATGGCAGTCCTTGAGAACCCGCAGGGGGACCCCTTCGAACTGGAAAACCATGACGTTGAGGACATGGCATCGGCTTCAGTGCCGAAGAAGACGCTGGTGTTACAAATTCATGAAGAAGGCAAGACTCGGAACAGGAAGCGTCAGACCTTGCGGGGCTGGCCGGTGTTGTATGAGGATGAATGGGAAAACATCGAAAAAATGCTGAAACTTGGCAAGTACGCGGCATCAGATGAGATTGCCTTCTTTCGAATGGGGGCTCCGGAGTCGCAGAATCTTGTCGATGCAGTGAAGCTGGATGCAGACGCTTTGCAGAATTTCATTCATGAAGAACAAGGTCGCGCTGAAGAATCAGGGAAACTATCGGCACCTTGGCTGGAACCAGGGTGATTCATGATAGCTCAGGTTCCCTGGAGGTACCACTCCGCAAGTCCCACAGATAGCTGTGTCAATGATGAAGGGTCACCAGTTCATCGCTAGTGGATTTAAGATGTGTTAAGTAGATGATTAGGGTGACAGTCAGCAAGTGTGTGAAACACAATTTTTTAGGAGGTTTTATGGCTCAGGACTGCATAAAATGGACGGGTGAAAGGAAGGAAGTGCACAAAATGCTGTGTTGCATTTTTTGTGGCGCGGTCGCCAGGGGAGGAACAAGCGAAGGTCTGTGTTTCCAGGTGTGCGGGCATGAGGAAAGCCGTGAGAAAATGTACAACAGACTTCAGTGAGCGCTCGGTTTTGCCAAAACATCCACAAACACCTCACTGCAACAGCAGTTTTGAGGTTGGGAAAATGAACACAAGACTGGAGGGAGAGCTCGACTTTACCAAAGACTGTACAAATCACTGAAATCCGAGAAATGAGCACGAGACTGAAGGAGAGCTGGATTTTTTCCAAATATGTACAGCGCATCCACAGTGAGATGCGCGGAATGATGTGGCGCGACCTTGATGACACCAGCATTGCTAAGCTGCAGTGTTGGAGCTTTGCCAAGGTGAAGGCTTGAGACGAGTGGGAAAAGAATGGAAAAGAGGTGTCCTGAAGAAAAGAACATCTGAGAGTCAGAGCCGAGCGAAGAGGTAGCTCGAAGAAATTGTCCAGAGAAGAGCTCGGAAATGTAGCCCAGAGAAGAAATCAGAGAAGAGTTGTTAGAGAGAAATTGTTTAGAGAAAAGGAAGCTCATTCACTGGTCATTCGCTGCATGTTTTTGTTGTGGCTTCAACTGTTCAATGCCTTGCGGCTGCTGGAAATAACTTTCCGGGGGTCTGAACTTGTGTCGCATTAGCTAGCGTTGGCCATGACCCATAGAAAATCAGAATTCAGGTGTTTATGGATAGTGACCTATATATGGATGTTTCAGGTGTTTATGAATTTTTTCTGCATGATCCATTTTCTGCTGATTGTAGGTCATAGTATGGTCATACAGTCATACAGTAGTTTATTTGCTGATCCATTCAGCAAGCGCTTCAACTGTTGGCTGGTTGCAATGCTTGGAACGGCTTAAAAATAAGGTGGTAAACCCAACAAAAAAAACAATCCCCAAGTACCGTTGTTTTCATGGTTGCTATAAACGCGCCTCTCACGGTATGGGATTTCCCACTTTTTTTTTTTTTTAAACACGGTTTCCCCTCAACACGATCTGGTTGGTGGTTTGGCACATGGCTTTTGTTTTTCCATAGGGAATGTCATCATCCCAACTGATGAACTCATATTTTTCAGAGGGATAGGTCAACCACCAGGAAAAAAAAATCTCTCCAGGCCACTGTGGACGTCAATATCACCAAGATCACCCCCGAACTGCACATCCCTGAGCTTGCAATTCTCGCGCCAGTGCGGAGTGAAAGCATTGGTGAACTCAGGAGTTGGTCTCCGATGCCGCGGCATCATGGTGGCTCATGTAGATTCAGAGCTTACACAGAGCTATTTGGATACATAGTTTGGGCTCAATTTGAATTCAAAAACCATTTGTTTCAAAAGAACTAGCCGCAACTTGTCTTCGCAATTGGCATTTCCTTGGAAATGGGTATGGATCAATACCTATTAATACCATTTTTAATGGGATGAACATCCATTTACCAGCTATTTTGATGTCCACCAGGGGTATAGGGTTTTGACACACTGCCAAATCTTTCCCGTGAGAATTGCAGGAGAAGACTGGCTGCCAAGTTCGGAATTGGCAGCCGCTTGCTCCTTTCTCAGGGACAGGATGGACGAAATCTGCTGGAAGATGATGTGCAACTTGAAAGCCTACTGGAGGACACATCGAAGATCGAGATTCACTACCTCAAAGGCTTCGATCATCCCCACATCATGAAGCTCCTGGAGGACATCTGTCGGACATCGTTTTTGGATCCCAAAAAAATTGGGGATTTCCAAATCGACGTCATTCAATTAGTCAAAGTTTAACATCTGCCAATTTTGGTCCAAGTACCATAGGTTTTTTGGATGAAAATCGGTTGATGTTTTCAAGTACGTTTATGAGACGTCCCTTCTCCCGAAGTATCAAATATCCATAAATATCAATCGAAATCCAGGCGGATTGTTTTGAATCTATTTTGATCTTATGTGATCTTGTTGGATACTACTTATGATATATCCGATTCTATCTCACAACATTTTATTCATCCTATTCTATATCTTACGATTATATTTCTACTGTGTCCTATTACATCTTATTATGTCATATAATTTTATATCGGATTATCTATTAGTCTACCTGTTATCCCTAGTATATCTTATGATATGTTCTTATCTCTCGTTGTCATTCCCATGACAAATCGTCTATACCGAAAGTTTTCGGGACCCAGCCATCTCATTCTTGCTGAGTCGCTTCTATCAGCCATGGCAATCTCACCTCAATTGCAGGAAACCACAATACTTGGTGTTAAAACATGGTCTCCAGTAGATTTTCCAAATAGAATCATTCCACCAAAACGCAAATGGTAGTGTATGGCCAGGGAGAATAACAATAAATAACCTTTGATAATTCACTAGAAACTCCATATTTTAGCGGTAGAACCTATTGTGGTCCACCTATTTTAGCTATGTTATGTACCCATGATATCCTGCTATTGTTTGTGAAGTCTATTTGTTTATTGGTGGCACCATTCTTTTTTGCTTTTGGGTGTTTTTCCAACTTGGGCATCCCGAAACTGTTGGCAGGTGAAAATATCGCATGAAAACTGCCATGAAGCATAAATCCATTAACAGCAACCCCATCAAACCATCACAATATTAAAACCCATTGGATCACATATTCAAAGCAAGTTTAGTTTGCAAACTTCCGAGTTTTCACATTATCATGTCAACCACATCATGTCAAGTTGGGAAGTTAAACAGTGGATCACAGCAACATTTTGGCGGAGGGTGAGAAGGTCTGTGTTTACACGGGCGCCGGCCTCGATTTGCCAAAAAGTTAAGCAATTGAGGGATTTCATGTCATTTTCATATTCATGATGATTTTAATTTCATTGCTTTCCATTCCATTCACTTCAATTCCATTCCACTCCACTCAATTCAATTCCATTCCATGCCATTCCATTTCGTTCATGTCAGCCTTTTTTAAATTTCATTCATTATTTCGTTCGTTTATTCTTTCGTTCCTTCGTTCGTTCACGGATTCCTTGATTCATTGATTGGTTGATTGATTGATTGATTGATTGACTGATTCATTCGTTCGTTCGTTCCTTCATTCGTTCGTTCATTCGTTCATTCATTCATTCCTTCCTTCATTCCTTTCTTCCTTCGTTCGTTCGTTCTTTCCTTCGTTCGTTCGTTCGTTCTTTCACTCATTCATTTGTTCGTTCATTCATTCGTCCATTCGTTCATTCGTGGATTGATTCTTTGGCATCTCAAAAAGCATGTGCTTATTCATTGATGCGCCTCGCAACCTCAATCTTCCTTTTTTTCTGCAGTCCTATAGGGCATTGATTTTCTATGGTCATTGTTCTCTGTCGAAGCGTTCGCGCTGGCATGGCCAGGCATGAATAGAACTCTACATAGATATTAAAACCCTTTTACAATCCCATAGAAAACCAATTGAACATCCTGCTGTTCTGCTAAACCTAATTTGTTATGGTTATGATATCCCAAGTCATCCCCTATGGTGGAATATCCCATTAATTGCCATTAAGCATGTATCCATTACCGAGCACTACTACACTGCATCAAACCAAGTCAACATCCCCATTAAATCCTATGTAAACCCATATAATTTCGAAGATCCTCTTACAGTCCCAAAAACAACCAATAAAATCCTACTATAAACCCCATTTATAATGGCCATATGGCTATGGACCAATACCTATAGATACAATTTGTTAGGGGATGAACATTCATTTACCAGCAATTTTGATGTTCACTAGGTGCCAGGGTTTTGACCCATCCCCATATATCCCCAGGCAAAACATGTCCAGGAGGACTTGGTCGTCAGCCCTTTACCGCACTGGCGCTTTTCCACCGCCACTCTGCGGGGCCCTGAGCACCGTGCTGCTGCGGCACGCGCGGCGCTCATCGATGTGGCCTCGGCACTGCGACATTTGCATCAGAATGGCTGGGGGCACATGGCTCCTTGAAGAAAAATTGGGGTTTGTAGCGAACAAAAATACGGATTTACTCGAGTTTAACCACAAGAAAAAGGTTTTTAATGGGATTTGACCACCGAAAATAGGATTTTAATGGGATTGAGAATAGGATTCAAATGGGATTTAACCAACAAAACATGAATTCAATGCAATTGAACAAACAATTAGTGAGACTTAGCCAGCAAAACTGGGAAACTTAACCACCAAAAACGGAGACTTAATCAGCTTAACCCGCAAACATCACCAACATAAATTGGGATTTCAAGCAATAATTGTCGGCAGGATATATTGGGGATGGAATATAACCAATGATTTGCTGAGTCGTTGATATCTTTTTAGTCTTTATTGCCCACGGATCAGCAATGATCAGCACATCCAAGGATGTGCAGCCATGCAACCTGCAGATCACTGGCCAGGTGGGTTGGTGTTTTCAAGTGGCAGAGTTTAGAAAACTCAGAAGATAAAGAGAGTTTTGGGACATTTACTTTTAGATCTTTTAGAACATGTATGAAAGCCAGAATTTTTTGGGACCAATATGGACTGAGACCCAAGTGGGTAATCTCAGTTCTAGGGGCGAATCTATCAATCTATCAATCTATCAATCTATCATCAATCCATGAATCCATCAATGTATCAATCTATCCATCTCAGTATCTATCTATCTGTCTGTCAATCATTTGATCCATCCGATGAGATAGGAAAATCTATGTGTCTATCTATTGATCCATGTATCTATTTATCTACCCTATTCTATCCCTATTCTATCGTGTAATCCTATCCTATTTCACCCTATTCTATCTGTCCTGACTTGTCCTATATACATATATATATATATAATATCTCTCCCTCTCTTTCTCTATCTACCTTTTATCTACCTTGTTTATCTTTATCTATCTAGTCTACTAGTCTACTAATCTACTAATCTACTGATCTTCTAATCTACCAGTCTACTTACTAATCTGCTAAGCTGCTTATCTACTCTTCTAGTAATCTAGCCATCGATCTATTTACCTACCTACCTACCTACCTATCTATCTCTATCTGAATCCCCATCCCCATCTCCATCTCTATGTCTATGTCTATCTCTATCTATATCTATCTCTATCTATCTCTCTATCTATCTCTCTATCTATCTCTCTATCTATCTCTCTATCTATCGAACGCTCTATCGAACGCTCTATCGAACGCTCTATCTATCTATCTATCAATCTATCTATCTGTCTATCTATCTATCTATCTATAATTCTATTTATCAATCAATCTGTGAATATTTCAACCAATCAATCCATCAATCTATGGATCGATATATCAATCTATCAATATATCAATCTAGCAATTCATAAATCCATCAATCCATCTATCTATCCATCCATCAATCGTTCAATATTCCAATCTTTCAACCTATCAATCAACCAATGAATCAATGAATCAATCAATTCGCCTGCCTGTCTGCCCGTCCATACATTCATCCATCCATCCAACCTATCCAATCCATCGAATCTATACTTATTGCAATGTGTGCTACATTCCTCCATTCTTTACTAAGTATCCAGAAGTCCATGTTGGGTCTCTACATCTATGTCCAAGGATCTCAAAATAACTCAATAAACTGTACTCATCCACCTCAGAAGAAATCAACCATCTTTTCACTGGAGGTGAAAAAGGATACGCCCGAGTCAGTGGACTTGAAGTTGTGCTTGGTGGATGCTGGCAGTGCAGGGTTGTTGGGAAGCGAGTTGAGAACTTGGAGCTCCAGACTTTTGGATTGACATTTTTGAGCTCTGGACTTGGGTCTGTCCGAACATGATGTATGCTTTGGACCCCCAAAAATATCCCAATTCGTGGGAGAACATGATTATAAACTACTGGATGGAACCGGGCGCCACATTTTCAGACAAATTTGCGCCGCTGATTTGAGTGATTTTCACATGGGTGATTCCACCAGACATGAGCAATACGCCCGCGGAAATCAAACAAGGCAATTGAAAATCCACCCAGCTAGAATCCTCCATTTATAGGGGATTTTCCCATATTTTCCAGTGCTTTTACAATCATTTTTCCCATATTTTCCAATTTTCAGGCTGGTGGATTTTTTCCCAGCCACGTTTGATGAGGGTCAATTTGTCGCAGATCCAAGGATATGCCTTACCGCAGGTCAGAAGTGGCGACACGAAAACCATGACGCCTTGGATTTGTCGATGTTTTTTTGGTTTCAACGTGGCAACAATCCACTAGGATTGGGGAATCTACTGGGAATGCTTTAACATTTTGGGTAAACCCTACTGGGATTCTTTATTTTTATTAGGGAAAACACCTACTGGGAAGACTACTTTTTTTTTTTGAGGGTAAACCGTGGCGCCAAGGAAAAAGGCTCTTGACTGGTTTGCTCTTGGAATGACCGTGAAGGATTTGGCTGAAGGACTTTGGCCCCAAGTCACAGTTGGAGAAGAGACACCTTTGACCTTGGTGGAAGCGAGCGAAAAAACCCAGCTGCACGAGGCCGCAGATCGAATTCAAGATTTTCCGAAGCAGATTCACCACAGCTGTAACTCTTAAAGTTCATCTCGTTTTGTTTTCAAGGTGAGGCAAACAAGCCGGTAAGCATCACAGTATCGCAGGCTTCAGCAGTTTCAGCTTCGACGTCGACTTTCTCCCTGGTGGCTTTCCCAGAAGGATCCGTAGAGCGGTTGAGTGAGGCCGACGGTTTTCTGGTCGACGATGCAGAGCGGAAACTGCAGCCTGGTCTTCGGCTGGAGAACTTTGACACAAGGACGAAAACTGAAGGGACTCACAATTGTTTCGGGGTGAACTGCAAGTTTTTGGTCATTTTGAGTAACCATCCAATTTTAAGGGTGCCCAATTGAGACCCATACCCGCGCAGGGAGAGCGTCTTGAAGAAAGTGCGTGAGAATGGGCGGATCTTGAAATCTGTGCCCCCGGGTTTCAAGAGCATGCAGGATGTGGTGATGGCAGCCGTGCAGCAGAATCTTGGGGCCGGTGATTTTTGATTTTGCCAATCTTTTGGAATGAATCCCACCGTGGGAAGACAATTTCGTTTGATGAATAGTTTGGGATTTTTGAGGACAACTAAACCAACCAGTGATGTCGACCAAGCACTTGGGCCCGGCAAGCCGGGCCCGGTGGTTTTGGAAGCCTCGAAATGCACCAACTGAAACCAATACTGGATGGCTGATCAACCGCTAGGCAACCCCTTTTGTTCATAAATAGATCATCCTGATTGAACAATCATTGAGCAACCAATATGTATATATATATATACATACATGGATATAGATATAGATTGTAGATCATTGTTTTACCACTCGTTCAGGAACCAACGCAATTTCAAGGGAGTTCAATCACACTTTCAATTTGCAAATTATTGGGATCTCAACCCAAAAGTTGACAGACTCAATTTTACCTCCAACGTTTCCATCCGTGTCACGTGGTGGGTTCTTCCCTATTCTTGGTGTCCAACTCAGCACCCTGAAACAACGGGGTAAAATTTTAGGATGGTACCAACTCTGTTTTGAGCAAACCTAGGAACCAACCTTCTGCCCGTTTACGTTGGGATCCATGAGCGAATGAACTGAGCCCAGGACTGGTTGGGCGCTGCAGTTTGCCGATGACGAGCATCGCGGAAATCGCGACATCGTCTTGGCAGCAGTGCGCCGCGACGGGCAAGCCCTAGAGTTTGCATCCTCGCAGCTGCAAAAAGAGACTTGACCTGAAGAAAATGGATGATGGTGTAATGTGGTAAACCCTTATCACATTCCCCTTCTTATTAGTGGGTAATATAACAACTATATGTCATATAGGGAATGTAACAACTCCCAACAATAAAACACGGAGGTGTTTTGTAATTATGGGTCTGCGGCTGTTTTTATGGGCTGTATCCGCAGAGAATGGCAATTTTTCAGAGAGGGTAAAATTTCATGAGAAACTTGGGGATTTTGGAATAGGGGGGGTACCATTTAAGTATTGGATTATGACTATTGGAGGAGTACCCCCCAATTAAACAGCCCTTTGGGGTTTATTAATCCAGGGTTGACATTACTCTATTTTCGGCAGGCTGATAAATCACAATTTTTTTCGCAGATGATGATCTTGCAGCACACTCTTTGGATTCAACGTGCAAGAAACTCAAGCTTCTAGCATACAAGACATGGGGCATTTCATCATTTAATATGCGAAAACTTGGCAGTTGAATCTGCAATTATTTTGGATTTGGCATGCATTTTTTGAAGGTTTGGCCTGCAAATTGGGTTATATTTGCGACAAATATGGACTTATGAATTTTACTTGCAAAAAGGAGGATTCAACCTGCAGCCAAATGGCTATTCGACTTGCAAAAACATCGGATTCTAAGCTGCAAAATCAGGATTTGGCCTGCAAAAATGAGATCTTAATCTGCAATGAGGATTTTGAGAATTACCGTTCGAAAGGTGCATAGTTCGCTTTCAAAACTGCGGGAGGTCACCTGCAAAAATATATGGAACCCTGGGGATTTAACCTTCAAACAGAACATTTGACACATTATATATATATATTATATTACACATACATGATTGATGGTTTGGCTTGCACATGTGGATGGAGTCTATTTGGAAACCAGAATTTGGCTTGCAAACACATGCAAAGAAGAGGGATTAAAACTTCAGGAATTGGGATTCAACATGCAAAACAACTGAAGAATCAGGATTTTGAGTGCAAAACGTGAGCATGCAACCCTGCAAAACCGAGGATGTGTTGCACACATATATTTTAATCCGCAATCATGAGGATTTTGCATGCACAAAATGTGAAAGCCTGCAAACATGTGGATGTTGTTTCACATGCAAAAGCTGGGATCTGATCTGCACACATTTTCGGATTCTACCTTGCGAACAGGAGGTCTTCAAGAGATTCCTTGGAATCCTATCTCACAGTTTGATCCTGACACCCACTTTTTGGAAAGGTGGTTTCAGAATTGTCTTCCAAGTGAGAAAAGGTTATAATTTTGGATGGTTTTTTCCATGTTTTTCCAACCTCTGAGGATCCAGAGGTAGTACTGGAAGCTGTGAAGAACAGCGGCTGGGCCCTGGAGTTTGCCTCGGACTCCCTGCGCAACGCTCCCGCGGTGGTGGCCGAGGCGGTTCGCTTCAACCCCTGGGCTCTGGAGTTGGCTGAAAAGCTGCAGCAGAACTACGTCCTGACCTGGGAGAAGCAACCAACAAAGGGGGTGGAGAGTAAGCTTCCCCTGACCTGGGCTGCATTGAAGCTGTGAGTCAGAAAACTCAGCATAAAACTCATAAAACCTCCAAAAGTGTGGGGTGTTGAAGAGGCTGCGAGAGAGCTCTGTCTTATCAGAGATTTAGGAATCAACTTCAGGTTCGACATTTTGGGAAAAAACATCAAATAGATCTTTCCATTGATTTGAATTTCCATCATTTGAATTCATTTGGGGACTATCAACTTAAAAATTTTAGAACAACCATCAATCAAATATGATACTAAATTTATACCCACAGAAATAATCAAATATTATATGAGTTTTATGACCCCTTAGTCGCCAATCTTACCCCACAGTTCCAAGTATTGCTTCGGTTCAACCGGTCCGTAGCATGATCTCCTGGCATTGCGCCGAGCTAGTGCAGCTGATGGACTAGTCATAGCGAGCTGCGAAAAAGCGCCGCGCCAGGGTGCAGTGTGTGAAGTGGAACAGATGGGCCAGTCAGATGGGGATAACATCTATATATGTATATATATATACATACATATATATATATATACATACATATATATATATACATACATATATACATATTATATATATACATATACATATATATAATATAATGGGGAAAACTGGACAGATCAGTTCATCTATGTTCATCTGGTTTTTACCGGTCTGATGGCAGATTTCCTTGATCGAATCAATCCGTTGCGAAGGCGAAAACGGTGCTGGTTATGACCCAGCAGCAACCGCAGTTTGAGTTATTTTTAGTACTGAAATTTTGCTGAGTGATCATGGTGTCCCTGCGTAACTCCACCAAAAGGACGAAGTTGAGTTGACCGCGCGGAGCTGGCTCAAAAGGTCAGTTTTCAGGCACCAGCACCATTGGTTTCGGAGCAGGAAACAATGACTGATTTGGGGCCGCCCAAGCGTAGTCAATGTGGAGCAGATCATCTCAAACCTCAAAGTCTGAAGCTGGCTATCAAAGTTCTTCCCCAACATGGTTTCCTCCAGAGTAAAAAGTGACAAGTCTTTTGTCTCGCCATGTCATCAAGCCCAATGATCGTAGTTTGTTTCATACCCATGTCTATCGATTCCGCATTGTTGACAAAACTGACATTTTTTTAAAAGCACACGCCTTCATTGTTTTAGCATCGTTTGACACAACATGGCCAGTTTTTGATTGTTAAAACATCCATATGGCATGTCAACCAACGGGGTATACCCCAAAATGAACATGATGAAAGACCATAGGATTTCAAGGGTTTTCCCATAATTTCTCAGGTACCACACCGGTTTCCTGAAATGCGCCCCTAAATCATCCATTTGATGGTTCGGATTTTCATGAAAACCAGACGGGGCTATTGGGGATAGCCCATGACGAGAGGAAAGCCCCATCCTTTTTTTTGGTCACCTATTGCCCCACAGAAAAACCACCATCCCCCCCATCCCTATGCAGCCCTGCGCGCGCACTTGGGGGGTTTTGGGACCTGCGCAGCCTGCGCCTGCGCTGTGTGCGAAGAAAGGTCTGAGACAAGGTTGGGCCGAAATTGGCGGCAAAAATGCAGATTAGGCTGGTGATATCAATCTTTGGGCATTGGATGGATGTTCACCCACATGCTTAGCATCAACAAACTGTCTATGAACCTGGGTTTGTTGAATCGGTGACTTTTCTAAAAGGTTTTCCCAATGGTATATCCACCGTAAATCCACCGTGGGGAATCTGCGAGGAACCAGTTGTGGAGATCGTGGGATGGAATCCAATATATTTCCAGAACCATGGAAAGGACCCCCATTTCAATTGGAAACTGATCTTCCAGCTTCCTATTTGGCAGGGTCCAATGGATAATATGGGGGATGGTAGCATGTATAATTTATCAACAATAATGGAGATGATCAGTGGGAAATCTGGGTGAATTATTCGCGACATTACTGGCACCACACGACATGATGGTTGACCAAAGTTCAGCGAGTTTTTTGAAATGCAATTCGGTAGTCAAACGTGGCAATGGAAATTACCTTATAAAAGGAGGTTTCTAGATGGGAAAATCACATTTAGGGTGAATTTTCCATTGCCATGTTTTGTACCGGAGGGTAACTCAGCCAACTATTCCGTATCTATCCTTATTTGGTAGATCCACAAGTCAGCCACGCCTCATTCGGGGCTCTATGAAGCGGGATTTACAACATTGGTCTACCATAGCACGAATCAACAGCACATATCAACAACAATCGGGATATAACTATAACTATAATCAATATTGCAAAATAATGTAATGTGAGTAAAGCAATAGTAAACCATGCGCTTTTTTTTTCTCCATACATGGGTGGGAATTCAACCATCAATCCATACCGGTGGTTGATGACATTGCTTTACTAATATTAAAACACAGCTACTTCGTGGTTCAAACATCAACCTTACTTGGGATGATGATCCCGACAATAGTGGGCTTCAAATTAACCACAATGGATGCATAGATCACCAAGAATGGATCTATTCCAGCAAGACTTGCTACATCGGGCTTCCACAATAAAGGGAACATCCGGGCAACATCTAGTGGCTAACAACCACTGATTGCGGATGCAAAAGTGCAATTTAAGTGCATCCGAGTTGATTGGGGGTAGCATGAGCGACAATCATGCAGACTTTGATACGTGTGTATCCAGCATATTGGACATATCAAGCAAGAAAAATGGGGGTGGAAAAAGATCATAAAATGACCCAAGATGTGGGTCATATAAAGTCATATAAAGTCATAGAAAAATGGGGGGTTTCCTAATTTTTGGGGCTACCCCCCAGTTTTTTTCACCATCCAGCTGACCATCCCCATGGATTTTTCTTGAGGCTATTCCGGTTGTGGGGTCCCATGGGGAGCTGGAAAAATGGGTGGATTCCGCCAGTTGTTATGATAAAAATCGTGGTATAATTACCCTCTGGTAATTTAACATAACTATGGAAAATCACCATTTATAGTGAATTATCCCATGAAAAATGGTGATTTTCCATAGTTATGTTAAATTACCAGAGGGTATGGTTAATTGGATGATGGGAAAAATGGAACCGGAAAGCCCCATATTTGATGGTAAAAACCCATGGGTTTCCGGTTAATTTTTTCCCGTGAAAACCAATCCAGTGAATAATTATGGTTTATGCTTGGGAGAAATTATGATAAATTCTGGTTGGCCGTAGTCACCATCTCATTTTTGAGTAACTTATTGTGGCATGTATCCGTATAGACAGCAAGACATGTGGGGGTTCCCCATGGAAGCATAGGAATTCTTGGACAGTTGCTGGACGATAGTTACAAAGATCATCATGGGATGAGAGTGCCTTCTAACTTTGGCAGTGGTGCCCCCACAATGCTTTGTGCCTGGCGGCAGAGGTTTTGCCGCAGCATGCTGACTCTCACAGGCATTGCTTCCAGCTGCGCCTTGCCTGGATGTTTACAAGCTGCATTCCCTACGGAGGCTGCTAAGTGCTGCAGGCCCTGGAGGGTGGGATGCTGGAGGAACGGATCCAACTCATGGAGTTGGCCAACTTCTATTCCCGAAAAGCCAAAAGGCTTCTGCTGAAGAAGCGATGGACAGCCGCAAAGAAGCAATCGACAGCGGCAAAGAAATATTTCCTGGCACACAATTTGCATAGGATGGGGCTCAGACGGAGCAGGAGCGCTTGTTGGACGCGGCACCTCGCTGAGGACATCACCCATCCAGCAAGGGAAAGGTGGAGGGGTGGGACTGCCAGCTGATTCCGCAAACCTATGTCGCCGCAAACCTATGTTGCAGTGATGTTCAAGTGCTGCAGGAATCCTGAACGTGCGCGGAGTTCAGTGCAAGCCATAGGGCTATGGCCAAGCTGGTGAAGGAGGATGCCGGCGGCAGCGCTCCCTCCTCGAAGAAGAAGAAGAACGGTTTGGCAACGGCACAACTAGAGGCTGTGGTGTGGCACCATGCATACGGCGCAAAGATTCAAAATCAACCTTCTCGCCTTTTCTCCGGGGGGCTGGATTGGTTGATTGCTGATTGCATTGTACATGTTGCGACGCCGAAGCTCAATATCTCAGAACGATCAAAGTAGCGAAGCATATTTTATAGTAATCAATCCTCCAGCATGTCTTTATCTCTGATCGAAGTTGTGTGGTTGAGCTTGATGTGCCCAGCTCCTTGCTGGTGGAACAAATGAAGGCCTTCGCCACTGCAGCATGTTGTACAACAGCAGCATGAGCCCTCACCTGACTCGCGTTCCATGGCAAGGCCTTTGAAGGAGGGGCGGTCCATTCAAGAACATTTGCAAAGTCTTAAAAGGCAGAGCAGCTTGCTAGATGGCATTTTTGCGTCAATGGAAAATTGGCGTCATTGGATAGCAAAAGGCAAAGGAAAAGGAAAGAAAGGTGAAGGAGGCAAGAAAGGAAAAGGGTCAGGAGACACTCTGAACCCGAAAGGAAAAGCTGACCCTGCAAAAGGAAAGAAAGGAAAAGGCAAACGGGGAAGACATCGAGAAGTACGTCGCAAAGTTCGAACTGTAGCATTTGGAAAGGAGGCAGGGACAAGAAAAGATTGGCCCGTGTTTTGTTTGCGGCAAAGATGGTCATTTAAAGAAGGGCTGTCCGTCTGCCAAACACCAAGGAAAGCCTTCTGGTGGATACGTCGATGCTGTGGAGGATGCCAATCAGCCCGAGGCTGACTCAGAGATCTTTGGTGTCTTGACTACGTCACTGACGAGCAGTGCTGGGAGCGTGGCGCCGGCGGCTGAAGAGTCGCAGCGTAGTGTCAGCTGTGTGTGGATCCGCGGATCCTGCGCGAAGCAGTTCTAGCATTCATGGCTGTTTGGACTGGCCAGTTGACAGTGGGGCCACCAATCATCTTGGCAGATAGAAATTAGTCGTATTTCGAAGTGGTGAAAGAGTACGAAGGAGGAGTGCATCTGAAAGCTGTACATGGCCAGAAGATTTCTGTGAGTAGGGTTGTAGATCTTGCAGTTTATATGGCATGTTTTCCGGGAAATGAAGAACAGTGGCCTGTTTCAAAATGGAAAATTCAACGGGTTACTGTTTTTTAACACAGACATGTCATTGTTGCATCTATTGATTTCAACGTTTTGTCTCCGTACGTGTTCCAAACACAGTTAGGAACTCAATTTGGCCAGTGGACAGAAGTCGTGCCTCAGATTTTGTAATTTGAAGTTTGCTTTGGAGATATATGGCAGGGGTTGGTGGTTTGTTTGTGAAGAACCAGAAACGTCTGGTTGGCATTCAAAATTGCCCGGTTCTCCTGTTTCCAAGAAAAAGCGGAATGCTGATGCCATGGACGTTGACAAAATTTTTCTTTGTTCCTGAGAATGGAGAGACTCCCACGTCACCGGTCAGGACGGCAGCTGAGGGTTCGAAGAAAGTGCCAACTGCCATGACTACCAAATTGGAGAACACAGGGTTGACATATTTGTTGAGGGCTTGAAGTGATGATACTGCATGTGAGGTAACAGGTCGATAGGTTGTGCATGAAGCTTTGGAAGGGTCCACGTCGGTTCATGAGGGTTGCGCGTTTCATGAGTTGTCATGTGACTGCGACTTGCCGGGAAAATCAGCGGATGATGTCTATCAAAGCTGTCTGGAGCTTGGATTTGATCAGCGTCATTTGGAGCTCTTTGAGATTCACGAATGTAGTCATGAGTGGACAGATGGGGACATAGAGTCTTTTGATTGCATGTTTTGACATTTCAGATGGCATGAAGGTTTGGAGGTGCTAAGTTAAGAGCAAACGATGTTCCAGCGGAAGACATGGGGGATCATGCGCTCCCGCCGTTGGATTACAAGTTCTCAGAGGAGGAGAAGGATGCTGGGCCCTCAGAAGAAGATCTGGAGTTGCAGGACATTCCGTTGTTCAAGCGTTTGTCACAAGGCCATGAGCCGTATGTAGAATCCTGTCGTGCATGTGCGAGGTCAAAAGGTCGTATGCCTGCACGTAGAGTCAAGCATGAAAGAAGTCCATTCGAAGTAGCCATAGATATCACGTTCCTGTGTCCTTTGCATATTTTAGTCATGGCAGTGTTGACCACTTCCATGTATGGAGCTGTCCTCTTGCATGATGATGTGGAAAGAAATGCACGGTCATTCAACAACTGGATGAAAGAATTTGGCATGACTGGGAAGCGTCTGGAACACACGTTGGACGGCAAGAGACGCCTAGAGAGCATGGTCAGGGCCTCAATGAACCTGGACAATTGTACACGTTCAGGGGTAACCTTCAAGCCAACTCCCCCGAATAGAAGTCAGAGCAGCGGGAAGTGTGAACCTTGTCATGGGTTGCTGAAACGGTCGTTTGCTGCAAACATGCTTTTCATTGAGAATCAAATTGAGAAACGCATTGCGTTGGAGAGTCGGATTTGTCAGTTTTTGATACCGTACTGTGCAAGGACTTACAGCCTGTTTCATGTTGCCACAGGGTCATTCACAACTGCCACAGAGAAGTTGAAAGGCAGGTCAGGTTGCAAAGGTATAACTACGTATCCATGTGGGCACACAGTTGTAGGGAAACCCACATTCAGCAGTCATCCGAATGAGTTAGAAGAACTGGCAAACGTTGAATATCTAGGGCCAGTAAACTGCCATGGGGGCGGATTTTGGGGAGCATTCGCAGATTGGCCTAAAGTTGGTTTGGTTGATGAGACCAGACAAAGGTTATCAGGTGGCTAGAGTTTTGTCGCCGTTGACATGGGATGTCAGCCAAAAGGAGACGGTAGTTCCACTATCTGGGCCCCCAAAGTCTTGGATTCAGCCGCATGGCACAACACCAGGTTGCATAGCATGTAAACAGCGGGAATCCAAGGGAACCCTGCATGGCAGAGTACATGGTAAGAATTGCAAACAACGTTACAAAGAGTTTCTTGAACAGGAGTTGCGAAAGAGAAGGGAGAGAGAGAGAGAGAGTTCGGAGAAGCAGTTGCTTCCTCCTCCAAAAAGGGCTGATGGGAAACGGCTTCTTCCGGGCCGAATGGCTTAAACAGGGCCAAATCCTCAGATTACCTTCAGGAATTCCCTTTTCACATCTCTGTCTTCTTGAAACACAAGGAATGCATAGTCGTCGCCAACAGCCCGTATACCAAGCAACATTGAAGTTTGGTTAGCCAGAGCATTGAGGTCCCCCACCAAACAAGCACTTGGTGTCAGTGCCTTGACGAGCTGCCATTGTGACGACTTTGCCACCAGATCCGAGTGCGACCTGGTTTCTTACTCCTTGGTGACTTGTGAGACTGTTGCATGTTGTGCATGTGCAGGAGGCCTTATGTCCCCTGCCAGAGCACCGAAAACCGTACAGAGGATGGTGGAATATCTCACCCACGCATCGGGGTTCCAACCCGAATGAAAGAGGCAGGGCCACCGCTGGCAGAATGAGCCCATGAAACCATTCTGAAACGGCGCGTGTTCGGCGGTTGGCAGCTAAAAAGAACATTGATCAGTGATTAGTAGACAAAGAAAATGGTGGGGGGCTAGGAAACACCTGTCACCCCAAACTGGCTACAGGAAAAATTCGGGAGGTTTTGTTCGATAGAGCCGTGGGAGTGTTCGCCAATCTCCCCCAGTCTGGGGCATATTTTTTTGGTGGACCCAGTTACTTAGGGGAATTATTCATTTTGCACTCGCTGCCTTCCTCTTTTTCTGCTTTTTTGCTTCTCTGCTTCTTTGTCTTTTTTGGCTTTTCTGCTTTCGGCTGGTTTGTTTCTGTCCTGGATGCCGGCCTCTTGCAAAGAAGGCGTTTCAACGCCGACAGCATCTTTACAAGGCGCATGCTCTACCAACTGAGCAAAGGAGGCGTCTGTATTGTCGCCGGTATGTTTTCAAAGCATGTGCTTTACCAACTGAGTTAAGGAGGCGCCTATTGCTCAAAAAGCCGGCGTGACCGTATTAAACAACCCTACGGTTTGCAATCTAATTTCCCAGAGTTGATCAAAATCAAACGCTGAAGCTCATGCAAACCTAGCTGTTTCAAACAAGTTCTTCTGTGTTTAGTGGATTGTTGGCAACTGACAGCCCCAAATCATCGACGAAAATTGCAAGTTTGTGGCTGCCCTAAAGCAACACAAACGCCAATCTTCATATGGTCACTGATTCATATTCTGGTTTTGTTGGTAACTTCATCATTTTTGTTGGCAAAATGTCTGACTTTTGCAGGTTAAACATCCCCATCATGACCATCACGATAAACCAATGTTGCCGTCTCCGAAAAAGGGTAAGAACACCAAAATCTTCATTTTGATGAAAAACATCCATTATCTTCCCATGAAACCCCACCATTTTCCCATTCCATAAACATTGAACCCCAGCTGCCATGAATGAAATTTTTCGGATGCCCCATTGATGGCCATCCAACCTATGGATTTTGATCCCTTCAGGCCCAAGATCGCCCTGTGCCGTTTCCTTCGCTGCTGCGGCAGCAGCGGCCTTGGTGAAAAGGGGAAAAAAGGCAGCGCCCAGCACTGAGGTGCCGCGGGGTGCTGGGTGATGCGGTGATGCTTCATTTCATCCCCCAACAGCCGGAAAAAAAATCGAAGCGTACTTTGCTATATGAGTTTGGTAAAATTTTGAATTTGTTTTTTTCTGGCATTGTTATAGTAACTACCCGTTGGATATTCCAAAAGGACCAAACCCTTAATCTTATTTCAGGGGTGTTTGTTCATGGGTGGAAGGGAGTATGATGGGAAGGTGATGAACCCAATTGTAAACAGTCAATTTGGGATGCTTCGTATTTCATTTTTTTTCGGCGTGTACGTATATTAGTGCACGTTATCGACAACAGTCGTGTGCGTAGCATAGACCCATAGACCAAGTCGTGTAGGTTGGACCTCGTCAACAACCTAAGAGGCTCTGTTCCATGTCGTTTTTTATCAACAACTGTTGAAGTCCTTAGAACAAATCATATTGGACACATGCCACTTGAAGTATGGTCCAGTATGATGATCATAGCCGTTGATCGTGGAGACATTCCGGCTGCAGGATCCCATTTTTCGATGGCTCAGCAAAGTTCTGGCCAAGAAAAACCTTGGGCAGGTGCCATTTCAATGGGAATGTTTTCTAGAGGTTGATTCCGATCATAAGTGGCTTTGGTACCTGAAAAGAATGTATTCCAAGTTTTCATTTTTTTTGATTATTTTGCATTATTAGCATGATTTTCGATTATTTTTCATCAATTTCCCTGGTAAAATGACAAGTTCATGGTTGATTTTCGTATCAAAATTGCCAAATCAAATCGGAGGGTCTTTTGGGGCCAATCTCCCATTGATGTACCATGAAAGGTTGGCACCCCCCAGACACCTCAAGTAGGTATTTCTTGGTATCTCGCGGTGTTTGTTGCGTGGCCAAAGTCTGTGGCTTCTGCGTAGGTCTACGCTTTTGGATCTTAAGTTGTTTTTGGCGCCCAATCTGGTTGGTATTGATGTACTTATGCTTGATAACAGTAATATGAACCCTGGATTAATAAACCACTGGGCTGTTTTTTTTTTGGCGGGGCACCATTGTAAAGCAGATTATCATTAGGAGGAGGGGTACCCCCTATTCCATCAACCAGGGTTTATTAATCCGGCATCGACATTACATCTCTACAAAGTGGTGCTACCCCAGTTACAAGCTAGTTTTGAATCCCCCTGGACTATGTACATGTATATATACATATATATATAGATAATACATCTACTGTAAACCCAGCAGTCAACCTACTTAACTCTTATGTTGCTTATAAAATGTTATGATTTATCTACTATATACTTAACATTAGATATAAAACCCACTATATAAACCCACTATATGTTATGATATATGTATAATTGACTATAACTATATACATATGTATATGTTTGTTGATCCACTATATATAAAACCACCTTAATTCTTATCATTACCAGCTCTTCAGGGTACTTCGGCCAGGTCTTGGACGCAGGTACAGGCGGGGGGATCACCGAACAATCGAGGTGTGAACAGGGGCAAAAAAAGGGGAGAGATGCAGAGAAGATCTGCGGTTTATAGGGTTTATATAGGGTTTATAGGGTTTTTAATGGGGTTTCATAGGTTTTTTTTCCTTTTTAATGGATTCCCTACTGTGTTAATGCCGATTTGAGTAGGGGATTTTTGATGATACGACACCATCTTTTGGGGTACCCGGGTTTCAGACCAACCTGGCAACCATCGGTTTTTCAGCAGGAAACATGGGGATTTAACCTTCAAGAGTGGGAAGATGATGAGTACGTCATCAATTCTCCGGTGACTTTAAGTACCCTCTGGTAATTTAACATAGCTATTGAAAATGGCCATTTATAGTGGATTTTCCCATTAAAAATGGTGATTTTCCATAGCTATGTTAAATTACCAGAGGGTATGTTCCTTTGGGATGATCAACGACTTGGGATGATGGTGGAAAAAGACTTGACGAAATATAAAGTATCATCCAAAGTCAGTGTAATTAACAATGGATGTTATCATCAACAATATTTTTTGTTGTAGTCAATGCTATATAATTATAGTTTTTGGATGATGGTATCACGTTGACTATAACAAAAAAACTTAAACTACATCTGAAGCATTTGAGACAAAACCCAAAATATAGCCCCCAATATCCCCAGCAAGGACATGTCACCCCTTCATATGCTCCTAGCAATACGTTAGAAAAACCAACATTTTTAACCACCAACATATGCCTTGAAAAACCACCATTCATGTTCGGTACTAAATTTCCCAAGAAAAAAATATTGATAAACTAACATAGCTATTGAAAATGGCCTTTTATAGTGAGATTTCCCATTCAAAATGGTGATTTTCCATAGTTTTTTGTATGTTTACCAGAGGGTATATTGATTTGCCATTGCCAAAAATAAGGGGGGGGGCCATCCCTTTTGGCTTGAGACAAGCCCAAGCCATGGGGTAAACTTCAGTGGTTCCAGGCCACCATGCCGCTCCAATTTCTGGCAACAGAAATAGCTGGGATTTCAACCATTCCCAAACGGACACAGTGAAAAACCAATAGATACTATGATCTATTATATCATCAACTGATACCTGCTGGTCATGATATACAACTCAGAGTCCCACTCAATATTACCCAATGTATCACAGCTCTTTTTCTTATTTACCTGCTGATATGACATGATCAGTAGTTGTTAACTAAAGGTTACGGCAACACCCCCCTGGTTATTTATTTACCAATGGACAAAACAATGAAAATGATCATGAACTGTAAATGAATATCTGATTGGTGGTTTGTTTTTTTTTGTTTTTCCATATATTGGGAATAATCATCCCAACTGAGTTTCATATATTTCAGTGGGGTTGAAACCACCAACCAGATATGATTATCAACTGGTTAGTCAGAATAGGACTATCCTTCAGAAAATTGTGTCATTGGTCCCACTTATTGTATCCCAGCAATGTTCATGATCAAAACTCCATATTATCGTGAAATTCCTTATTATATCCACATCATATGACTCCCCTTATTATATTCCCCTTATTATTCGTGGGCAATATGAGCACAATATGTCATATGATAGGGACTATAACAACTCCCAACCGCCAGAGGGAGTCAGGACCAATAGTATTATAAATCCCAATAAATCTTCCGTAATGTGGTAAAGCCAATAAAGCCAAGGCCACAAAGCATCCCCAATGTTTTGGTTTATGCTTTGTGAAATTGGATATATTTCATCCATTATTATCCATTATTATCATGTTTTGGATATACCAATTGGTTTATGGTTTGTTGGAAATCAATGGATACTATGATCTATTATATCATCAACTGGGATGTCACACCCTCCAGTCATGGTTGCGGTTGCTGAGCAGTAGGGATTCCGAAGTTTTTATTGGGACGGTCCCAGTGGATTCAACATGAATATCATGAAAAATCCCGTGTTTTTAACACCACCATTATCCGAATTAGTATTTTGTGCAATCCCATCATTACCCTCTGGTAAACTAACATAGCTATTGAACATGGCCCAGTCGAAATAGTGGATTTTCCCAGCTAAAAATGGGTGGATATTTCCATAGTTTTTTGTATGTTTACCAGAGGGTAAATAGAAATACATATGTTTTGACACATGGATTATTAATCACCATGTTGTGGTGATATTCCCTATGAAATTGGGTATACCACCATGACTGGCATGATGTTTGTTATAATCACCAGTCATGGTGGCACAATGGGATGCACTACTATGTCTAAGTATTACTTCTGAATGCCAATAATCCCAATTACTGGTGTTTATGTATACCAATTACCACTCATTTGGATCATCATTTCATATACCCTCTGGTAAACTAACAGTTTGCTATTGAAAATGGCCATTGAAATAGTGAGTTTTCCCATTAAAACTGGCGATTTTCCATAGCTTTTTGTTAGTTTACCAGAGGGTATATTGATTACGAATTATCCATTTGAAATGATTCAATTACGAATTATCCAATAATATGATTATCCATTATTATTCATCTATATTATATCCATGTTACTACACATAACAATAATAAATATATATATATGTATATATTTATATATATATATTAATTATTCATATATTTCATATATCATCCAATACTTCTTCATATATTATTTCCCGTTATTTCCAGTATTTGGGACGGAATTCACCGCAGGTCCGGACTCCCTGACATGGCTGGCGCGACAGGAGGCGGAATCCTTGACGGCGGTCACCGCCTGTGCGGCTGGGGTTTTATGTGGGAAAATCGGGATGGAACATGATTTGACCAGGGACTATGAAAACTTGGAGAAATTGAGATGACACAGATGAAATAGATGATTTGATGAGACGAATTTGAAGGCGGAATCAGCATTTTGGATTCAACAAAGGACAATTTTTCACAAGATTCATGAGGATCTAATCAGCACAACTTGGGAAATTTGGGCCCTGGGCTTTGAAAAACACAAAAAAAGGAGGACTTCTGAAGCAAATCTGTGTTAGCCATGTAGTTGTAAAATGGTCAGGTAATGTACTTAGATTGGTCACTGAATGAAATATTACAGCATTGTTTTGCCTATGAGTACTGCCACACTGCCGATTGACCAACTAAGTGTGGTGACAAAAACATATAGCTGGTGTCACACGTGGGGATGTTGGCTTCGTAACCAAATTGCCAAGAAAATGTGGCAGATCATGGAGGGACACTACTTCACCAATCCTTGGGCACAACTCGCCAGATTTGTTGGCGTTCTACTCGCCATGATTCGGGGTATTTTGAAATCATGAAATGTCCCCAAGACTTATCAAATATTCAGCACTGTAGTAAGCCCCAATGGCATGAAAAAATCACCACTATTTTCAAACATACTGCGGATGGTTGCGAAATCCTGAACCACTTGATATATGGTCTATCCCTGAATATTTTTCCCATTACTTACAGTGTTTCATAGTGACCAATAGTTACCAACTGGTGCAGGATTTCGCAACCATTGTCGCTGGGATACTTGACTCATTTTTTATCTCGCTCGTCACAATGGGCCTTATTTTCAGTCACCCAGCGTGAGAGGATTTGACTGATACCCTCTGGTAAATAAACATAGACCCTGAAAATCACCAATTTTTAATGGAAACCAATCTTCCAACCCCTATCTGCCAGGGTCTATGTTAAATTACCAGAGGGTATATTTTTTGTTGAGAGGTGGCTGAAGCAAGTGGTTATCAGCAATAGCTGTCATTCTTATTAATCATAATTTGTTGATGGGAATCACAAATTATATTCGTTACTAATTGTTTTGGTGCTGCATGACAGTAATCATCACAATCACTGAAATTGTTACTAGCAACTGACAATAACTGTCATACACTAACTATATTTTATTGTCTAATTGTCAACTAACCATGATTACGATGATTACCATGACATTAATTTTCATGATCGCAACAATGTGACAGTAACCGCATTAATAACAATAATAACGAGTAATCAATGATACTCACTGGCATCACCATCACCATCATAATCGTCGTGGTAGATTCCAGTTATGGTAACTTCCGCACCGAAACTCCCCAACCCCGCCATCCACCAAGGGGCAATTCTCACCCATGTATTTTTTCACCAAAATTTTGATATGTTCATCCACAAAGCTACTGGAGTTCTGATCACCAGCTGGTTTCGATTGGTTGAAGGTAAGGCCGCCTGCAGGACACCCTGAAAAAATTGGGCGTCATGAATCATGGTTTCCAGTAGATTTTCCCGACAAAACCAATCCAAACTTTCCCAAGGATGGCATGTATGCAACGCTAGAGGATGAGGTTATGGATTTCTTGGACCCTTCACGCGACGAGGTGTGAGATGGAATACTTGCACCAGTTTTTGGGTGGATCAGTTGGGTGAAATGTAGATGGGTCAACACCTATTCTTATCATATTTGGGGGAATGAACATCCATCAACCAGCTACTTTGGGGTACCTAGGGTGCCAGGGTTTTGACTCATAGCCAAATGTTTATGTATATATATATGTATATATATATGTATATATATATGTATATATATATATCTGTATATATATATATACAGATATCTGTACATATATACATATATATATATATATATATTTGCATATGGTTCTTGACTTAAATGTTTTCCAATGGCACCTGAAATTAGAGACCGTTGCATCCCAGTAACCAGTTGCTTGTGGGTTTCCTCATCCTCGGGTATACCTTTTTTTTGTACATAAGTGGAACGTATTGAAGTAGATGTCCGAACCCACTTAATTTTTGATGTATGATCTATTCATATATACCATTCCCACTGGGATATATACTTAATCAGCCACCTCAATAGGCTTCACCAGATCAAGGGTGCGAAATGATGGGGCCCATGGCCAGTATGACCCATGATACCCAATTGATACCCACATGTACAGTCCCCAAAACAAAAAAATCACCATTCAGCAGCTAAGTATATGCAATGACCGTCAATTACCCAAGCACAAGCCTGCTGTGAAACCTTAGCGGCAGGTGCTTGTGGGCAACTGGAAGGACGAAGAGTTTTTGGCACGGAAGAGCTTCGACGTGGTCTTAGCAGATTATTTGCCGCTGGGACGGGTATTTGGTCGACCTTGTGGATGCGTTGGGGATGAAGGTCATGAATCCAAAAAAAAAGGCTGGAGCATCTTGAACATTGCCAAAAAGCCTTGCAATTTTGCTGCAAATGATGGAATTCCCGCTTCCTGGATTTTTATAACAGCCAATTCATATATATATATAAAGAGTAGGTTAAGAAGCCACAAACTGATTATCAACCATTATCATTTGTCCATTGTCTAGAGTATATATCCCCCACATATACATATGTTTCTTTTTAATCAACCATATATATATATAAATTACATTACATATGAGATGCGCATACGGTGTAGAAAAAAATATCGCAATATATATATATACATAACATAAAATTATGTTTTTCTTTTTTATTTTATTTTTAATATAGCATTCTATAGATAACATTATGAAGTATATATATATTTATCATGTATATCTTACTGGTGCTTAGTAGGGAATTTTCGGAAATGATCCATAATCACTATTAATAATAATCCACACTCCCCAATTCCCATCCATTCCCTACGTAAAACGCACCAGTAAGTTGATGGTAAAAATCCCTAGTCACCTGTTAGGGTGGGATCCGTGGACTTCTTCGCACCATACTTCCAGGCTGCAAGGGCTGCATGGGCTGCATGGGTTTTTTGCCTTTTTTGCCTTGCAAAACCATTGGAAACTATAGGAAAATGTGGGAAATCTACGCACTAGATGGAGTATTCTAGAGAAAATCATCTATAACTGGTGGGTTTATGGAAAATCGCCCATGTAGTTTGACGATTTAGCTATACAAGATGATGATGTTTTTTACAGCTATGGTGAACTAGCAGAGGGATCCAGAGGGTTTAAATCGCTCATGATTGGTTGATAGTTGATGGTTTGATGATTTTCAATGATCATGAACCTGGTTGATAGTGTGTCATTGACAGTAAATCTGGCTGATGGCTTGATGATGTTCAATATGACAATTGGTTGATGATAATTTCTGCTGATCTGTTGCTGGAAGTATTTAATTAAGGGGATGGGTCAAAACCTATTGGAAAACCAATCTTTGGGGGAATCAACATCCATTCACCAACTATTTTGTTGGGTACGTTCTGGGTACCGTTTGGTTTTGACCCATAACCAAGCGGCCAAACGGCAGACTTTGGGATCATGATGTTGCTGGGCGTGTCTCTTTGTGCCAGCACTCCAGCAATTTTAATGGTGGTCAACTTTGATCATGAACAACCCGTGGATATCAAGGGTACTCAGGCTTCATGACCTTGGCTCTACGACCATCATTTCTGATCTTCGCTGCAAAGGTCCACTGAAGAAATCAACGAATGGATCCACAATGATAAACCACCCCCAAAATTTCTGGTTTATGATGTTTATGAACTTGGGTATACCTGCAATTTTTGGGATGATCGATTTCATAGCAATGGTTGATACTTGGGGATTGTTCATTTTTCCAAATATGTTGAGAATTGGGGATTGATCATAATTTTCCCTTGAAAATTGCAATTTGTGGATACTTCCCTCATTTTCAGATACCCTCTGGCAAACATACAAAAAGCCACTGAAAATGGCCCAGTCGAAATAGTTGATTTACCCAGCTATAAAATGGTGGATCTTTCCATACTTTTTTGTATGCAACCAGAGGGTAGACCCAAAGTATAGATCCCTGTCTATTGCCAGTAGGCTAATCCTGGGCCCCTCCCATATGCTATGGTTCTATGCATATAAAACTATATAAATACATACATACCCCATCAATATACATTATAGAGTTAGGTGGATTATGTGTATATATATATATATATCCCATACATATCCCATTGATATCCCATTAATATCCGATTAATATCCCATTAATTATCATCAATCTCCCGCAAGACATTCCATCAGTATCCCACTAACATCCGTTAATGACAGTTGGGTCAAACATATCCCATACATATTCCATGAATATCCCATGAAAATCCAATTTTTGATGGTTAAATCCCATGAAACAATTCCATCACACGACTGCTAGGTGGGCCTCCTACGTCGCTTGACTGCCCTGACGAAACCTGGCGGTTTGCTGATTCTGGTGGGCAAAGAACCACAGGAGGAGTGCGGCCCGTGGCTCCCGAAGTCAAAATCTGAGACATCTGGGGCTTCGCTGATATTCAAAGATGACCATATATAGAGACATAGAGTCAAACCATAGAGTGACATAGATGAGTGAACTATGAATGACATTCAGAGTGACACTTATTTTTTGAAAGATAGTGATAGTATGATAGTGATATTCAAAGATAGTGATACTGATATTCAAAGATTCTTGGTGGTTTGAATATAGAAAATCAGGTGTTGAACTTAACGATCTGAGTCCAATGATTTTGGGGTTGAACATGGACTGGGTCGTCCGGGTCGGATGGATCCAGACTTCGCGGCCGGCTGTTGAAGTTGACGGCATCACAGGGAACATGGGTTACGGTTGAATGATAGATAGATGGGAAAAAAAAGCCAGAAAAAATGGAAGGATGAAGGTTGAGCCGATAACTTTGGAGTTAAAATTCAATTTCCTCCCATGCACACACGAATCTATATATTCCTGTTCTATTCCTTTTCTGTTCGATCCCCTATCGGATGTTTTCAGTGCGTTCTCAGGAGCTTAGCTGTGAGGATCCAACCTCTCAACTGGTCTTGGATGTGGAATGCTTCCGAGACGCCGTGATGATGCTGGGAAGGCAACGACCCTACAGGCCACGGATGGGTACGGAAGGGTTTTGATCGGCAACTCCTGTTGTGATAGTCGTAAAGATGAAAACAACAACAGCAACAACAATAATTAATAATGATGATGATAATCATGATAATAGCGATGATAGTGATCTGATAGTGATCTGATAGTGATCTGATAGTGATCTGATAGTGATCTGATAGTGATCTGATAGTGATCTGATAGTGATGATATTGGTCATGGCAACCATCATCAAAAGTAAATCTTTGGTAGCTATCTTGGCAAACAACCATCCCCAAGGACTTTGACCCAGAAATCAAACCTTTGACCCACTGCCAACTCAAGGCCATGATTTCAACGCATGCGTAGAGTGTGTTTTTAAGCCCTGGTTTAGCCACTTTCATAGGTCATATTTCTACTCTACTTGTGTCCTCATGTCTTTTTGGTCACTTATTCTCATGCTTACAATGGACAAGACTTGCGTTTTTTGTGTTGTCCTTCTCTATTTTCATGGCGATTTCCTAGTCTCGATCGCTTTTTCCCTCCCTTGTGCGCTAAAGACATAATTTTCCTGATGATACCACCATTTTTGCTGCTTAAATCCTTCGTTTCGGTGGATGAAATCCATATTTTTCTTGAATAAATCCCCCAATTTTTCTTGGACACCCAATTTTTCATAATTTTTCTTGGTTCAACCTGGTTCAACCACCATTCTTGTTGATTCACCATCATTTTGGGATGGTTACCCTCTGGTAAACTAACAAAACTATGGAAAATCACCATTTTTAATGGGAAAATCCACTATAAATGGCCATTTTCAATAGCTATGTTAAATAAATTACCAGTATAGTTAGCTATTAACCATTAACCATATAGATTATCCATATATTAACCATAGATTATCCATAGATTATCCATGTTAACTTACCAGAGGGTACCACCCCCTTTTTGAAACGATGACTTCAACGGCAGAATCGGCACGAATTTCCGGGTCAGGGAGATGCCGCGGCGCTGGTGTGCCCAGCGTCTGGGCCAGGACTTCGAACTTCTCAAGGCGAGGTTTCACCATCGAAGGGGCTTAATGGTACTTAATGGGGTATATATAATGGGAATATATATATAATACAATATAATATATATAGATATACTATAATATAATATACTATAATATAATATTATCTTATGTTATATTATATTATATTATATCGATATGATATGATATGATATTATATTATAAATAATGTTACAATATATATATATACTCCGAGGGTACATGCCCGAGAAGCTTGCTCTACTAGTTATTTGAGGCTCCGGTTTTGGGGCCTTGGGCCCACCTAGACTTGCATAAAAAGCAAACCCAATGCTTTGATGCACAGCCTACTAAGGCATGAGGTACGAATCACAATGGCTCGGAGGCAAAACTCCCAATTCGGAGGGTTATTCCATTCATAAGCCTTGGGGTATCGCTATTGAATGGTATTGATAGTGACTTCACAACAATAAATCCCAAAAGTAAATCCTCATTCAATATCATTTCAAATAGGCAAATATCCCATATATATATATATATCCCATATATTCCCCAATTATATAAGTTTATTCCATTTATAAATGGGTGAACCAACTGTGGTTATTAACCACTGACAATACGTGGGATGATTCTCCAAGTAGGTTTCAACCAACCAACATGGGGATATATTTACCCAAACATGGGGATATATTTGCTCAAACATGGGATATATAACCAGCTATTGTGAAACATATGGAGAGAGAGAGAGAGAGATAGATAGATAGATAGATAGATAAATATATATATATATACACATAGCCAA
This sequence comes from Cladocopium goreaui, assembly GCA_947184155.2. Classification (NCBI taxonomy): domain Eukaryota; class Dinophyceae; order Suessiales; family Symbiodiniaceae; genus Cladocopium; species Cladocopium goreaui. The sequence continues at coordinate 136,848 of CAMXCT020006684.1, forward strand.
CTATATATAACCAAACCCTATTTAGCACTGTGTTATTTGGCTGGGGATGTAACCCTGCCCCTTGATTTCAGGGACGCCTCTTTCCGCGAAAACTCACAGTGGAGAAGGCTTGGTTCAGAACCATGGTGATGACTTACCCTCTGGTAAACATACGCGCCGTAAACATACAAAAAACTATGGAAAATCACCATTTTTAATGGGAAAACTCACTATCAATGGCAATTTCAATAGCAAACTGTTAAATTACCAGAGGGTTAAAAAAAAATCATTTTAGCAAATCATGAGATCTTGGAGATACTTGATGTGATGGCGGAAAACAATCCATCAACTTATTCATTTTTTTGGAACGCACCACGTGTTTTTCTTTTCGTCCAAGGTGTACTCATCAGTGGTTGACCTGAAAATGTGTACCGAAGATCACTGAAATTTGTGTCTTCTGCGAAGTAGTTTTGAAATGAATTGAGTTGTCTGATCCCCAATTTTTTGCTGTTTGAACCATTTTGAATCCAGTATTTTCTTGGGGCATCCTCCATTGATTGATGCTTTCCAATATCCCAAAAGTATCCATCAGCAGAATCTTGGAATCCAAAACTACCAATCAACAGGATGCTTTTATGGGAAAACTTGGTCAGATACTTTGAGACTTTATTGTTTTTTTCTCATTTTATGGGTGGATTATGGGTGGATATATCATAGTACCCAGCAAACATCATGATCTTTCTCAGGTTTTTTTCCTGCAGTTTTTGGGTTCGGCTGATGATGCGCCTGGGAAAAGCGCAGCGGGCCATCACGGTGTGCGCTGGGGTATTTGCTCCAGCCTTCATCTACAGGCCAGGGTGCAGAAGGGATGGAAGAGGGTCAGACAAGAAAATCACGGTGTGCCTGAAAGGATTAAGCATGGAAATGGTCGAGTTTCAGAAAAGAATTGGCTATTGATAATTGGCCCCTGAACAAGTACTAGGGAGTCAATAGTCAATGTACATCATCACAAAGTTGCCATTTACCCTCTGGTAATTTAACGTAGCTATGGAAAATCACAATTTTTGATGGGAAGACTCACTATAAATGGCCATTTTCAATAGCTATGTTAGTCATTACCAGAGGGTAATCTAAAAACGAAAATGGGTTTTACCTCGAAGAATGGGGAGGTCTCCCAGAAAAGGTGGGTGGTTTCGCCAAGAACATGGCAGTTGGTGATATCAGCAACAAATAGGGGTTTAGTCATGGGGGTACCCCATGACTATGGATGATTTACAATGGAAAATCCTACTAAAATGGATGATCCCCATTTTCGGACACCTCCAAATATGTAAATATGGGACAAAACCATGAAACATGTTTGTTTTTGCGAGCACCCTGCTTATGCCTGCCACCAGCCGTTCGCAACGAAGTGGCGTTGTTGCATTCAACCTGGAAAATTGTGAGCAGCCCAGAACATGACGTGTGCAGCATTATTCTCCCTTTGATATGCATAATAGGATGAGACTTGCATGATATACCCATATTAGGGGATTGTCTTTTCACCATGGGGAATTCGACATAAAGCACCTAAGGATTTCAAACGATGGTGGGATATCGGTGTACCACTATGTTAATACCAGTTGAACACAAGTTCTGGTCTTCTGCGGCACTACTGACCTTGCAGCCCCCTAGCCTTGGCCTTGGACCCAAAAAAGGCTGTTTACCATGTACTGTAGATATGATATTAGATTGGAAGTATTTGGGGAGCAGCCACTTAATTATTTATATAATAAGCCATGGTTTATTGATCCGGGGTTGACATTTTTTGTTTCATTCTACAGTCTTACGAACCTTTCAGATATAGTTCATCCCAATCTGGATGAACTAACCTCACGTCATGAGGTCACAAAAAATTACTTTACTTCGTGTGATCCCCACCATGACATTTATACATGTTCTTACTGGCACATCTTCTGGCATTCTATCTGGCATATCTTCTGGCATATCTTCTGGCATTCTATCTGACATATCTTCTGACATTCTATTTGGCATTCTATCTGGCATATCTTCTGGCATATGATCTGGCATATCTTCTGGCATATCTTCTGGCATTCTATCTGGCATAATCTTCTGGCATTCTATCTGGCATATCTTCTGGCATTCTATCTGACATATCTTCTGACATTCTATTTGGCATTCTATCTGGCATATCTTCTGGCATCTTCTGGCATTCTATCTGACATATCTTCTGACATTCTATTTGGCATTCTATCTGACATATCTTCTGACATTCTATTTGGCATTCTATCTGGCATATCTTCTGGCATATCTTCTGGCATATCTTCTTCTGGCATTCTATCTGATATCTTCTGGCATATCTTCTGACATGGCATTCTATCTGACATATCTTCGGCATTCTATTCTATCTGGCATATCTTCTGGCATATATTCTGACATATCTTCTGGCATTCTATCTGGCATTCTATCTGGCATTCTATCTGGCATATCTTCTGACATATTTTCTGGCATATCTATCTGGCATATCTTCTGGCATATTTTCTGGCATTCTACCTGGCAAATCTTCTGGCACTCTATCTGACATTTTATCTTCCTACATGAGGTCCAGCAGGGAACACTTGGCGTGGATACTCGCGGTTGAGGTCCGGCAGGGAACACTGGGCGTGGATGGTCGTGGTTGAGGTCCGGCAGGGAACACTTGGCATGGATACTCGCGGTTGAGGTCCGGCAGGGAACACTTGGCATGGATATTCGCGGTTGAGGTCCGGCCGGGAACACTGGGCGTGGATGCTCGTGGTTGAGGTCCGGCAGGGAACACTGGGCGTGGGTGGTCGTGGTTGAGGTCCGGCAGAGAACACTGTGGATCGCGGGTCGCAGTTGAGCAAGGACGACGAGGACGACGAGGACGACGAGGACGACGAGGACGACAAGGACGACAAGGATGACAAGGAGGACGAGGAGGAGGAGGAGAGGAGGAGGAGGAGAAGGAGGAGAAGGAGGAGGAGGCAACTGACATAAAATCTAACAACCCTCACCTGGCAGGTGGGGAATGATGGAAATTGGATTCGGGGAATCATCCCGGAATGGCCCAACATGATAACAGTTATTTTCAAGTTTAGTGAATCATTCGAATTCAGCCAGTAGATGATTGTGAAGTCCCATGCAATCAGCCAATGCAGGTCCTGCTTTCTCTCCAAATCTTCCGCGTCGAAGCTTGAGTGGTGCGGCCACAAGCGCCTTCAGCACCATGAGCGGAGCCGCTGCGCCGCTGACATTTTTGGATTCCAGCAACAAGGAGGCGGCCGACCTGCGGGGCTGACCCAAGAGAATCCCGTTTTTGAGCTATCCAGTGGTTAGGAGGGAGCGATTCGGAGCTAGGGGTATTCATATTCCCTTTTTGGATTCACTATTGAATGGGGAGCCAGTTGGAGCTACTTAGAGTTTCCCAACCATCAAATAGTTAGGGTTGCTGCATATGGGGGAAAAGACTCAATGACTTTTCATGACTTTTCTCTATTCAAATCATGGCTTGAATGTTGCTGAATGTTTTCATTTGCTGAAATCCCATTCAATCTATTCAATGATCCAATTCTTCGACATCCCAAATTTCAAATTTCAGCCAATGTACCCTCTGGTAATTTAACAGTTTGCTATTGAAAATGGCCATAGAAATAGTGAGTTTTCCCATTAAACATGGTGATTTTCCATAGCAAACGGTTAAATTACCAGAGGGTAGTTCCTTGTTTTTTGGTTCGACATCGGGTAGCAAAAATCAAGGTGCCGATGGCTGAAGCCTTCAAGGGCAAGTCCGTGGCTCTTTACTTCGCGGGCGAGTGGTAGCTGGACCTGGGAGAGCCGGATAGGGAAACCATGGGAAAACCCATAGGAAACATGGTGATGAACTTGACTTAACCATTGGAAAAATGCTGGTGATATGAAGATTATGTACATGATTATATACTATAAGATACCCATCATATCTCGTTTTTGATAGTTAGTATCCTCGGGTAATCAGCTCCATGGCGAGCTGGGTTCCCTTCCCCCATTTAGTTCGATGATGTTCCAGCCAGCCACGTTTGATTACCAGAGGGTATCCATCCATCCATCCATCCATTCATTCATTCATTCATTCATTCATTCATTCATATTTTTTGGAGTATGTTTTAAATTTTGAATCAATCAATCTCCAGGTGACCAATTATTCGAACTCATTCAATCCACCAACAAAAAGCATGGTTAAGTCACAATTGTCATGCTAAAATAGCAACTTTTGCTGCGTACCTCAATATTCATCCCAGTTCGGATCCGTGACTAATAATCATAACCCAGTGATATATAAGGTACACCCTAGTTATAAAGGGGATGCACCCCCAAGTAAAGCAACCACACATCACTACACCATTTGTTATTGTCTTTTTTGTGGTCAAAAAGCCCAAAGCACAAGTCCACACATTTTAAAACATCTAATCCAATTCTTAATGGCAACTATCACAAGTTTCATGGCAATCATCCATTCTATTAATCATTATTAATCATCTATTGTTATTATGGTTATATATCAGTTTATTGTCCACAGACCCCTATTGTTGCCAGTTAGTACTACTAATAACCACCTGTCGCAGCCTTCCCATACCGGTCCATGCCGAACAGTTGGACATCTGGAAATGATACAGACAGGAACACATCATCCAGTATCAATGGCCATTTCAGGAACCGATTTATTGGAGGTACCTACCATATATAAGGCCTATGTATGGGAATATCCCCACAAAATATGGTCTTATATGGTACAGTACCTCCATTTTAGGATCCTGAAATTCCCATTGACAGTATGAGCAATAACCACCACGTTCCTCCAAGTATATCTTAAGGCCATCTTTTCAAATGGGTGACGTATGGCTATATGGCTACTAACTAGTTATTTTCAGTGGGATGATAACTCTACATATAATGGATATCATGGTTTCTAATAACGGTTATAATTGATAACTAACCAACTAACCAACTAACCATAACCACATATCCGATATATCCCTGGTGAAGATCGAAGACGGCCATCGTTTCCGTCTCGTCATTTCAAGGTGTCCCATGTGCACAGCCTTCACCCCGCAGCTCACAGAGTTTCTGGCGAAGAACGGGGAGAAGAGTGCTGTCTTGGTGAGTAGCGACTTTACCCAGGCGCCTGGAAAAACCCTTTGGGATTTCCATGGGAATTTTCGCGCGGATGTGACCTGCAAAAATGGTGCTGAAGCTGGACAAAGGGTGATCTCAAGGAAAAAGTGGACTTAAACTCAACAAATTGGGATTTTCATCAGGGAACCTGGAAAGAAACACGGAATTTCATGCGCACTTGGGGCGCATCTAACCCTCAAGCGATGGACGCTGAGATCGACTTGGCACCTAGTGATTTTACGGGCAAAAGATGGGGATGGAACCTCGATTTTTCTAGTGATTTTTCTTGTGGTGAAGTCCATTTTTTCTACATGATATACCCTCTGGTAAACATACAAAAAACTATGGAAAATCACCATTTTTAATGGGAAAATCCACTATTTCTATGGCCATTTTCAATAGCTATGTTAAATTACCAGAGGGTAGTATTATTGTATATCTATAAATAGTACATAGATGGGAGGTTCCTAAAATAGGGATCATTACCCCAAATCATCCAATTTTTTAGACCATTTTCATATTGAAACCCACGGTCTTGGGGTACCCTCATGTATGGAAACCCCGATATATATATATATATGTGTAAATAAATCAAATCTAGATAAATAAATAAATAAATGACATATATAACATATATAACATATATAACATATATAACATATATAACATATTATACGTATATATATATATAATACATCATATATTTATGATGATTTTTCCAAAGGACAGTTCGCAATTCACTTTCTGAATCGAAACGCGTTGCACGCAGGAGGCTTACGAAACGCACCGTGGCCATTTACCATCCTCCATGATGGCAGTCCCCTACGGCACCGAGCTACAGGAGATGGTGAATTTCACCTTGGCTAAGGGAATTTTCGCCAGGGAAAAAACTTGGTTATGGTTGGTTTTTATGGTTACTTATGCATAGATTATAGTCACTACTATTCACCCCGCTTCGCGTGGGGTGGCCGCCCACACCGCAGGTTTATTTCGGTCCGTGAGAGGGGCTAAGGGTGGTTTTCCCCCGTGGGGGCTCCCCAAGCTAAGAATTTTCACTTTCCCCCTCCGTGGGGGCTCCCCAAGCTAGGGAATTTTCACTTTTCCCCCCGTGGGGGCTCCCCAAGCTAGGGAATTTTCACTTTTCCACCCCCGTGGGGGCTCCCCAAGCCGTGGGGGCTCCCCAAGCCGTGGGGGCTCCCCAAGCTAGGGAATTTTCACTTTTCCCCCCTGAGGTAGCTTTCCCCTTTAAGGGAGCCCTGGAACACTATCCTAAAACACCTGTGTCAAGCAGTGAGCGGCGGACACTTTTCTATGCTGCGGAATTGCTGCTAGTCTTGAGCCATGCGGAGTGCGCATGAAAGATATGAATTAGGTGTACATGTCAACATGCATGAAAGCATTGTGTAGACACGTAAAACAAAATAAATCACAAACAGACACAAATTTTCTTCGTGTCGGAACATGCAAATCTGTTTCACAGGTAGCGCTCAGCCTGTGATCTGCTGTGAGACGGTCCGAAGACAAAAACAAAACTGTACAAAAGCTACTCTCCGCTGTTTGATTTGTGATTTATTTTGTTTTACGTGTCTACACAATGCTTTCATGCATGTTGACATGTACACCTAATTCATATCTTTCATGCGCACTCCGCATGGCTCAAGACTAGCAGCAATTCCGCAGCATAGAAAAGTGTCCGCCGCTCACTGCTTGACACAGGTGTTTTAGGATAGTGTTCCAGGGCTCCCTTAAAGGGGAAAGCTACCTCAAAGTGGTAGCGGAGCCTGTGCCTTCGCCAAGTCTAGATCCGTGTGCCGAACTGCCGTTCTCTGCATACATTCCGTATATCGGACTTGCGGAGGCAACCTGTAAGTCAAGTTAGAGTAGCTGCCATGGTCTTAATCCACAACATGGATTCAGATGAAGAACAACTCCAGATTGTCTCTTATGAAGAGCCTGAAGCATATGCCGCCACCAGTCATTCCGAAAACCGGATGGGCATCAAAATGACACCGAAGGTTCCACCCCAATTTGATGGCCAATCAAGCTGGTTTGAATATGAAGATTTAATTGATGACTGGTTAGGGATCACAACATTGGATGCAGATAAACACGGACCATCATTAAAGAATGCCCTCATTGGTTCCGCTTCTTTTTATAAGTCGATGCTCGATAATGCCCTACTCCGAGATCCGGATCGTGGCCTCGCTCATTTCAAGGACACATTGAGACCATACTTCGTGAAGGGAGTAAATCATGTGTTCCTTTGGCGATTCCTCCAGATGTTTCGCACATATCGAGGCCAGAGCGAATTCGTGCACTGGATAGGGCGATTTGAGATCGCGCAGAAGCGTTTGTTGGCTTCTTGGTCCGATCTGCTGGACATATCCGATCTTCCCGAAGCAGGCACTCAGGCATTTACGGCAGCACTCACAGATGAGCAAAGACTGCACTATAATGGAATAGTAACAGATGAAGATAAGCTGGCTTATCAACAAGAATTGAGAGAACAGACCATAACCAACAGAAGGACCAGACATGCACAGCAGTTTCCATTGTCAGACAATTTGATGTCACTGATTTTTCTAGTGCAAGCAGACCTCAACGAGCAACAAAGAGAGCGTTTTGTCTCGTCTATGAACATCCGTCAGATCGCAATGCCTCAATATACCTATCTCCAAGTGAAACAGCTGTTCTTAGAACTTTTTGCCGTTTCTCGCACAGGTGTTGCAGACCCAAACATCACGCACCGCAAGCGGTCCAACTTCTACGTCATCGACGAGGGCGAGACCGAGGAAGGTGAGTACGGATTTTGGGTCTTTGATGAAGAGACGGGTGAAGAAGGTTTCACAGGTCTGTACACCGAGAACGAGTTCTGGGTTCTCAGCGCCAAGGGTTCATACTCTAAGCGCCGCATCTACGGCAGGTCCTTCAAGAAAGGTAGACCAAAGGGTTATGGCAAGAAAGGAGGAAAGAAATCAAGACCCGGCTTCCGCTCGAGGTCAAAAGGCAAAGGTTTTGCAGCATGGGAAGATGACCAGCAAGACACAGCTTTCTGGGGAAAAGGCAAGGGCAAAGGAAAAAGTAAAAAGGGCAAGAAAGGAATGATGAAAGGAAAGGATTCTTTCAAAGGAATGCCTTCATGGAAAGGAAAAGGAAAAGGTGATGCGAAGAACAAAGGAGGAAACAATCCATTTTTGTCACAACCTCCACAAGCCAATGTAGCACAGGCTGCATCATCCAGTGCATCACAAGCCCCTGAAAAACAAGAAACAGCCCATGCCGAAGAAAGCTGGAGTTATGACTATGACACATACTGGACAGATGACTGGTCAGGTTATGAATCCTACTATGGATATGACGGAGATTACTCCCAAGGTGATTGGTACAATTGGTCATATTTTGCTTCCGCTGAGGAACTGACCGAATCCGAGGACAAGCATTCAGACATCGATTTCGAGGACGGACAGACCGACCAGATCAACCGGTTCTGTTTTTCAGGCATCAGCTTGTTCCGATTGTTCGGACACGAACTTGTAGAGGCTCTCACATTCGTGCTTCTGTTCGTGTCTGTTATGTACCAGTGCTTTTCCGATTTGAACAGGTCCCTATTGAAGAGCATCCGCCAAGTTGAGAAGAGTGTTTCTACCGAAAACGGTGATCTGCATTCGTTTCAGCCGCGCACAAGCCCGCTCTATTCCGTCTCAACGGAAGAGTGTGTATTTCTCAATTATGATCATGGTGCCCAACAAGCATTGCTTTGTGAATATGTAGATTTAGGTTCTCATCCGACTTATGTCATCCTTGACTCAGGTTGCACTCGAGCCATGGGATCCCGCTTTGCCATTGATCGCCTTGTACAGGCTTGCCAGCAACATCCCAAGCGTGATCACATTTGGTTTTCCAAGCAACCGTGTTCAAGTAAGTTTTCATTTGCCAATGGAGAACAATCTACTGTCAAGGAAAGATTAGTGATTCATTTTCGCAATGATCGTGCACAAACTGGTTGGATCACAACATGCGTTGACATCCTGGACAAAGGTAAGGTTCCTATCCTCTTTTCAGTTGAACAAATGAGGAATCTTCGCATGAACATTGAACACACTCCTGTAGGTGAGTTCATGACTTGTCCACTGTTTGGAATGCAGCGCACCGCATTGGCGGTCAGTACATCCAACCATCCAGTCCTTGACATTATGGCTCTTGCTACTTCCAGTTGGAAACCGATGTACAGCTTTCAGTCCGAAGACATCACATGCCCAGCATGCAATGGTAAACATCGACCACATACCAACAAGGAAGGTTGCAAGAGATTCAAGGGATCAGAGCCTAAGCCTGCAGAGGTGCCGAAACCGGCCAAGCCTGATTCTAAGAAGATTGTCAAGAAGATAATTCAGCCTGATAGCAAGTTAGAAGTACCAGCTCAACCTTTTGATCCTGATGAAGAGCCAATGGTGGCCTCTGGACCAAGTTCCGGTTCAAAGGACGGTATCCCAAGACGCTGGGAGCCTCAGATTGAAGAAGAATCCGAAGTCAAACCGGAACCAAAGGTTGAAGTAAAACTTGAAGAAAAGAAAGAACCGTCACCTAAGGGAACTTTGTCACTAGCACTTCAGAGAATTCATGATAAGCTTCAATCACCCACTGAACTTCTCAAGTTGCATTTGAAGCATTATCACATGACCACTGAACAATTCAAGAGAAGAACATCGGCTCTGAAGTTACCGAAAGAAATCTATGACAAATTTGATCAGATTACCAAATCATGTGACACATGTTCCACTGCCAGGATTGCACCATCGAGAGCTAAGGTTTCAGGAATCCGAAGTGAAGTCTTTGGTGAACTTACTTTCATTGATCATGGAGAAGTTCCTATCAATCCTCAGTCAAAACTTCAATTCCTACTTATGTATGACGGTGCAACTTCCTTGACTACTGCCTTTGTAGTTCAAAATAGATCTGATCCGGTGACGATATCTCATCTTCAAGAATACTTTGAAACTTATCAGCTGAATCCAAAATACATTGTTGCCGATCAAGCTTTTATGGGCACTGAGATGGAGAGCTATTACAACCGGCACAGCATCCGGCCAATCTCTCTAGGACCAGGAACACCATGGCCAAATCGAGCTGAAGCAGCCATTCGCATGTTTAAGAAACAGGTCTCATTAATGCTAATTTCCTTGAAAGATGATCCGTTGCTTGCCAACATTACTTATAAACAGTTGTTGAGACAAGCCTGCATTTCAAGGAACACCATGGTAACCCTTGGTGGTGTCACTCCTATTGAATTAGCATTTGGTCGAAGGCCTGCCGATCTTACGGCGATTGAGCTCATGAATCCAGCACAGCTCACGACTGAGGCCCCTGCTCCTGAGAGACAGATTGAAGCACTAAGGTCACTGGCGATGCGAAAGTTTCTAGAGGCAAAACAGTCTGATGACCTTCGAAGAGATATTGCAAGTAAACTTCAACTTAGTGATGGACCATTCTTTCCTGGAGATAAAGTTTACTATTGGACCGAAGACAAATCAAAAATCAAATCAGACGGTTCACATGGAGGAAAATGGATAAAAGGAAAGTTGGTTTCCGTAGATGGCAGCATGGTTGGAGTTGACTTAGGAACCAGAATCGTGAAGGTCAACATCAGTAAAATAAGAAAAGACCATAATCCTATTGAGGATATTGACATTCCTTTAGAACCAATTGCGCTTGCCAGTGCCGACTTTTCGGCCAAAGCTGCCGCCGGTGCCGAATCTTCGGCCAAGGGCGCCTGTACAGCAGTGAAGTCCACTTGCCGCTCAGATGACCATGCAAATAACATCATAGAACACGATGCCATTCAGACAGGTCCTGAAGGTATTACCTATGGTTGTTATACATGGGAGCCAGCTATGACAGGAAAATTAGATTTCCTTGAGCTGTTTAGCGGCTCCGCCAAGCTTAGTCAAGCGGCGGCGATGCAAGGGCTTCGAGTCGGCGCTCCAATTGACCTCCGCACAGGTTACGACTTGCTCACTGCCGAAGGCCGGCAAAAGGCAATGGAAGTCATTGAGCGACAACAGCCAAAAATCATCCACATGGCACCTGTTTGTGGACCATGGAGTCAAATGCAGAATATTAATGATCCTGCTGATGCTTATCAAAAGAGGAAAAAGTATCTCCCCATGGTAGAATTTTGTGCAAGAGTCGCTCTTTATCAGATTGAACATGGCAGATTTTTCATCATTGAAAATCCTGCGACTTCCAAGATCTGGTTTACCAAACACTTTCAACGCCTTCTCATGAAGCATACCGTAACCTATGGAACATTAGATATGTGCGCCTTTGGTATGAGAGACCCAAATGGATACTATTACTACAAACCAACATCTTTACTTCACAATTTTCCTGAGGGAGTCTTGAATCCAGTTTTCAAGAGATGTAATAGTAAATCCAAGGATGATCCAAAACATTATCATCAACCATTGGAAGGTAGTGCTCCGGGATATGGATCAAGAACGAAGTTGGCACAAGTTTATCCATACCGATTTTGCAGCACTTTGATCAGATGCATCCTTCCATTAGGAAATTCACGGGCTCTCTATCCATCGCAGCTGTCACTGGCAGTAGACCTGCTGGAAGACTTGAATCTCGATGAACTGCGAGGAGTGCAAAATCAGCTTGCCGCTCTAACGGCATCCGAGCATCCGGTGTTGGCAACTGACTTGTACGAACAGGGTCTTCCAGTACGTGACTATTATACGAAACGCCTGCTCAACCGCATTAATGCTCTATCCGCTGGTAATGTTTATCATCCTGTTCAGATCGAAGCACAACAAGATGTATCACATGTCAGACAGATGTATCTAAGTACGTCTATGTTTGACAATGCAATCATTTTTCGTGGTAATTTTCAGTCCTTGCGAGTTGAATACCGCCACACACATGGCGTACTCTTACTTTGGAAGAAGAAAGATGCGTCACACGTTTTTCTGCGCCTACATCCTAGAGATATGTCGCAGCTGATTGCTAGCCATTGGTCAGCAATATTGTTTTGGAACAATGATGGAAGCATTCCTACAGACAATACAGATGATCTTCCTGAAAGGAACACCAACATCTACCCTCCACCGGGTCTTCCACCTCAGCAGAACAACAACCAAGATGATGAACATCCGCCTGAACATCTTAACTCACCACCTTCATCACCACACCTTCCAGATGTTCCTATGCCTGACGAACCGCACACGCCGCATCCCGGCTTTCCTCCTGATGATGATCAGTTTCACACACCATTTCATTCACCACCAAGACCAAGTGATGATATGCCTGACGATGAGATGCATTCACCACAAGATGATCCACCAGATTTGCCTCCTCATCCATCATCACCACCTGATCATCCTCAACCACCATTTCCTGGAGCCACTGGCATCCCTGTTGCTACAGATACAATTATTGTGCCCAATACGATCATACCACCAAACATTGACGACACACCAATGACACAGAGTACAAAGCGTCCACCAGGTGATCCACCGATACCACCTGCAACTAAGGCTCGACCATCTAGACAAATGCCTCCTGCGTCTTCAACCCAATTTCAGCCTAGTAACCATTTGGGGGGTGATACACAGCCATCAGTCACACCAAACGCGACCACACAACCTGCTGTAGTCGCTCCAAGCGCTTCGAAACCAAAGAAACCCAAGCGTGATCCCGTGCCTGATGACTTAGATGATGACGAGCCTGATCCAGATGCAGCACCATCCGGACACAATGGACCGCCAATACTTCCGCTAGACGGAGATGAACCTTTTAATCCATCGCCAATGCCAGAGAATGATCCACAACCTGACACCCAAGATCAGCAAGAGCCACAAGAAGAAGAAGAGGAACCGGAAGAAGACACAGATGAAACAATTCCTTATGGTTCTACAGATACCGATGAGACTCTTGACTATAATGATCTTGTTATTGATGATTCAAAATGGTGTTTCCTGTCCCAGGAACAAAAGTTGTGCAGTAACACTGCTTCATTCTCTGTGCCTAGATTGATTGATGGTTCACCAGTAGCTCTGAGTAGTGTCGAATCTTCTAATTCTATTGGTATGTCTTATTCCGTTGTCTCTGAAAGACAGCGCACAAGATGCCGCAAGACCAGATCTGATATCATTGAAGAATATCACGGCATCAATGAAGAAGACAAGGCTTTTATGACATTGTATTCTATGACAGACAAATTTTCTTATCTAGTTGGCAAGAAGAGGAAGGAAGCAACACAACAAGAGAAGAGACAGCTTGCCAAACAGTTTCTAGATGCAAAGAAGGCTGAATGCCAATCATGGATTGACAATGAAGTTTTTGATCTTGTTGATATGAGAAAAACCAGAGTTCGGAATTTCGTAGCCGGAAGATGGGTTCTTACCGTAAAGAAAGACAAAGACGGTAACTTCCAGAAATGTAAGGCAAGATGGGTCCTCAAAGGTTTTCAAGACAAACAGAAGAACACCCAGCAGACAGATAGTCCAGCAGCTTCACGAGCAGGTTTCCGATGTGCAACACAGCTGGCTGCGAACTACCACTGGGACTTGTACCATATGGACCTAAAGACCGCTTTCCTCCAAGGTGAAGCCTATGATGAAACTAGAGACATCATTTGTCAGATTCCACCTGAGTATGGTTATCCACCTTACATTGGTGCTAGGCTTAAGAAACCTGGTTACGGTCTTAATGATGCGCCACGCCGCTGGTGGCAAATCATTGACAAAGCCTTACTTGACTGTGGACTTGTTCCCACACGCGCAGACAGATGCACATATGTTCTGTATGACAGTACCTCTAAGACAAGGACCTACCAACCACCTCGAAGTGTAAATACTGAACAGGTAACCATCTCTGAAGCAATTGACCATCTTATGGATCCGGTAGCCAGAAACAATGCCCAAGAACGCCGACCACATGGTTTTATTTGCCTTCATGTTGATGACCTGTTCATGGCAGGCGACAAGGTGTTTGAGTCCAAGGTCTTGTCCAGTCTGCGTAAGAACTTTGCGGTAGGTTCAGAAGATAAAAATGACATTATGTTTGTAGGACAACGCATCAAATGGAAGAATCATGACAAATATGGACCATATATTTCTGTTGACCAGAAACTTGCTGTCGATGCAGTTGAAGAAGTAAAGATTGATAAGTCTCTGAAGGATAACATCCAATGCAATCCACAACTTCATACCGCTTATCGATCAGTTCTTGGACAGCTCAACTGGTTACAGAGTAGAACTCAGGTTCACATTTGTTACAAGTTCTCGCGTTGTGCCTCAGCCGCTGCCAGTCCGACCATAGGTGATGTCAGGGAAATCAACAAGGTTGTTCGAACTCTCAAGAGTCAATATGTTGATGGTAGATTCTGGCCTCTGAAGGGTTCTCAGCGTATCCTTGGCATGCCTGATGCATCCTACCGTAACAACAGTGATAAGTCTAGTCAGCGTGCTCATGTCATTTTCTTAGCCGAAGACCGCAAATTGCCTTCCAAGGGAACATACCGCAATTCCGGTTACGACACGCAAACACACCGTATAGACGGTTCCAACTCCGCAACCCGTGGATCGATTATTGACTATGAGAGTCATAAGATAACCACTACAACACAATCCACTACTGTTGCAGAATTGAATGCTTTAATGAAATGTTTTGGAACCTGTCTGTTTTTGCGTGCACTTTGGGCCGACATCAGTGGTGAGATTGTCCCCATTCACATCCGAACCGATGCAAACAATTTAGTCACCACCGCTCAGACAACACACCTACCTGAACAGAAGGAGACCCATCATTTAATACAAATGTTACGACATGAGAGTAACACCGGACACTTGGATGACCTGAGTCATATTGCCAGTGAATATTGTCTGGCTGATCCACTTACTAAGTCAACCGCAAAACCAGACCAATTAGTGTCCTCTATAACCACTGGCAAACTTGAGAATGTTGATACGCACCCGCCATTCCGGTCGTTACTCAAACATAAGGCATTCTTGACTACATGGGTCATTGAAACGTTGTCAGAGCCGCACAATGTGTTAACATTTTTCAATGAAGACATTTCAGATTATGTTTTTGCAATGCTATACTTTGAGGAGTAAATTTTCGTCTCAAGAAAATTTGTGTCTGCAATCTCTCGGCTCACAGGGTTACTATTGTTTTTCTTTTTCGCGTCGCCCGGACTCACGTCCCTTGGCACTGTTCTTGAACCCTTAAGCCAATTCTTGGAGACACCTCGAAGATCTTGTTCGAAGATCAATTTCTCAAAGGTCACATCGAAAAGGTGACCAACTCATTTCTCTTGTATGCCACCAAAGTTTTCAAAGCATGGCCGCACTGATCATTCCGCCTCTGCGGAGAAGCCCACGGGGCTTCCGCAGTCCTCGTGGCCACAGACCTCAGCATACTCCGCGTGGCGGATACCAAGACCGAAGACAAACGCGTGACACCCGAACTTACGAAGCTCGTAGCAGGGTCATCGATGATGCATTCGGCGCGCCTCTTGATTCTGTACAGCCTAACAGCCGAGTTTTTGCCGAGTGCATTTCTCAGGTCCTCAGAAAGCAATCCGGTATCAAGACCAAAGAGGACCATGATTCCGCATTAGCGGATAGCCATTTTGAGACCATGTCACGTCACTTGTCTTATATATTTCGCCATACGAAGTTAATGCATCGTGACGGATCATTGTCTCTGCATGAGCTCATTAGCCATCCTGGCACAGCCAGAAAAATTCGCGCCTTGTACCGTGAAGGAAAGAAGTTTTTGCAAGCTTTTGATCAAAATGAGCTCTCAATGCAGGTGAGACGTAGAGAAAACACTGTTGCCTTCCTGATGCCCCTGGCCCACGTAATCTGCGACTCTAATAAAGCCAGGGCCATGATCGGCTATGTTACCACCGAAGATTTCCAACCAGGCATTGTTCCGATACCGGACACGTGGTTTAAGCCGGCAGAGTTCGATGATGAGGTCACCAGGGAAGGCCAAGCCGACATGCTTGAAGGTCTCGACATTGCGAGCATTTTTATCCGTTTTGAGAGTGGCCATTCCACTGAGGTCGAGATCCAGCATTGCCCATTTAAGCCTGATGTATTTCCCTTAAGGTACCTCATCCATGGAGCGAACGAGAAAAATCTTGAATCCATCCGAAGACTAGGTTTGCTCCCAGGAGGCACCCGTGGTGGAAGAAACCACGTGCATTTCACTCTTGATTCATCACTCAGTACGATTAGAGACGTATTACGTCCTGAATCAGACTGCATTTTAATTGCCAGACCTGGTGCTGTGGCCGGCCTTGGTCCAGTGATCACACACAACAGATATGTCCTTACCGATCAGACTGTGCCGTTTTCCCGCTTCTGCGGTGTTTGGTCCTTCGTTGATCGTTCCTGGCTTGTTGCACCGGAACCGGGCGAGCTCAGGCGAATGAATGATTACACATCCAATATTGACCTTGCAATGCATGTCTGCCACCACCAACTTTACTGGGAGAAGAAGAACGAAAATGAAAAAGATGGTTTCACCTGGACACGTTCCGAATATATGGAGTATGTGGCAGAAGAAATCGAAAAACTCCCTGTTGTAAAGAAGTTCTTAGAAAGTTTTCGTAGTACCGATTCCGGTCCGGCCAGGCCTCTGCGAACCGACGCAACTCCGAACGACCAAGAGCTTGGCCCACCTGAGACAGAGGCAGACAAAAGAGTAAAAACACTCAAGGCAGAAATCTCCGAGCGATTTAAGAAATATCTTGCCAAGGAGAGAAACAAGGAGCAGTCTTCCGCCTCGGAGAGTGAAGCTCCTAAAGGACCTGTCAAGGCCAAGCCTATGCCTAAGAAGCCGAAGGATGCCGCCGCTGCGGCTAGCTCCGATCAAGCATCCGGCAACATTGACCCTGACTCTGAAGTTGATCTGCATGCCGCATCTCCCTGGGGCGGCCGCCGACAGGTTATCAAGACAAAAAGACGCCGTGAGATGAATGCCCAGGCAAAGGATTTGTTCCGTGATGCGGACGCAGCCCAAAAGTTTTTCACAAAGTTTAAAAAGGATACAGATGAAATTCAATGGTTTCCTCGCCCTGCGGGTCCTCAATGCTGTAAGAATTTTGAAGACTGTGGAAATTCAGAGGCAATGTTCTGGTGCCACCCTTGTGGCTTGGCCTACTGCTTGGAATGCCGCACCTGCGGCTTGTCTTGCAAACATAACATTGTTAATTTTTCCTCTGAGTTGTCCTCTGATTTTATTCCAGACAGCATCGGCTCATCCAAATCGCCTTTCGATATCGAAGACCTGGTTGACGCTGTTCTTGCTGAATCTTCGTATTTCGGAGCCACCCGCAGAGAGCATGCTCAAAATCGCCAAGAAAAATTCTCTGAACTGATCACGCATCTGCGTGAGGGACGCTCCATTGGAAACACTTACCTTCAGTCTTTTGCACGTCATGGAATTGAAGATTTTGATTATACAGAATATGTTTATGAAATGCCATTTGGATGTCGAATTCCGACTCTCCAGGAGCACTTTGTTGATGCCCAGGACCAGACGCCTCTTCCGATCTGGCGACCTGAGGCTTTCTTCAAGTACCCTGATGGCGGTGAACTTACGTCAGAGGAGATTCTCCGTTTATTGGAGCTCTTCAGATCGTGCCTTCTCGGTAAGAGAGCAATCCTCGGTGTTACCAAGCGCACTAAGGAGAACATCCACGAATTTCAGAAGGACACGTATCAGCTTGGCATTTTGACGTTGAACCTTGGTCACATCAACCGTCTTCCGTATATCGGAGGTTGTGAAAAATTTCCAAAATGGGTCAGAACTGATATTAACCATCGTGCCTTGCCACATTTAGTGTTCCGTAATGCGGCCCATATTGTGTGCTTGTGCGAAGCTTCCGATGAGTACGGAGGAATTGCCGTCCATCGAGAACTTGCCGAAGAGTACGGCATGATTGGAATGGTAGTGCACCCGCACATCCAATCACAGTCCCTTGCAATTTTTCTCCGTGGCTCACATGATGCAGGCTCATTTATTGAACTTTTATGTCAACACCAAATTCAAACATCCAACAAAGATGCACCTTTTTGGATTTTGCATGGCGCCATTTTCCGCCTCTGCCATGGCATGAACACGTCAGGAGAATTTGTTGATCCTTCTACTGGCGCTCGTGTTCCGAAACCGGACATCGAGAAAAATGCCGAATCTACGGTTTACCAGCATGATCGCCCACTTGCATCCTCACTCGATTTTCTTGATCATTCGATCTGCGAGATCGACGGAGACGATGACCTTGCCGTCTCCGGCGTGGAAGCTTGTGAAGTGAATCTTGGAGCTGACACCCATGACGTCCGACGTCTCATGTTAGCTGAATGCCGTATAGCGGTTTTTCATATCTCCTCATATGCATGGAGTAATGCCTATAAAGAAACGTGCCAGAAATGGCTCCAGTTTGTCGCAAGCTGTATCGAACATCAGTGTGACTTTTTGTCCGGTGACGGGAATCTTTTCGCACAGCGAAGCTTTAAGGCAGACGATCATTCCGACTACCGGACATGCATTCTTATCGACATTTTGGAGCGTTTCCTTCAGCAGATTAATCTTCACCGCAGTCCGATAAACCGTATTACGTATAACGTAGTTTCATCGACCACTGCTGCTGATTACATCCGAAGCATGCGTGGAGATGATGCTGATTGTGATTCAATGCTTTTAATTTCTCTTTGTTACGGTAAGCAGATCGCTGTCACGGAAGCACGTGCAAAAGAAGAATCCGCTTCTGCCGATGGATTTGCAGGATCTGCCTTTTCCGATGAAGTTATGCTGAACGATGTTGAACAGTTGAAACATTTGATGGCATATGACCTTGGTTTGGCAGAAAAGGACTGTGCTTGGCACTCACCTCTCCTTACATATGCCTCCCTAAAGGCATTGAAAAATATGCGCATCCGTTCCAAGGAATCTGAAGATAAAAGACGTGAAAAATGGATGCAGAGAACTCAAGGATATCTCGACAAACGAGAAGAAAGGAGAGACAGTGTTCCGCCTTTGCGGACTGATTCACACCGAAATGTTGGACGCACTCGAAGTCGATCGGTCAGCAGGACCAGAGCATATCGACCCAGAGCTGAAACACCAGCACCGCCTCCGGCACCAGTGCGAGGTCCAGCAGAGAAAGCCAGACCAGTGCAATATAAAGCTGCACCAAGATCCTTAAGAGAAACATCCGCACCGAAGTCATCAGGATCTTCCTCAAGTGCAAGGCCGCCTGTAAAGGCTCCTCCAGTTCCGGTTCCCGGACGAACATTAGGTTCACAACAGCCTCGAACGCCACCTGATCCGCCAGGACAACCGAAGACTCCACCGCCGTGGAGAGAGAGATTACAACAGGCTGACCAGAGGCAGAGATCGCAGCAGGCCGACCAAAGGCAAACAACCAGAAAAAGGCCTATTAACGTACCTGAGCCTCCTGCGCCTCCATCCCGCTTGTCGGGTTAGCAATGGCTTAGCCAAGGAACAGCTTCAAGCTCTTCCGGACACCGTAATTACGGTTACAGTTATGATCAGCCGTCGTACTATAGAGTGAATCCCAATACCACTCAAGTAGAATACATCCCAGGGTACCAAGTACCCAGACAGCGTTGGGTCCAGAAATACGACGGATCGTGGCTTGACATGATCCCGCAAACACCGGATCAGTCCATTTTCTTTCATTTGTCCGGGGAACACCGTAGGCAAAACGAGCTGAGTTTCTACGGTTACTATTTCACTATGGGCTTGTAGCCCCAGAAAAATTGCAATGTTCCGCATTTGCGGTAGCTTGACAGCAGCCGAAAACCAACCGCTTTCAAACAGCGGAGAGTAGCTTTTGTACAGTTTTGTTTTTGTCTTCGGACCGTCTCACAGCAGATCACAGGCTGAGCGCTACCTGTGAAACAGATTTGCATGTTCCGACACGAAGAAAATTTGTGTCTGTTTGTGATTTATTTTGTTTTACGTGTCTACACAATGCTTTCATGCATGTTGACATGTACACCTAATTCATATCTTTCATGCGCACTCCGCATGGCTCAAGACTAGAAGCAATTCCGCAGCATAGAAAAGTGTCCGCCGCTCACTGCTTGACACAGGTGTTTTAGGATAGTGTTCCAGGGCTCCCTTAAAGGGGAAAGCTACCTCACCCCCCGTGGGGGCTCCCCAAGCTAGGGAATTTTCACTTTTCCCCCCCGTGGGGGCTTCCCAAGCTAGGGAATTTTCACTTTTCCCCGCCGTGACAGCTTCCCAAGCTATGGAATTTTCACTTTTCCCTCCCTTGGAGGCTCTCCAAGCTGCGGAATTTCAAATAGCTAGACAACGACGCCTAGATAGTCCCCCAAATCCCGTGTTCTTTGAATGTGTTTCCATGTTTTTGCAATGGTTTCCTTCAAAGCACGGTACTTTACACTTTTGTCGCCATAAAACCGGTCGAAAACATCATGTTCGACAATGCTTCCAATTCCCTTATCTCCCCAACCGTTGAAAATACCGCTATTTACAGTGTTTTCTTCAATTTTTCCATGTGCCAATGCCGGTAGCCAACTCCAACATATATATAAGAAATCCTTCCAAAACATTTTTTTTGACAGTGTTTTTCCAATGTTTCCAGTCAAACAGACGGTAATTTACACGTTTTTTGCAATAAAGGCAGTAAACCCTTCCAAAACATTGCTTTTGACAGATTTGACAGTGTTTTTGTAATGTTTCCAGTCAAGCATACGGTAATTTACACGTTTTTTGCTATAACGTCAGTCCAAAACACTTGTTTTTGCAGTGTTTTCAATGCTCTGGCATCCAAAAACCCTGCAAAATCTTGCTATGTACAATGTTTTTTTCATTTTTGGCCGTTTTTCCATTGCCGGAAAGCTACCAAAATGACCCAAAATTCCATTTCAATACCCTCTTGCGCTCAGACACCCAAAAATCCTCGAAAAATGTCGAAAACACCACCGTATTCTGGTCTCGGTGCGAAACCGTTTTTGGCCCCCCCCCCAGCTAAAGCTGATATAGCGACTGCTATATTAACAAATGTCATTGAGCATTTAGTGTTGCTGTTGCCCCCCAATAAGCACGCCTTCACCGCCAAAGCGGTGTGGGCGGATTTACTAGTCCCTATATATATATATTCATATTCATTATAACCATTGTTGGCTACCATGATATATAGTTATCATTCAACTTAATAGCTAGTCATAGCCACAGTTACTTCACCCGTTTATATATGGGACTTAGAAACTGGTTAATAAGCCCGGTTAGTAAGTCCCCATTGTGTGGGCTATCCCATTTATAAATGGGTGAACTAACTGTACTTGTACATGTACAGAAGTATGCACACACACAGAGATATATATATATACATATACATTCACAAATTATTGATTTATTTCCATATATTCACATATATATATATACACACACACCTGCACCTGCATCCACATCTACATCTATATGGAGGTTTCCTGAAATAGGGGTACCCCCAGTCATCCATTTATAGATGGATTCTCCATGAATTCTTCAGCATCCAGCGTGCGTGCTATTGGGGTACCACTATGACTGTGGATCCCATGAATTCCCCACAGATCCCCATATTTTCCCTTATAAACCAACCAAATGACTATGGAAAGCCTAATGACTATCTACCATTTTTTTGAACCCCATGAATACTATAGTGATCTATAGTTGCATAGCTTTAGTTATATCTACCATAAACCATAGTTCATTCAGCTATTTATAAGGCACCTTAGTTTGTCGCGTTTTCTACATACCTCCCATCCCCTGGAGCTCTGATCAGGACGAGTTGAAACGGAAGTTCCGCCTCTGGGGCGGCAAGGAGAAACCGACCTTCGGCGAGGGCCGCCGTGGTGGCATCCCGGCCTTGGTGCCTTGCCGGGATGGGGGAGCTAAGATGGCTAAGGTGGTGGTGGTGACAATGACTTACTGATGCGTTTTATGCGTGCTAAACGTAGGGTTGCTGGATGGGTTGCTGGAGGTTGCTGGGATGATGATTGATTGATAGTTAGCCAGTGGATCATTCCCGAAAATTCCCTACTAAGCACAAGCAAGATGAACAATAATGATAAGAATAATAAGAATAATATAGTAAAATGCTAAAAATCATGAACAATTGTGAAAATAATGATAATGATTAATGTTAAACATGATAATTGTGATGATCGTGATGATAATGATTCTGATAATGATGATGGCAAAGATGGTGGTGGTGACATTGATGATTACACTGACGACAACAATGGTGGTTTTTGATGATGACGATGGTTATTGATGATGTTGAGGATGATGATTTTTAGAACACGTGGTATAGCAACAACCCGCTCTATCATGGCAATCCTTTGTACTGTAAATGGATTGATCCGCGCAAAGGGGCCCCATTTGGGCAAGTAGTGGGTATTGATTGATTACCAGAGATGTTCATGGGACGGGGTGACTTAACAGGGATAATACCAATGTATATATATGGGGATGTCTGAAAATGTCGTGTACCCCTTTTTACCCAATGGTTTTGCTGATCATTATCCCTATTAAATGGCTACAATTGGGAATATACCCTATTTTCAGACAAACCCATATATATATATATATACATATGAAACAGCAGAGGGGATAGGAAAAAACGGGGTTCGACCAAGAAAAGGCGAAGATCAGCCAAGAAAACAGGGAAGTGTGAGGCAAGAACTTCGGGACGCAGAGATCTATAACCTGCTAAAATAGGGGTTTGAGGCAGAAGTCATTGGGATTTCAACCCAGATGGCAGGGGCCACAGATGGCCACAGATGTGCATGAGGGTGAAGCAACCAGCTACGATAGGGATTCAACAATGAATATGGCTGTACCCCATGGTAGAGCAACATTTTAGCTGTCTCTGACAGGGGAAAAAAAAGTTGGAAAGAGGTGTAGGTTTCGCATTTCAATTCTGGAAACCAGTGATACACATGCACAGTTACGTACATGTTGATACACATGTGGATGTTGACTCCTAGTAGTCAGAACATGCTCCCAACCCCCAACCGGTCCCCGGTCCCCGGTCCCCATCCCAAAAGCAACCGCTTGTTTCAAGCCTGCGGCGAGGTGGTGATCAACGAAGCTGGTGAAGAGGTGAAGTATTTGGATGCCGAGTCCAAGGGTGCTGGAGCGCTGGGGGAATGGTAGCGGCAACGCTGGACCACGACAGACCCGAGGGTTCACGCTGGAAAAAGGTTGGTGACATCTGGTGGCTGGCAGTTTCCAAAACCCATTTGTTGATGAATGACTTTTGTTTTTGACATTGGGGATTTATATAACCATCATGGATATATTTTTGGGGGATCTAGCATCAAAAATATGGGGATGTACTGGACAAATGATAGTTGGTTGATGGATCAGATGCCAGCAGGCATCGTGTTTGATCCTAGAAAATGATGCTGAAATTTCGATGGAACACCAACCATTAGGCATTTGCAGATAAATTTTCAAGGACCCAGGAACCAATGGAAAGCAATTCTCCCTTCTCCCTTCTCTTTCTCTTTCTCTCTATCTCTCTCTCCATCTGTCTATCTGTCTATCTGTCTATCTATCAATCTGTCAATCTGTCAATCTGTCAATCTGTCAATCTGTCAATCTGTCAATCTGTCAATCTCTCCATCCTCTCCATCCTCTTCTCAATCTATCGATCTATCGATCTATCGATCTATCGACCTATCTCTCTCTCTCTCTATCTCTCTATCTCTCCATCCTCTCCATCCTCTCCATCCTCTCCATCCTCTCCATCCTCTCCATCCTCTCCATCCTCTCCTCAATCTATCGATCTATCGATCTATCGATCTATCAATCGATCAATCTATCAATCTATCTACAGTATTTCTCTCTATCTCCCTCTCTCCCTCTCTCTATCTCTCTATCTCTCTATCTCTCCATCCTCTCCATCCTCTCCATCCTCTCCATCCTCTCCATCCTCTCCATCCTATCCTCTCCATCCTCTCCCTCCCTCCCTACCTCCCTCCCTCTCTCCCTCTCTCCATCCATATATATATATTATCTATCTATATATATATACACGCACACACACACACACACCTAGTCCCACTATATGTAATGTTTTTTTGAGATCCGCTCTAGATGGCTTTGGGTCAAAAATTCCAGACCCTTGGATCCACCATTGTTGCTAAGATTTGGTATGAAGTAGTGCCATTTTTGGATACCCAACTACTTGAGCCACATTTTTTGATAGTTCCGTTTGTTTGTTCCATGAGTTGTTTGTTCCATTTTCTGTTTGGTGAATCTGCATTTCCCATGTCCCATACCTTGATATTCCGCAGCAAAGCAGGTTATGCGAAACCTGGACTGGGCTGAAGAGGAACCGTCTGGTGAGATGGAGGGAACTTTCGGAGATCTTCCCAACTTTGTTGCTGGAAAAACCTACTGTGCAGCAACCTGGGGTAAACTAACATAGAGGTGGAAAACCCCATGGTTTGCCTAGGAAAATCATCTACAAATAAATTGAAATAATGGGTTCTCTAAATCTATGGTACTTCGATGGTAATCAAACATGACTAGCTGGAGACCCAAAGGACCTGCCTCTGGCAAAGTCACATAGCTATGGAAAATCACCATTTTTATAGTAGAACATCAAGATACCTCAAGTCATAAATGGGGGTTTCCATAGTCATGGGGGTACCCCCCCAAAACGCTGGATTTTTTTTCCGCCTTTGACTTTAATGCCGTGTGACAGCGGTAGAGACAACCAGCTACGCGTGAAGTCCCCACCAATGATTGTGATCATTAATTTAAAAACACAAACAAAACCAACAAAAAACAACAAATTCAGGGGTGACGACGAGACACACCATGGGACAGTCGAATGCACGGATGCAAAATGACAGATGCCGGATCGAATGCAAATGAATGCATCCTCCCAGGGTGGATACACAGGTGCCGATCTGTGTGTCCACTAAGGACGGAATGGCATACACATTTTCCTCTTTTTCCCCATTGGGGTGACAAAAATAGAATGTAGTTTTTGATACGGCAGGGCACCGGTGGTTAAAGATGCAGTCAGTTTAACAGCAGGGACCCAAAAACTATTTCCAAGATCCTTCAGGGCGCCTGATTGCGAGACCCATTCACCAGGGAAGATAGGACACTGGTGGTGACGGGTCCAGTTAACAATACGGTTCCAAGTAAAACTTTGCTGTGAAAGTTTAAACTCAGTTTCAGCATATTCCAAGTTCTGATCAACAAGAGCCAAAACCCATCTATAAATGGATGATTTAGGGGTACCCCCATTTTCGGAAACCCTCAAACGGGTCATTTTCAATAGCTATGTCAAATTACCAGAGGCTAAAGTGTGTCTTGGAGCACCCCTTGCAGCTCTGAACATAACTCAACACACAACCGGAGGGTACTTTATCATCGGCGACCATCCTGGTGCTATTGTTGGGCCATCCGGTGATATTTCTTGAAGGCCATTGTATTCGATGCTAAAATTCATCACTTGAGTTTTGTTTTTGATCACTGGCGACTTTTTTCCGAGATTGGCAACAGGGCAACCTGCTTCCATTTTTTGGCCGGAGGGTGTCTGAACTGTACCAGTGATTGGTGCACCAAGCTTTTGGGGGAAAGCCTTGATGTTTTCATATGTTTTCTCTAAATCAAATAGCAACAAATCTCGCCGCTTCCAATGGGCTTAGCTTTCAATAGTAAGTTTGCAGCTTTCAATAGGAACGCAATCTACAAGGTGGTTTTCCATAGTTGGCTTATAAGTCCTATAACTAGGCTTTATGGAGGTTGTATCTATAGCTAATGGGGATTATAAACCAAAACACATAACTGGGGGATACCACCTTGGTACACTCTACAACAGGAGATTGCTGGACTAATCGATTGTTGAATGGCTAGGAAGCTCCAGGTTGGATTTAGGAAGCCATGGATCCATAAAGCTGTTCGTTTCCCCATGATGGTTGAACAAAAACCAAAGAAAATGATCTTAAATGATGATCTTGAAATCCCTTGATGATTGGAGAGATTTATAAGATTTTACAATCTATTCCACATGTTGTGGTTGAAAACACATAAACGATTCATTAGATCATGATCTTGAAAAACAACATGACGAATCACGATGGTTTGATACTTATTCTTGATGACCAGATCCGACTACAGGACCGCTCCACAGCTGGGCTTCAGATCAGTCAGATCAGCAAGTAGCGAGTGTAGCGAGTAGTGGGTTAAGTTCACCCAACCTTGACCCATCTTCATTTGGGTTTGTCTGAAAATAGGGTTAATCTTCCCAATGAAATAGCCATTTAAAAACGGGATAATGATCAGCAAAACCATTGGGTAAAAGGGGTACACGACATTTTCAGACACATATTCATTTTGGATGAAGATTTCGGGGCTTCATGATTTTTCATGATATTCAACGGATTGATTTAAACGGAACATAAGAGCCAGAAACACAAAAATACCATGTGATACTCCAATGGGTAAAGTAACGTAGATGTGAAAAACCAACAGTTTCCCGTTCGGAGAATGATCCACATTTCTAATGGCTTCTCCACACCTATGGCAATGTTTGCAGGAAGCTACACGAAGGAACATTTACCCGAAACAGTGGCTAGAAAGCCAAGAAACCCGCCAATTTCGAACATCACTTTCCACAATAAAATGTGATACCCTCTGATCAATTAACAACCACTACTGAAAAACTGAGACAAGTGACTGATCGCGTTTTCCAAGCTTTCAAGTCTCCATTTTTGGAGATCCAATCCCAATAGAGACGATCGCTTTTGCGACATGTCTACATCCGATCTAGTGGGCCATGTTTTTTCGGGCCCGCATTTCAGTGGCTGGTGCCTTTGGGGTGTTTTTGTTGGCTGTTGCTCTGGCTGTTGCTGCTGTTGCTTCGCACCTCGGCTACCCCCATGCGATTTGCATTGGGTCAGTGCCTCTGTTCCAAGTGAGAGGACGGCAGGCAGACGGCCCAATAAGATTAGATAGGCAGAGCTCAGCTAGGCAGACGCGGAAAGTCCGCCGCTCAGCTGTTGAAGAAGAAGAAGATCAGTTAACAGTTCGATCCTGAAAATGATCAATTTTTAATGGTTTCACTAATCTTCCAATGCCGAAAATAGGCAGGGTCTATGTTGATTTAATGGAGGGTAATTTTAGTCACCATACTTGTTAGATTTACATGGTTTTGGGGTAGCCCCATCTTACAAAATTTCCAGTGGAGAGTAATTGCACATCCCTAACATCCCCAACAAAAACGGCGCAACCATCCAGAAGCAGGAGCTGGAGAGAGTTCCATCGGAGCGCCTACGAGAGGACCTGGTGAGGCAAGAGCAAAAACGTGTTGAAAAGGCTTGGAAAAAGATATGGAAAAAGGATGATTTGCCCAGGATTTACTAATAAAAATCGTGGGCTTTGGTATGGGATTTAAATAGGACGTAATGGGATATTAAAAACTGTGGGAAATATGGTATTCGGTGGGACAAACCATGGGATTGAATGATATTCGGAGGTTTTGTCCAATTTTTAGTGGGACCATCCGATTAATAAATGAATCCCAGGGGGGGTAGTATAAATCGGGTATAGCCAATTTCATAGACCAAAATTGGGGATGGGTCATTATTGGGTTTACGACATTAATGGGAAACCTCATCCCGTTGTGTTTTACGTCAAATAAACAAAATAACATGGGACGTCTTTCAACGGTTTATCTAAAGTTTTTAGTCTTTTTGAAATATATTTTAAACAGTGTTTCGACACACCCGCCTCTCATAGGTGATTGGATACAATAACATCCAACATTTGCAAGTGATTGACAAGAATTGAGGAACTTCGTTGATCAAATATCTGGTTTGACTGGTCAAGCTTCCGTTCTTGTCGGGGTTGTTGGTCTCAGTATCTTCCACTGTCATGGCCGATTTCCTGTTTGCCATCTCATAAAAGTTTCTGTTTTTGTGTCTCACATTCCATCTTCCAGAAATTATTATTCATCATATTGGACCATGTTTTTGTGGGTTAAATCTCCATACTTTTTCAGGCAATTTTAAGGTTAGACATGTGGTTCTACTGCTTGCATGTCTACAGCCGAAAAAAATACGATGTTGATGATTTCAGATCACCATAATGACCAGACCAAACTGGTGCCCTGGTTGCAGCTGGTTGCCGTACTGGTCTCTTAATTCTTGTTTTCGCTGGACATAGAGAAAACTCTCTGGTAATCAGACATGGCAATGGGAAATCTAGCACAAAATGAAGGACTTTAATGTTTTTTTCATGGGAATAGCATCTATACGTGGGGCATTCCCCAGCTAGCCATGTTTGATAACAACAAACTCCGGATCTTTGGTATTGTTGACAGTTTCAGAAGCTCATCCTCGAGGTAGATAGATAGATAGATAGATAGATAGATCGATAGATCGATAGATCGATAGATCGATAGATATCGATAGATATCGATAGATATAGATAGATATAGATATAGATATAGATATCGATCGATCGATCGATGGATGGATAGATAGATAGACAGACAGACAGATAGATAGATCGATCGATAGATAGATAGATAGATAGATGCATACATACATACATACATGCATACATACATACATACATACATACATACATACATACATACATACATACATACATACATACACCGACACATACACATATATAGATATGTCTAAACCATCTAAGTCTCCTATAAAAGATGGACGTCTCCAAAATTCCTCACAGGCAGCTGGAGGTCTTCCGGGAGGAGCTGTCGAACGCTCCGTTGGAGGGACACATCTTTGGCTGGGCGACACTGCGACGGGAGCATGGGTAAACACATGGTATTAACCATAGTTGGTCCAAACGTTTACGATATATATGTACTGTGTATATATATATAATTATATATATATACATTATAGTAAGTATAAGATTATAAGAGTATGTATATATATATATGTATTGGATAACCTCACGAATCGGAGACTTGCGACCTCACGCTGGTGATTTTTCAATCATGATCCGTCAAGAACAAGTGGCTGCTGAACAGTACCAGCCGCCGATCATGACAGATGGGGATTGATAAGGGTATGTGTATATATATATAGATAGATAGATAGATAGATAGATCGATAGATAGATATATATATATATAGATAGCCATGTAGCCGCAATATCATGGCTTTCTAGGCTTTTAATCGGATTCTATGGAGCTTCGGAGGTTTTTTTTGGTGGATGGGACCCGCAGGATTCCCGCAAGGATTGGCGGGGTACTGCTCCTTTCTGTGTTTTTCTGTGTTGCAGTGACACAACGTATACACATTTCGTATAGTATATATATATATAGAATAGCATAGAAATAGTATATCTATACATATATATATATATACATCCACATGAATATAACCCCAGTGACACTGTATTTACATATACCCACATGAATAGTATATATATATATACATATTGGCAGGAAAAAAATAGCTGTGCAATCTGAGGTGATTATTCATGATACGGGGTGGTGCAGCCCAGTTATGTTTGTTGGTTTACAAAGCCAATTGTGTAGCTTGATATATCTACCATAATCCAATCGCTAGTCTGGTGAAACAATCCAACTTAGCTACAACAAAGAGATTGCACAGTTCCATCCTTGTTGGATAAAACCACATTTTTCTGAATTTTTGATCGTCAAATCAAAATCACAATTTTCCTACTGTACTACATCTAGCATATCTACTTTGGGGGTCCATCCGATTTAGGATCCCTGGGTTATAACATGTTATACTACTTACAACCCACTAATTGAACTGGAGTATACCATTGGATATGGCTGGCTGATGTGGTTATGAACCACTTACGGACTGAGTTTTGATTAAGCAAAATGTGAACCCAACATATTTTTAGACGGGTTTTGACCCGGGATCGAGGTCAGGACTATGCTCTGGTTCTGCAGCGACTGCCAGGCTTCAGCTTTGGTGGCTGTTTTGTTCATGGGGAAACTGAAGATCAAACACCACGGATTTTTGGAGGCATGATTTTCAGACAAAGCCATATTTTTTTGGATGGATTCCCTGTATGATGGTGAAGATGTTGTGCCCCTGGCATTTTTCCACATGGCACATCATGGCACGAGATGGCTATGTTGGATGATTTGCCACCTTTACTAAACATGATCAAAATATGCTGCTGCCATATGCGATTTCCCGTGTTACCCTCTGGTAATTTAACGTAACTATGGAAAATCACCATTTTTCATGGGAAAACTCACTATCTCTATGGCCATTTTCAATAGCTTTTTGTATGTTTACCATGTCGGGTATCAAATCGGACTCCGATTCCAAGCGGTCCTAGCGGCCTGACAGGGTAGAGGTGGGCGACCCAATGTCATAAACCACTGATGGTAGTTGCATAGCCACAAAAATGGGCGATGACTTGATGTTTTTTTTCTGAAATTGGGCGAATCCCCTTCAGACCTGTTTCTGAATCTGCATTGCTTTGAGAGGGAAATGAAAACAGGTAATCTTTGATTGGCATCTTTCTGGGGTTCTGAAACCCAGAAAACTGGAACTCTTTGGGGTGTTTTTGTTGATCAAACATGCCACTGGGAAAAAAGGCTCCTTTTGGCGAAAGAAACGATGTGAGAACGATGAAATTGGGCTTGAAACCATGCAGAACCTGTCGAATTCCATGAGTCGTGCCTCCTAAAACGAGGTGAATGAGCTGCTCGATGCAAGGATCAAGAAACTGTCAAGAATCTCATGCTTGGATCTGAAGCAAAGCCAATACCTTAAAGCATTCCTTCTCACTTGGAGATTGATGGCTTCGGGTCGAGATCCTGCAGCTGGGTCTGACACAGAACTAAAACTCAGGAAAGTCTAGAGACTCTGAGATTTGGAAAGTCAATGATTTTCGATTCCATTAGAATCAGGAAAGCTACCATCAGCAAAGTGGACCTTGATGATAGAAGAACCTCTTGGTAAACAGTGTGATGGCCGCAACCAAGTGCCTGTACCTTCTGCTTTTTTCTGGCTCGCGTGAACCTGAGCACCGCCGAAACCCTAAGAGAAATGGTGAAGAGTAGAAGTGACTGGTGATTGGTTTCATGTGTCGCTTCCTCGTGACGACTGAGGGACATTCCAATCTATACTATCCCGAACTGTTGGAACGATTTCTGTGGGAATCATGAATCACGCAAGTAAAGTAGGAACAACAACAACAACATCATCATCATCATCACCACCATCACTCAACAGCCCAAACTTTCCCCATACCTCAGCCCCTCGTATCACGTCTCGACTGCGTGGCCATTGGCGCGCCGTTGGCCCGTGGCCATCGCGGTGCTGTGCGATGGCCATGGAGAGCATCCATGTGGCCATTCGGATACGACCCATGAGCGAGTCGGAGGCAATTTATGGGCTGAGGAAACCAGGGATGAGGGAAAAAAAACAGAATCTTTACGTTTGTCGATGAGTAATATATGGGGATATGAAAGCTATGATACAACTATACTATGATATATAATGATATATATATATATGTACAGTATAGACAAATAAATAAATATATATATAATTATACATATATACATATATATGTACTCTATATATGTATATATGTACTCTATATATGTATATATGTATATTACACACACATATTTACATACATACAGTATATATATATATATATGTATATGTATATGTATATGTATATGTATATATATATATATACATGTATACAACGCGCACACACACACATATATATATATGTATGTATGTATGTATGTATGTATGTATGTATGTATGTATGTATGTATGTATGTATGTATGTATGTATGTATACACGCACATATATATATATACACATATACATATATGTATATACACATATATATATATATGTATATACATGTATATATATATACATATATATATATACATATACATATACATACATATATATATACATATATATACATATATATACATATGTATATATATATGTATATATATATATATGTATACATATATATATATGTACATATATGTATATACATATATGTATATATATATATATATATGTATATATATGTATATACATATATGTATATATATATATATGTATATATATACATGTATATATATATGTGTGTATATACATATATATATATACATATATATATATGTATACATATATATACATGTATATATATATGTATATATATATGTATATATACATATACATATATATATATATAAACTTCTAAGTAAGCGGCTGATAGAACGCAGCCTGTTTTTCCAACCGTTGCAAGTTCACTTTCCTTCTGTTTTCTCAGGGATGTCTGCGTTCGTCCATTTTTTGGACCCTCTCAAATCCTGCGACAAGCTACTTCGCTTTATCAATGTTGTATCTGTAAGTGTGTATCTCTTTCTATCACAAGCGTTGCAGGACGTGAGTTAAATGCTGATACACTTCGTAAGGACTAGAAGAAGGCGTCCAAATTCTGTACAACCACTGTTTTATCAAAGTATCGATTTCTGGGTGCATCTTGGATCCTAAGTTCCCTTTGATTTTGCGAGGGAAAGTTACTTGAAGAAGTGCAGAGCGTAACATCAAGAGCGTGTTAAGAGTTACTTAGAAAAGTACAGAACATAGCATCAAGAGCGTGTTAGAAGTTGCTTGAAGAAGTGTAGAGCGTAACATCAAGAGCGTGTTAGAAGTTGCTTGAAGAAGTGCAGAGCGTAACATCAAGAGCGTGTTAAAAAGTACTTAGAAAAGTACCGAACATAGCATCAAGAGCGTGTTAGGCAAGAACGTGTTCGACGCACTGTGCACATGACGTTAATACCCCACCCCACCCCATCGACAGAGCAAGACCGTGTTCGACGCACTGTGCGCATGACGTTTATACCCCACCCCACCCCATCGACAGAGAAAGACCGCATGAGAAAAAGTAGAAGAGACAGAAAAACGCGTTCGCTCAGCCGCCAGCCAATGAAGCTACTTGACATATAGAAATGATATGAAGTGGTTGATGGTTATGGAAGGAGTCAAATAACATCCATCGCCAGGAAGCCACCAGCAGCTGTTCCGTGTGCGTTCCCACGAGTCAGCCCACCATAGTCGTCCAGGCAGGGTTCCAGTTATGGGGAATCTGATGGAAAAGCCAGCAGAAAATGGAGCTTTACGCCATTTGAAGCAACAGAAACCTGAGATTTAGCTGGAGTTTAAACCAAAACCATGAGAAAATGATGATTTCGAGGAATTGAAGCAACAGAAAAGTAGGATTCAGGGACGGCTTTGATGAATTTCAGCAGAAATAGGCTATTCACATAGATGGATTTGAAGGAACATGGGGACTTTTTTGCAACTTATAAGGGTAGGACATGTTGCAGTCCGATGATTCTGCTATTTGGCTTTTCCCCAACTCCATTGAAACATATTGAACCTGGGGCGCCTCTGCGCTGTTTCTGAAGGCATCGGATGGACAAATCAAGATGCTCGGTGTAGATCGGTACATTGAGGATCACCAGGAAGAAAAACATCGGATCCCTTCCCCTTCTGGGAAAAGAGTTTGCATGGTGATATGGATGTAGGGGATTGGAGCACATATTTGGGACAGAATGGGAGTGTTTCATCTGATGCATTGGATTTGAAAATGGGTAAGCCATAAATCAGATGAGGTCACTTAAGGAACTCATTCACCAGGAAGAATCGACTAAGAAACCTCCAAGAGCCTCCTCACGAAGGTACCCCCAAACTCAGTTGCGGGTTTGGTGTTCGTCACAAACAAAACACATCTGATGGGGTTAAGAACCGCATTCCTCATCATTCCCCTACCCTCTGGTAATTTAACATAGCTATTGAAAATGGCCATAGAAATAGTGGATTTTCCCATTAAAAATTGTGATTATCCATAGTTTTTTGTACGCCATGGTTCCAAGTGTGTTCCAATGCCCTCGACCCCAAAGAACAGGCTATTCGTTCGGAAACATGGAGAAAATGACCAACAAGGATTCAACGGCCATTTCAGGAACCTAAATTGGAGGTACCTACCATATATAAGGCCTATGTAAGGCCTATGTAAGGGGATATACCCCCAGAATATGGCCTTATATGGTACAGTACCTCCATTTTAGGATCCTGAAATTCCCATTGAAGGATGGGGAAAAAAGATCATTGTTACCATGGCAAAAATAATCAAACATCCCCTGGCAAGAGGAAAAGAAATCTCACCCCCATTCGCCCTCTGGTAATCAAACATGGCTAGCTGGAAAAAACCCGTTCATTGCCCATTGACCCTCAAGTATTTTCTTAAATAAACAACTGTAAACCATTCGATTAGGTTGATTGCATCCCGTAAAAATATCCCGAAATAGATGATGTTCCAATGTTAAAAACATCGGCTTTCCCAGAGATTCTCGGATCCTCAGATCCCGCCCCCGGAATGGGATTCAATTCTTTCACCATCAGAATGGTGAGATAATGGGGATATGGTGGTTGCCATAAATGGGGGTACCCCAAAATCATCTGTTTTAATGGGATTTTCCCAACCATAACCATCCAGCTATTGGGTACCACCATTTTCAGGAAACCTCCATATAGTGAGGATATTTCATGGGGATATCATGGTTTCAACATGTTTCAACCCTCAAAACCAGGACTGAAGCCCATCCAATATCATATTGTTGGTGAGGTATCCCATCGACTATATCAAATTTTAATCATAATACATACAATATATATATATATATATACACCAGTATGCACACAATTCTTGTACATCTATCTATCTATCTATCTGTCTGTCTGTCTGTCTGTCTATCCATCCATCCATCGATCCATCCATCCACCTATCTCTCTGTCTGTCTGTCTGTCTATCCATCCATCCATCTATCTATCCATCTATCTATCTATCTATCTCTATCTATCTATCTCTATCTATCTTATCTTATCTATTCTTATCTATTCTATCTATCTAATCTAATCTATCTAATCCAATCTATCTCCCAAGCTTTTCTCCAGTCAGAATGATCTCCCAGGAGCTTCACCTACGACTACTGTTTCAGTTCTCTGGAGCCCAGCAATGACACGGGCACCCAGGAGAAGGTCTACACGGACCTAGGCCACGGCCACGGGGCCCGCGGGGGCCGCGATGCAGCCCTGGTTGCTTGATGATTTAAATGGCCTTAAAAAATGGGATTTACCCTCTGGTAATTTGACATAGCTATTGAAAATGGCCATAGAAATAGTGAGTTTTCCCATGGAAAAATTGCCATTTTCAATAGCTATGTTAGTTTACCAGAGGGTAACTCTTGAAGCATCAAACATATAGGATTATAGTTGATAGAGTTGATACATATTCATAAATGATGATTGGTTGATAATTCTAGAGGATTATACTACCCAATATATTGGGGATTATAATAATCCAAGAACGGGAAATCCCTATAAACCAGCCAGTATAATGGAATGATAGAGGGATTTTGAAAAAATTGGGTTTTCCATAAACGGGGGATCCCCAATAGCTGGTTGGAAACCTCCAAATAGCCTGGTTCATTGGTTGAAAAATTGGGATTCAATGGGATTTCATGAGATTTGTTTCTACCTCTGTCGATTGGTTATAGCCTGGAGGTTATACGTTTCCCGAGTTATTGGGGACTATGAACTGAACCATATTCGGGAAACCTATCAACAAGCTAGTATTTTATGAGATGGGACAGGGGTACTTTTAATGGCTCAGGTGTGGGGCCAATGACAGTTGTACCAAAAATGAAGCGCCCCATTCCCATATCCCCTGAATTTCCTATGACATTCCAGCTTTAAGCTGTTAGGTAATGTCAAATCCAATTTTTTCAGGGTTACTTGGATGTGCACCCCAGTTAATAGGTGGTTAATAGGCATAACACAACCCAGTCATATATAAGGTATACCATGTTATACGGTACACGGATATGATGGGTTTGCCTCAACATTTATCATCATTCTCGCCATACATATTTGCCCTAACTTGGGGTATCCTCCATGATGAGATATGGAGTTAATTTGGAAATCTTCGCTGAGTGGGTCGGTGGGTCCATGTCCTTAGCAAAAAGTGCAGTGATTTGAATGGCGACAACTATGTCTACGGGGTTATACCATGGTCTGTGCACATGATGAGTTTAACGGGTAAACATGGTGGTTTTACCCAGCAAACATGGGACTATGATCGGTTTTCCAACAGGCAGAGAGGGATGAAGTCACCTCGATGTCTTTTTGAAACAACTCGGAACAATCTCCTGATTGGATCTAATTGGGGGGTGGATCTCGCCTTTTCCGGAATTCAGAGGTTTGGTTTTTAGGAGAACACTTCAAGGACAGACATCCGGCAAGACTGGGAAAGCTTCCTTAAATCTGCCCCCCTTAGAGGTCGACTTGTTTTCATCTAACAAACTGTAATACATTGTTACATACATCTAGACACATATACTGCATTTGTATACACACATTGTGTATATATATATATATACATGCATGCATACATACATACATGCATACATACAGACATACATACATACATACATAGATACATACATACATACATACATACAGACATACATACATAGGTACATACATAGGTACATACATAGATACATACATAGATACATACACAGACATACACAGACATACACAGACATACACAGACATACACAGACATACACAGACATACACAGACATACACAGACATACACAGACATACACAGACATACAGTACATTATACACAGACATACACAGACATACACAGACATACACAGACATACACAGACATACACAGACATACACAGACATACACAGACATACACAGACATACACAGACATACACAGACATACACAGACATACACAGACATACACAGACATACACAGACATACATACATACATACATACATACGTAGACAGACAGAGTGACAGAGAGACAGACAGACAGACATACATCCATGCATGCATGCATGCATACATACACAGACATACATACAGACATACATACAGACATAAACACCGACATACACACAGACATACACACAGACATACACACAGACATACACACAGACATACACACAGACATACACACAGACATACACACAGACATACACACATACATACACACAGACATACACACAGACATACACACAGACATACACACAGACATACACACAGACATACACACAGACATACACACAGACATACACACAGACATACACACAGACATACACACAGACAGACATACACGCAGACATACACACAGACATACACACAGACATACACACAGACATACACAGAGACATACACAGAGACATACACAGAGACATACACAGAGACATACACAGAGACATACACAGAGACATACACAGAGACATACACAGAGACATACACAGAGACATACACAGAGACATACACAGAGACATACACAGACACACACACATACACACACAGACATACAGACAGACATACAGACATACAGACATACATATACATCTACATCTACATATACATATACATATACATATACACACATACACACACATATATATATGTATATATATATATGTATATATATATGTATATATATATATGTATATATATACACATACGCACACATACACATATATACATATATATATATATATAAATACATGTCCACCGTAGGCATGCGCAAACCAACCAGTCAACCTAGTCACAAACTTCCTATGTCTACAGTTGAGGAGCAGTGCTCATCGCCAGGTGCTGACATGGTGAACAACGTCTTGGAAGGCTACAACTGTTGTCTCTTCGCCTACGGCCAAACGGGTGCGGGCAAGAGCCACACCATGACGCCTGGTTTTTTTTACGCCAAAAGGACGGCATCAACAATGGGGGGCACCCCATAAATTGAAGGGGAACAGTACGTTAGTACCACATTTCTGGCCATATTTTCTGGGGATATTCCCTGAAATTTAGGCCTTATATACATAGGCCTTATATTAATGGTAGGTACCTCCAATTTTTCTCTGAAAGTATTCGGAACATCTCAGAAAATGGGATGATCCCCGTGCCATGGCTGGGCTCGGTGGGAAACCATCAATCGTTGTCTTTTAATTACCCTCTGGTAAACTAACAGTTTGCTATTGAAAATGGCCATTTATAGTGAGTTTTCCCATTAAAAATGGTGATTTTCCATAGTTATGTTAGTTTACCAGAGGGTATGGTGTATACGGGATATATCGAACGAGTTAATGGGATTATAATCCATTTATAATCCATTTATAATCCATTTATAACTGGTTATGAATTGCTGCGATTTCCGGATAAATATGATTTGAACGAGGAAAAAATAATCCCTGACGCTCCCAGTGATGCAAATCCCATTGAACATGTCACCAAGACCAAGAGGTCTTAGGCCGTGTCCGTTACCTCTAACCATGGATCATAAATGCTTCAACCAAGTCCCTTTTTGAAGCTCTTTGGTCCTGAAAAATATGCGTAGATTTTGTCAGCAACCTAGGGGGTTTCAGATCGCGATTCCGTGGTTTCAGAGTGAACTTCAATGAAGCTGGCGTCAGTTTGAGGTGCCACATGCTATTTTTTCTAGTTTTTTCATGCGGTACGTAAACATTCATTGGATTTGTTTAAGGGAATTTAAAACCGGAACCCCCCATATTTCATGGTAAAAACCATGGTTTCCTGTATATATTCCCGTAAACCAATCAATGAAACATACATAAACCCTAAAGCCATAAAGCTACCACGATGCAAATTCCATAGCACCACGATCTCCATGATTTTATCATGCCATAGGGGGCCGAAAAGTTGTTGTCTTTGCAATTGGCTGGCGAAACCCGGCGCTTTTTACACAAAACGCAGTGGGAAAAAATGCTTCGAAACTTCACTGAAAATATTGTTTACCAATTGTTTTACCCACATTATAAATATAGAGAGATATTCATAAATTGATGGAATCCCAACATCAAAAAGAGATGATTAAAGTTAGCTACGGGAAACACTAAGAGATTCCATATTTTTCCGAGATTCATAGACATGATCCGCTTTGGTCGTGAGGTTTTCAACTCACCAGCCTTGAAACTGCTGTAGATTCCGACATTCGTCTCAGCATCCACCAACATGTTATATAACTTTGTGATTCATGATCTCATTTGGGAACGACTTAGTTGACTTAGTTCACCCTGTTTTTTTTGGCTCATTCCAAAGGAATCGAAAGTGGGTAATGAACATATGATAACCAAGTCAAAAATAACAGGATCACTTTGTCATTCTAACATTCCCGGAGAAACCAAAGATTCTGACATTCCAAGTTTGTCTCATCCATCGCTGATAGTTCGCCAACATTTCAACTTTGTCATTCCAACATTCCGTTTAAACATTCCCGGAAATTTGAATGGATCAAATGTGGAATTCTAACATTCATCCAACAACTTTGTCATTCCAACATTTCCCAAAAATGTGCCCTCCAGTAAACTAACATAACTATGGAAAACCACCATATTTTTCATAGGTTAAAAAAGATCATGTTTATATATGTTTATCATCTATTTTTATAGGCCATGGCTTCCATAGCTCTGTTAAACAACCAGAGGGTAACCATCATTAACCATCATTAATCAGCATTCACCACTAACCATAAAGTTTCCCTAAAATCATTCCATTGAATTAACCAAACCACTATTAACCCATCATTAACCATCATTAATCAGCATTCACCACTATGAACTATCACCACTCTTCACCACTTTTTTCGCATTCAGCACTATTAACCCATCATTAACCCATCATTAACCCATCATTAACCCATCATTAACCCATCATTAACCCATCATTAACCCATCATATAACCACCATTAATTCACCAATGGACCATTCCTCATGGCAGATCCCGGTGATTTTCCGAAAACGGATCTGCGGAGCCCCAGGATGGGCTACGGCGATCAACCTGGGGTGATCCCTCGCTCTGTCGAGGCGGGAAATCTGGGAAATCCCGATGGGTTTTCAGGGAAATCCCCGGAAAATCATGGGAAAATCTTGGGAAAATCTTGGGAAGATCATGAAGTGCAAAAACTTTAGGGTGATCCCAGCAGGATTCAACAGAGGCCATGTTTTTGTAGAGTTGAAAGTAGGAATTATTCCCCCAGCCGCAGTAGTGGTATAATTATATAGGTATATAGGTTGTATATAATGTCAACCCTGGATTAATAAACCCCTAGACTGTTTAATTGGGGGGGTACCATTTAAGCATCAGATTATGACTATTGGAGGAGTACCCCCTAATTAATAAACCATGGTTTATTCATCCGGGGTTGACATTATATATATATATATAATGTGGCATAAATAACCAGATTGCCCTCTGAGATAGGGTGGCTCACGTAAACCAAGCATGGACCAGGGAATGATACTCTAATTCCGATCCGAACATGGTGCTGATTATTTTGGGTCTCCGCAGAATTTGTTTCTAGGTGGAGATGTTAAAACCTTTTTCAAATAGTTTTGGGCTTTGGGTAAATCCTCATCTTACCATTGTAGTATTTCAGGTAGTATTAACCATTAACCATCATTAACCATCATTAATTAACCATTAACCATCCAGAATACCTTTTTTATTTGAGTTTTCTAAAATACTGCTGGATTTTTAGGTGGCTTGGGGACATAGTAATCCCTAACCTTCCAAACACCATTGTTGATCGGTGCTGGAACCACCATTGTTGTCCTACTTGGCAGCTCATCCCACCTAGTAAGTAGGTTCTTAGTTATAACCCTAGTTACCTTTGTGGATTAACCCTACTTGTCCCACTTACCAGGGATATAACTGATATAACTTGCTTACTTACTGGGATGAGGCACCAAGTAGGAGTTTTAGACTATTTCGACCAGCGACTTATCAGGTCATGAACGAAGCCCGTTTTGTCACCTGATCCCCATAAGGTGGTGCCCGGTGCCCCTCCCCGTTGTGTTTCTCGGTTTATAACCCCCATCAACTATAGATCTACCATCTGATAAACATACAAAAAGCTATTGAAAATGGTCATTTATAGTTGATTTTCCCA
Organism: Cladocopium goreaui; assembly: GCA_947184155.2. Classification (NCBI taxonomy): domain Eukaryota; class Dinophyceae; order Suessiales; family Symbiodiniaceae; genus Cladocopium; species Cladocopium goreaui. Next base: position 178,106 of record CAMXCT020006684.1, read on the forward strand.
TTGAACATGATTGATTTTCCCATTGAAAATGGGGATTTTCCATAGTTATGTTAGTTTACCAGAGGGTAACATAATCCCAATGAAAACCAACCATCACGAACCCGCGAACTCGCGAACTATCAAAAATCCCATTCAAAAGTTAGTTGAATCAGTTTTTCATCCTTTTTTTTGTTTTTTTTTCAAAGCCATCGCACTTGGGGTCCTAGCCTCCCGCTGGCCGCAGGACCTCTTCTCGCAGAAGAGCCATCTGCAGGGCGATGAGCTTCGCGTCTGGGCCTCCTTTGTAGAGATCTACAACGAACAGTGTCTCGCTGGGGATGGGGATGATGAGGATGGTCTGCAAAAATGCTGACTAAAAACAGTATTTTTTTTGGGGGAACGCTCAACTTTTTTGGGGGGTCAGAAATGGTCAGAATGGGAAGAGTTTAATATGAATGATCTATGGTTTTCTTCCGAACACCATCTTTTTAATTGGGAAAATGGCCTCACCAACCTCAGACAGCATCCAAGAAATTCCGAAGAAATTCCCGAAAAACGAGGATGAGATCCCTACCTTCAAATGGCATCATCAATTTCCGTCCCTTGTTCAGCTACTTGGGAGTACATCCCAACCAGTAAGTGGTCAGGGGATGTCAGGGGTATATCCCGCATATATAAGTTGCAAAAATCATAGAGTTTTACCATGTTTTACCCACGTTACTGGGATTCCCTACCTTGTTCGGGTAGATCATAGACAGTTCAACTTTGGTGGGGTGACCCCAGCGAGGCTCAGAGATCTGTTGGAACCCAGCGGCTTGCGACAAGAGACGCAAAGCAGCTTAAGGCCCCACCGGGCCTTCGGGCCGGGCGGGTTTGGAGAGTGAACCGCAGCCAGAGTGTGTCTGAAAAATCTGAAAGTGTTTTTTTTTCAACTGGCCATTTCAATAGAATAATAGACAAATTAGTGATGGATGAATATTCATGAATTGATTTAGGGGTACCCAACACCCCATGGTTTGTGTCTTGGAGAAGAAAACCAGCTGCTGTCTGTCATCAACGGCGGTCAAGTTGTTAGGGAGAACTTTTGAAATAATCGCTGTGGCGGAAAGATGATTTCTGATGAACTCATTTTTCAGTTGACCTTCAAGTACAGGTACCCTTTGGTTATTTAACATAGCCATGGAAAATAATCACTTTTAATAGGTACATCATCTATAAATGGGTCATTTTCCATGGCTATGTTAAATAACCAGAGGGTATCATCATTCACAGCAGCCTTGGGTTGGGAAGGTTGGGATTCAAGCCCCGGTTCCCGAAACACATTAGGCCGGGCTCCGGCCTAGTGTTGCTAGTGGTGTCCGGCTCTTCAAATGTCTCTCTTCATTTGTCTCCCATCATGTCTTGCTCAACTGTTTAGGGTCTGTCAGGGGGCATAAAGCTGATTTTGCAGGGGTTTCAGGATTCAAGGCTGGTGAATCCTTATGAAAACCATGGAAAACCTTGGTACAACGATGAAAACCCTTGGTTTTTTCCGGACTGCATGAAAAAGCCATTGCCCCCATTTAATGGTCCACGGGGTCGATTTTTGAGTAGGGAATCCCTAATCCCCAATGATGGTGAAATGACCATACCACATCGGAACCATCTTCGGAACCATGGCACAACTGACATTTTTTGATGTATAGCATTGTACAGCAACCCCCCCAAAGATGGAACAGGTTTTCATTGTACTAAAATAATGATGATATTTATATCAATGGGGATTTCAGGATCCAACAGATGGAGGTACTGTACCATATAAGGCCATATTTTCTGGGGATATCCCCTTACATAGGCCTTATATAGGCCTTATATATGGTAGGTACCTCCAATTTAGGATCCTGGAATGGCCATTGATTATAGTATATTTTTTGATGTTAGGGTTACTTACCTCATTGTTGCTGATCGCACTGATCGCATTGATCGCACACAAAAATCTTTCGGGCCAAAATCTCGAAGAGATTTTCTCGCTTTTAATCTCCCACTACCTGCTGGTGCAGTTGCGGGAAATGAGAAAAACCAGGGCTGCCACCATCATAACTTGGGATATAACCTCTGTGGCCAACTAAACAGCCTTGGTTATGCATGAGCGACCAGGTTCTCAGCATAGTGAGATACCCAGATTTTTTGTGCACTCATCTTATGCCCTATGAACAATCATGATTAGGACTCGCTTTGCGTATGATAGTTTTTGTTTTTTTAATCATACCCTACTAAAAGTCACAAGCATCATGATCATGATAGTTGAACATCAGATGATCGTTTTACTTTTTTTTTTCGAAATCATATCTGACCAATGAAAGTCACCCTAGGCGTCACCCTGGTCCGGTACTGAAAACCTCAGCGTCGCCAGGATCATGGACCACCCTGCGCTGGGGGTGATCATTCCGGGCTTGGTCGAAGCGGCGTGTCAGTCCGTGATGGAGGCCGGACGTCATCCCACGGCATCTCATGAGTTGAGGGGTGGTAAGTGACGAGTCGTGGGCTGATTCTCCTTTGAAAAATGCATCAAAAAATAACTATAGTAACTATAATTGGTTGGTGGTTTGGAGCATTTTTTATGACTTTCCATATATTGGGAATTTCCATCCATCCCAACTGACGAACTCACTCCATGATTTTTCAGAGAGGTAGAGGTATACCACCAACCAGATTTTTGTCTAACTGTAACTAGAGTTCTATACTCCTAAATAGATCATAACAACATATACCCTCTGGTAATTTAACATAGCTATGGAACATCACCATTTTCAATGGGTAAATCCACTATAAATGACCATTTTCAATAGCTATGTTAGTTTACCAGAGGGTAACAACTATATCTCTGGTATACGAACTGCTTCTCTAAACGCGCGTAACCGATGCGTGGGATGATTCTCCAATAGCGAGGTTGGAGCTACCACTGGGAGAATCAGCGAAACTGCTGTAGGGATATTGATTAGTGGTGTATGAGTCATATATATATATACACCTCCATTTTTAGGGATTTCCCATGGAAAATCACTGGAAACTATCCTCTGGTAAACGTTTACGTTTACATAACTATGGTTAAAATAACCATAGCTGCCATAGCTAATAGCTGGGTAAATAAAAAAGACATTTCGACTGGGCCATTTTCACGACAGCTGTTTGTATGTTTACCAGAGGGTACACATATAACCAATACTATGATTAATGATGATGATTAGGGATATGATTTCACCAATCAATGTTTGGCGTTTTGGAAAGCTGGGAGATTTGAATAAGCGACATTTTTAAGCGAACATGGATTTATCAAGCACCCAAGTATTCAATGTTGGGCACAGGAAAAGAAAGGAAAAAAAGGAGCATGGACATAGTTTATGTTTTACCCTCTGGTAAACTAACATAACTATGGGAAATCACCATTTTCAATGGGAAAACCACTATAAATGGTGATTTTCAATAGCTATGTTAAATTACCAGAGGGTACTTCCAAGTTCAATTCAATGGGTTTAAATTTTACCCACGGTGACCAGACCTGGATCAATGTTGGGCAACCCCCAAGTTCTATGCGATTCTTTGTCACCAAGAAGATATGGCTATGAATCAATACCTATACATACCATTTTTAGGGGGATGAACATCCATAAATCCCAGCTATTTTGATGTTCACCAGGGGTACAAGGTTTTGACACACTGCCATATGTTTTTTTTCTTTTTTCGACAAATACATAAAAGATATATAAGAAGTTGTGGATAGCGCGCATGCCACATGCTTCTGGGTTGCGCAGGTGAAGAAACTCATCAGATTTGGTCTGAAGAAACGAGTGACTTGGTGCTGGCGAGCAAGCTGATCCGACTGGTTTAATGAAAGCTGGGGCAATTCCGAAGCCTAAAGATCTCAAAATCGGAGGGAAATCGTGGAAATACCCACATGAGACTTTGAGCATCGGTGCAGACAATGGTTGGAAACTTCATGTTTCAGCACGGCCAGCTGCTAGTTTTCCATCCCAATCGCTGTAGTGTTTTTTTTCAGAATTAATGACCTATGTCATCATTTTTGTGATGTCCCGGACATGGTCAAGGGTGGCTAGAACCGCACACAGGACTCCTCCTGCACAATTTCAGAGCTGATGGGGCATCCATTTTGATATCACTCTTTGGGCGTAAGTAACACCTGTAATAAATCGGCCGTTCAGATAGAGAGTCGTTTGGAGAGGTCGTATCCAGCATCTGCATCCAGTAAGCTCCAGGGAGTTCTCCCAGCATCTCCAATATTACCCTCTGGTAAACTAACATAGCTATGGAAAATGGACCATTTACAGATGATTTTCCCAAAAACACCTCCATTTATAATGGTTTTTCCATAGCTATGTTAAATTACCAGAGGGTACCCCGAACTCCTGAGAATGTCATGGCAGTCATGGCGCTTGCCTGAAATGGATTCTTCATGGGATATATACTTTTTGTGGTACAGCCAACAATCAGCTGCTACTAAATCACCAATTTTTACGCAAAAATTGGAGTTAGTGTTGTAAACCTACACAAATGGGTTACAATCCATGTTGGCTTTGATGATTTGCCGATTACTTACCCGATGTTTACCTATCGATCATTTTCAATTCATTGTTTCCTCATCCCATTGGTAAATTCCCACTAAACTACCCTCTGGTAAACTAACATAACTATGGAAAATCACCATTTTTAATGGATAAATCCACTATAAATGGCCATTTTCAACAGCTATGTTAGTTTACTAGAGGGTAACTCGTGATACTGATTTCATGGTTGCGAAATGTTCTGCAGTTGGTGACTTGGTGACTATGAACGACCCTAAACCCATGCCTTTCATGGGGATTTTGCCGAAGATTTTACAAAGCGATGGGGGTTGATCAGGTAACCTCGGCCACCATCATGAACAATACGTCCTCCCGTAGCCATGCGGTCTTCATCCTCAAGGTCCGCGAAGTGGAAGTGGCGGAAGTGGCAGTCGGTTTTTCGGAAAGTTGGGGAAACGCATGAATTTATAGGCTGTGAAGCGTCAAACATTATGGGAATATACTTGATGATGAGATTCTTGGGGATTATACCACCGAATATGAATGAGGAGAATCAGAATTTAGCTGGGAATCTCAACCAGATCCAACCAGTACGATGGAATGACAGAGGGTTTTGAAGACTTGCATGGTGGGTGTAGGAAGTGGGTTGATTGCCATAGCATTTATCTTCCAAAGATAAACACTTCTAGCTAGATAACTGACGGAATATGATGAATGGGCAGATATGATGTTCTGGTGAAGAACTGACTTTCTTTTTTCCGTGTTTCTCGGTGGGGATACACATCATGTCCTGCCAAATTTGAAGTTTACGTCCTCCCGTAATCAAACATTGCTAGCTGGCTGCTAGCTGGGAAACCCACCTGTTATATCGTTCGATGATTTTCCACTTTAAATTTCCATTTGTAGAGATTTCCCAGCTAGCCAGGTTTGTGTTTCCGGAGTGTATTATGGGCATAACCATATCAAACTCAATGAAACCAGTAAGCTAAATTAAACCTGATCAAAATACAGCCATATCAACATATAACGATATCAAGCCATAGTAAGACACATTAAACATCAGTTAAAAATCATTAAACATCAATAAACATCATTCAACATCATTAAACATCATTAAACCAGCTTATAAACCCTAAATGACACTTTAAACATCATTAATCATCAATAAACGACCCATATTATAGACATCATTAAACATCATTAACATCTTTAATCTGGGTAAATTATAACGACCTCACTGCGACCTCACTGGAATCATGGTTAGTAAGGGAAATCATCCCCAAATGGCCTTAATTCAGGGTAGTGAAATATTATAGAAATTTGCCCAGATATATTTATGGGATACAATATTGGAATATAGTTTATATACTAGAAGAATATGAAAATTGGCTATCACCATCTGGTTAATTTTTCCGACCCTAATATTATAGACATCATTAAACATCGTTAAACATCATTAATTAATACCATCTGGGTAAATTATAACGACCATCTGGAATATAATATATACTGGAATAATATGAACATTGGCTATCACCATCTGGTCAATTTTTCCGACCCCAAAAATTTATAGACATCATGAAACATCGTTAAACATCATTGATCAATACCATCTGGGTAAATTATAACGACCATCTGGAATATAATATATACTGGAATAATATGAACATTGGCTATCACCATCTGGTCAATTTTTCCGACCCCAAAAATTTATAGACATCATGAAACATCGTTAAACATCATTGATTAATACCATCTGGGTAAATTATAACGACCATCTGGAATATAATATATACTGGAATAATATGAACATTGGCTATCACCATCTGGTCAATTTTTCCGACCCCAAAAATTTATAGACATCATGAAACATCGTTAAACATCATTGATTAATACCATCTGGGTAAATTATAACGACCATCTGGAATATAATATATACTGGAATAATATGAAAATTGGCTATCACCATCTGGTCAATTTTTCCGACCCCAAAAATTTATAGACATCATTAAACATCGTTAAACATCATTGATTAATACCATCTGGGTAAATTATAACGACCATCTGGAATATAATATATACTGGAATAATATGAACATTGGTTATCACCATCTGGTCAATTTTTCCGACCCCAAAAATTTATAGACATCATGAAACATCGTTAAACATCATTGATTAATACCATCTGGGTAAATTATAACGACCATCTGGAATATGATATATACTGGAATAATATGAACATTGGCTATCACCATCTGGTCAATTTTTCCGACCCCAAAAATTTATAGACATCATGAAACATCGTTAATACCCCCATGATTTGTTAAATCGATCCAGGTACAGCGCTTGGCTGGTGGATGCGAGCGTTCGGACTCCACGAACGCGCGGATGAACCTGGTGGATTTGGCAGGCGAAGCCGTGGTGACGTGGTTTCCCGTGGTGACGTGGCGCGGGGAATAGGTGGGTACCCGGCCTGGTAAACTAACATAGCTAATATTTAATGGGAAATCACCATGTTTAATGGGAAATCACCATGTTTAATGGGAAATCACCATGTTTAATGGGAAATCACCATGTTTAATGGGAAAACTCCCTATAAATGGCCATTTTCAATAGGGTTTTTATCGGACAGACATGGTGATTTTAAACCAGAAAAATGTGGATTCAACTTGTTTTTTTTTTTTTTAAATGGATTTTTGAGCAAGAATTAATTAGGCGGATTGAAGTACATATTCCCAATGAGATATTCCTTCTGAATATCCCATCATATCCCATAGATATTCCATGAATATCCCATGAAAATCCCATATTTTTGGTGGTTTAAATCCCATTCCAAAGAAAATTCCTTGGAGAGTTGAACGGATCAATCCATTACTTGTGATGGATTCCCATTCCGTTGGGATTCCCATGGCATTTTTGGCGACCATAATCCATATACCATGTTTCCATCATACACATATATATATATATATCTGGTTGGTGGTTTGGAACATGAATTTTATGACTTTTCATAGATTGGGAATAATCATCCCAACTGACTTTCATATTTTTCAGAGGGGTTGAAACCACCAACCAGATATACATGCATATATATATATAATTATATGTATAATATATATATATGATATTAACCAGCTAGAAGTTTCATGAATGATATGGCTATGGATCAACAGCCTGGCTAGCTTTCAATTCAACATACCAAACATTGTGGGCGAATGGATCTTCTAGCACGATTCATCTGGTATTGAATCGTTTTGACCCATATCCGTATGGGTAGGCAGGCGGCCTAGGCGTGAAAGACGGGGGCAAAAAGGGGGGCACCAAAACTGGTCACCAACCACTCACAAACCAGAATCAAGCCACAGGGTGTCATGATGAGGGTCACTTTATTCATATTCATCAACAGTACATGCTAGTATCTAGTAGTGGTGATGATGACGGAACATATATGAACACATTATATTGTATTATCATTATGTTGGTGATGATGATGGTGATGGTGATGATGACGATGATGATGTCGCATTTCTTGACCATTTCATGAAAGGCGTGGAACCGTTGCAGCTTGTTCAACAGGCTCCGAACGGCACAAAGCGGCCTTTGTACATGGAGCCACCTTCAAAGAAGGCACATGACAGGGCCCGATTGATGGTGATCTGAGAACCAAATGGTATGTCTGCAACCTCACAACAGCTTGTGGATTGCCTCAGATCAAGAATGGTTTTAGTTTATGCAATTATGATATTAGGCAACAAACCATAGTGACATTCAGTGACATTGAAAAAACTGCCTTAGAACCAATATGGTAATATCATTACCCTCTGGTAAACTAACATAGCTATTGAAAATGGCCATTTATAGTTGATTTACCCATTAAAAATTATGTTAGTTTACCAGAGGGTAATTAGTTCGTTGAGTCGACGGTGCCTTGAACCCATGGTTTAGGAAGCATCAAACTCTGAAAACTGGGCTTCTCTGAAAATCGGATGCCATTGACCAACACTAAGTCACGGGTGGTTAAGAAATCCTGCACCACCAATTTGGGATGGTTGAAACCCCAACAAAATAATGGGATGTTTACCACCTATCAACTGGTGCAGGATTTCGCAACCATCCACAGTAGTAAAACAAATTTCTTACCGTTATTTCATCTGGTTGGATGTTTTGATATATTGCATATGGACAAATTATGAAACATCCCCAATTCTTGCACAGACCCATATGTTGTAACCCCGGCTCTGGTTGGTAGAACCACTCACTATATCATCATGACGCCGACTTGGGCATTGCCAGGATGTGCCATCAATCAATCCCTTTCAGCTCTAGCTCTTGCCTCTTGGTGGCGGGGTGAGTCAGCAAAAGGGGACCTTGGCGAAGTCTCTATTGTTTCATAACATGATGGACCAAGCTTATCAGCATTACCCTCTGGTTATGTCAAAATAGACAGATATTGAACATGGTGATTTATAGTGGATTGGCCAATTGAACATGGTGATTTTCCCATCCGTTTTTTGTATGTTTACCATGTCGGGTATTTTTTGCCATGCGGATTTGCACCAAATTAAAGCTGGGGCAAAGAAAAGCCAAAGCCCTTGGATCAAGCTGCGAGACCTGTGGATGTAGCCGAACATCACAACGATGGTAGAAGCAAACCAGGTAACCTGGTTTGCTGATCCTTTTTAAATGCTACACAAAGCTGCAATGGACTCTCTTTTGGGGAACCTCTGGCTACAAGAATTGGAAGCTTCGCGAACCAAAGCGGTGACAGAGACAACAATTTTTGACATCCCGTTTCTAAGCAGAACCTGACCATGATTACCAGCCTTGTGGTACACCAAGGGTTTCCTAAGTCATGGGGGTACCCCATGGTTCCATTTATAGATGGGTCAATTATCAACCATCCAGCATTTTTGGGGTACTCCCCATGGAAAAGCCCATTTTTACAAAGGCCCCAGCGATTTTTGTGGTTTTTCGTCCGCTGCTTAGATTCCCAGGTCATCAAGGAGCTGGGTGAACAACAAGCGCGCAGCCACATCAGGCGAGTCATTTCTTGGGCATCCCATGGATGAATCAATCCACAAGCTGATGGGTAGATGGGTATAGAGATATAAATATCTGATTGGTGACTGGAACCGACTGGAATTTCTGGAATTTTGAATGACTTTCCAGAAACAGTTGGGAATGGAAAATCATCCCAACTGACGAACTCTCATATTTTTCAGAGGGGTAGGTATACCACCAACCAGTTAGGGATGGGAATTGATATCAATTTTGTTGGATATTCATATGCGGATGGCTTAAAACCTATGATACTATATTCGGGATAAACATGAATATTCCCAGAAAGTTTACCAATTATTCACAGAAGGGTACCGGGGTTTTTGACCCAGCACTATTTCCCCCTTTTGGGGCTATGAACTATCATCTTTCAGGGATTAAATGATGGTTAACCAACCCAAAAAAGTATTAAACACGTGATGTACCCCAGGCATTTTGTTTAATGGTCCCAAACTTGGAGAAAACCGTATCAATATCTCGATTTTTGCTATTGTTTTTTCTTTCCTGCTGTTGGATATTCTGACATGGTCGTTTCGTATTTCTTTCCTGCTGCGGATTGTAACCTGATGACTCAGCGCCAAGCATCCCCAGAAAGTGGGTGATACGGCATGGATGGTTGAAACCCCAACAAAATAATGGGATGTTTACCACCTTTTTTTTTGGTGCAGGATTTCGCAACCATCCACAGTATGTTTCTGTTCATAGCCGTAGTTAGTTGGTTCTGTCTGATGACCATAGCCTCTTTTGGCCCACATGATGCTGAGGATATTGACAAGGTTTTTTTTTTTTTGGAAAAGGACAAGGAAAAAAATTTCCTTGTCCAGCGTCTTCCAAGTGCACTTGCCTAGGTTATTGAATGCGATGCCTTGGCATGTGCGTGAGTTCCGCAGCATTTACGGCTGCAAAGCCCTGATGAGTCCCTAGGGGGACGAAAGCTAGGCAGTTGACTTTTTTGCAGTTGTAGAAAAGCTGCGTTGTGACCTGGCTTGAGCGACCTGTTCCGAAGTTGTGCTGTGCAGACTTTTAGGCGCTCGCCATGTGTGATCCTTTGAGCCATGGGTTGCTAGCATCTGCTGGGGTGGCACGTGCTAGTTCTGCCATGATGGGCTCTGGGAATCCAGCCTTTACGCATGACCTTCGTGCTCCTGTTTCTAGAGGTAGAGAATCTTCCAGAACTCCTGCCCCTAGTCGGTTCACAGCTGCAGGCACAGAAAGGCCTCACGGTCTAAATGGATCTCACAGCGGAGTTGAAATGCTTCTGTTGGAGCAAAATCAGCTACTCATGCAACAGCTTGCCGCTCTCCAGTCTCAAGTGCAGAGATCGCAGGCTCACTTTGAAGCAGTTAGCGCCAAAGAAGCTTCGCAAAGCAAGCTGTTTCAAACTCACACCAAGTTGCTCGAAGGAGTAGATCCAGCTTTGCAAAAACTCTTTGAAGAGTTTGAGAAGGAAGCCAAGCATGTTTTTGAAGCATGGGAAACACAGAAAAAGTTGCTTGAGAAGTATTTGAAACTGAAGGAGGACGGTCGTTTTCACAATCATTTGCAATCTGAGGCTGACTTCAGGTGGCAGTGGACAAAGCTGTACCTAGCAAAAGCCCAACCTATTTCTGCAGATCAGGGTATGATGGGTGTACCTTACAATGTTGCAGAGGATTGGGCACGCATGAGGAGAAAACATGCCGAAGAGTGCTTTGATTTTGTTTGCAAGCATCAGCAGCAATGCGTCGCAATTTACGAGCATGAGGTATCTTTACCGGTTTTGAAGCAGAGGTTGCAAGATCGCTTGGATGCCTGGTTTGCTGAGCAAGCATATGACGACATGGAACTCCGAGAAGCTTTGAAGCAAAGAGCATCTCAGTTTGTGGATTCTTTCATACGAGCAACGAGGCCAAAGATCCAGACACGCATGGCCAAAGACAAAGATCTGCAGCAGAAACGTGAACAAGCGCTTTTGGAAGCCAAGAGCAAATGGGAGGAGATGGATGTAAAGGATGTTTTGTCTCCAGCGCTGTTTGAACTCCTGGATGCAAAGCAGAAGAGGTCATTCAACATCAAGGAAGACTCAGCCCTTGCTTTTCTGGTTAAAGACAATGAGGAGCTATGCAAGAAGCACAAAGTCAAAATTGTCTCAGAGACGTCTCGTTCTTCCAGGCGGGCGCCTACTCCGAAAAAAGCCCCCAGGAAAGATCGTGGCAGAAGTCCGAAGAAAAGCTCTGACACCCCGCGCTCCATCCTCAAGTCATCAAGTCGATCCCCTTCAAAGTATTCGCGTTCACCGAGTGGAAGGAGTGGCTCATCCAAGCACGTGAGGTTTGAAGCAAAGGGTGGAGGAAAGGGCAAAGGAAAGGCTCACGGAAAAGGCAAGGGCAAAGGCAAACAGAAGCGAAAATAGCACAGAGGGGAAGGGGCCGAAGATCCTATTGGTGCGATGCTGACAGATGCGTCATTGATTTTTACAGGTTCTGCGTTGTGCAAACTTTTAGAGCTGGTTTCTTTTCTCTGATGCATCGGCAAGCATACAAAGGTGTACACAATCTGGTCCCTCCTGAAATCCTCGTTATTCCAAAATTTGTCCTTCTCCATATTGCCAGAAGCGGAAAGTTCGTTCCCACCAAGGGTGTTTCAAGTGTCAAGGACATTTTGTCGGGAATGGATTCTTTGAAGAGGCAGCTGCTCTTTTGCAAAACCTTTCCGAAGAGTTCAGAGCATGTTTCAAAGTGTCGTTTGAAAAGCACCTGGGAGCCTCCGGGCAATGATGGAGTCAATGCCTTTATTCGCTTACTCTCTCATGAGCTGACCCAGTTTGAACCAAAAGAGTTCAAATCAAACCAATCTTGGTTTGACACAAAGGCGAGGTTGTGGCTGCGGCGGCATGCTGGCACTGTGGCAGTGGTAGACTGCGATAAGGGGCTTGGAGATTGTATAGTACTAAGATCGTGGCTTGTGCATCAAGTTCAACTTCAATTAGCTCAGGGCTATGTGCAGGTCAACCCTTTGGAGTTGAAACGCAAAATGGCTGCTCTTAAGTTTGGGGCAGATGCGATGGTACAGTTTTTTGCTTCTACCGGAGCCATCTCTTATGCTGAGAAGAATTTTTTGACCAGCAAGTTCCAAGAAAGCTCAGTAGGAGTTTTTCGCATTTTAGTGAAGGTACACAAGCAACCGGTTTCTTCAAGGCCCATTTGCAATCTACGAAGCAGTTGGTTCGCACCTTTTTCGACTTTTTTGGTGGAACGGTTGGGTCCTCTTGTCACCCATCTCGATTCTGTCAGTGTTTCTACAGACCAATTGCTGCAGCAGCTTAAAACAATTGTTTGCCTACCAGGCATGCAGTTTGTCACGCTGGACATCGTTAACCTATATCCTACAGTGGATCGGGTGCACCTTTTAGCTGTGGTGGGGCCTTTCCTGAAACGTGCCTTCCGCAACTCTGCTCTGGGAGACTTCATAGTAAGAGTCGTTGAGTTAGTTTTGGAAGCTTGCGTGGTTTCTTTTCAAGGTCTCACTTATGAATCGCGTGGTGGCATCCCTACAGGTTTGTCTGTAGCTGGCATTCTAGCAAACATTTACTTGTGGCATTTTGACCGTTATATGCTGCAGTGTGGCGGATGCAATTTGCAGTTTTTGAGAAGATACATTGATGACCTTTTGATACTGTGGGCTGCTGATGCGCAAAAACTGGTAGAATTGGCTGAGAGCTGGCATCCTTCTTTAAAGTTTCAGATCTCAGGTGTTCGGGAGGTTCCCTTCTTGGACCTGTTTCTCTCTATTTTGCCCAGTCGCAGAGTTCACTGGAAAATGTTTGAGAAACCGATGAACCTGTACTTGTATGTGCCAGCTTCTTCAAACCATCCTGCTAGTGCTTTCAAGAGCCTACAAATAGGAGGTCTTATCAGATGTGAGAGACGCAATCGTCTTGCTTCTGACTGCTTTGCGAGTGTTCGGAGTTTTAGGCGGAGATTGAAGGACAGAGGTTTTGATCTTGCTAGATTTGATCGTCTTGTGGAGCGTTTTCGAACCAGACGTAGCCGGAAAAGCTCGTTGTCACCTTCAGTTCGGAAAGTTTTTCTGAAGGTGCGTTTCAACAGAGACATCTCTCCTAGCTGGATTCCGCAGAAACTCCGTAGGTATCAATCTTTGCTTGGCCAAGTTGTCCCAGCAGCGCAGATTTTAACGTGCTGGAGTGTTGGCCATAATTTGTTTCGTAGTAGATATAAACAAGTTTGGAAATTTTTGGTCTAAGGGTTGGCTGTGGGAGGGACCAAATTTTTTTTTCCTTGTCCAGCGTCTTCCAAGTGCACTTGCCTAGGTTATTGAATGCGATGCCTTGGCATGTGCGTGAGTTCCGCAGCATTTACGGCTGCAAAGCCCTGATGAGTCCTTAGGGGGACGAAAGCTAGGCAGTTGACTTTTTTGCAGTTGTAGAAAAGCTGCGTTGTGACCTGGCTTGAGCGACCTGTTCCGAAGTTATTCTTTGAAAAACCCTGTGCTTTTTGGGTTGACGACATTTGCAGATGGCCAATTTTCTTGGTTGCACCAGACTATGCTGCACTGTTCTGAGTTTTATCATGAGTTTTATCATGTTTTATCCCGAGATGTTTGTTGATTACCCTCTGGTAAATTGTGACATAGCCATTGAACATGGCCCAGTCAAAATAGTGGATTTACCCATTAAAAATGGTGATTTTCCATCGCTTTTTGTATGTTTACCAGGCCGGGTATTTCACCCGAAACGAACCTGGAAATGGAGAATCCTCCATCGGTTGTGGGGCGATTTCCTCAACAAAATCGCCCCAACCCGAGGCCATGTTGCTGGTTTTTTTTTGCATGATAACATGACTGGAGGTTTCCATAAATGGGGATACCCAATAGCTGGATGGTTGATAATGGACAATCTATCTATGGATGATGACTGGGGGTATCCCCATGACTTAGGAAACCCCCACTTGAGAACCAGGTTCCGTTTGCTCAGCTTACAAAAATTCTGAGATGTCACTCCTTGGAGGTGCTGATTTTACAAAACAATCTCCATCGTTTGGTTGTACAAGGTGGTGTCACCCCAGTTATAAATGGGTTATAATCCGATGAAAACTAGTTCGATTTACCCTCTGGTAAACTAACATAACTATGGACAGCCCTATTTTTAATGGGTAAATCAACTATAAATGGCAATTTCAATAGCTATGTGGAATTACCAGAGGGTAGTTCGATATATCACCAAGAAAAAACATAGTGAAATTGGACTTCTTTGCACGCACCAACGACTGCGATTCCTAACGGAACTGGGGCACCAGCCATCAAGAGATGACGCCGGTTTTCTCCCTTCTGGTGATCTACTGGGACTTGCCCCTCTTGAAATCCGTGATTTTGAGATAGAAAAACCCATGGTTCGGACGCCCAATCTTGTGCCCTTTGCATCCTTACTTATATCATCTTATATCCTATATCATAGTTGATTTTGCAGTTTATCCTGGTGAATTATAACCGTCTGATCCATTCTATATTATGGTATCCCTTGGACGTAGTCTCCCACTAACAGTGACCACCAGAACTATCAAGCAGGCGTTTACTATCAACCTTGCCCACTGTTAGTGGGTGGTAGCTATGTCTAAGCTATTCCCATTGAAACCCGTATTTTTTGATTGGTTTGACATGAGGATGGTCCAACCCCCCCAGAAGCCCTGTTGTTCACACCAGAGCTGGTTCTTATGGAGGTTCATCCCTTCAAAACATGGAAGATCTTGGCAAACCTGATCCCATTGAGTCACTATAAGAGCAGCATTTTTGTTGGTTCCATCATGACTTCAATCCCACTAAGGCAAAAAATATGGGGGCTTCTTGAGGGATCCCCAAGTCACCATGGGTTTCAATACTCACATGGTCGAACTTTGGATGATTTTGGGGTAGGAAATCTCCATAATATTCTAATAACATTTTTTCCGGTGTGCACTGGTGCAGTCGCCGGGTCAGGTTCAACGAGGTTCCGAAGAAGGTTCCAAAGGTTCCGGAGAAGGTCTGGGCGGCTTTGGTGCAGAGCCAGGTCACGTTCAACAGGGTTCCGGGGAAGGTTCCGGAGAAGGTCTGGGAGGCTTTGGTGCACAAGTTCAACTGGGTTCCGGAGAAGGTTCCGGAGAAGGTCTGGGAGGCTTTGGTGCAGAGCCAGGTCAGGTTCAACAGGATTTGTCGCCATTTAGTTCACAGAAACCCAGCTGAGGTGTTTCCAGCGCTTGGCTTCGCAGCACGCTTCAGAAAGCTTTGTAAAAATAGAACATTGCGGGTGTTTGGGATATCACCGAAGCTTATTTTGGTTTCGATTGATCCCCCCCACATCTCCATTTCAGCCAGGCAGCGCACGCGTAGCTTCAGCGGAGTGTTACCTGGCACCCCCGCACCGCCCAACATGGAGCCAAAGGACTGGTGGATCTGGTCGAGGAATCCTGCAGGGTGGGGCCCCCGTTCAGAAAACCATCGGGAAATTTGCGATTGAACCAACAAATGGGGATTTCATGGGGTTAAATCAGCCATATATAGCTGATTTATGAGAATTAAGTTGGAGAATATAAGTAGCTCCAAAAACTTGGGTTTACGGGGGATGTCACTACAGATAGAAAGGGTTATAGCCCCCAACTTATATCTGGGGGGCGCCACCCTGTGGAAATATCCATGGATGGGATGATACGATCCTGAAGTTTTGGCAAGTGATGTTTTTTTGGCACCAACAAACATGTGGGGGTTTCCTGGAATCGGGGTACCCAAATAGCTGGATGGTTTATAATGGAAAATCCTATTAAAATGGATGATTTGGGGGTACCCGTATTTTGGGGAACCTCCATGTGGATCTAGATTCTGTCTGATACCCTCTGGTAAACTAACATAAGTATGGAAAATCACCATTTTATAGCTGGGCAAATCAACTAGACTATTTCTATGACCATGTTCAATAGCTATGTTAGTTTACCAGAGGGTACGTGCCAACTGGTGTTGAAGTCCACATCCTTAGGGTCGCACGCGTTTCTTTCTCTCAAAAACCTTCAGTCTGGGCGTGTCTCGCCTCGCTACCTCCCAGATTTTTCACCCTATTAGTTCCCTGTTGGTTGATTCAGATGGTCGACAGTTCAGGATGGCTATACCGTATAGCCATCTTTTCCCGTTCTTCAAAAACCCAGCGCAATGTTTGGATAATTACCATTGAATTACCATCATCATACATCCTGTTGGTCAAAATTACTAGTTCTTGTAGAGATGATCTACCACCAGGAATCATCATCCCGTTTTGGATTGACAAGATTCACCTCTTTGCTGGTCCATGTTTTATTTTTCGCTGGGATTAGGACCCTCGCATTCAGACAAACAAGTGCGTGATTACAAACTGTTATAGTTCACTAGAAATACATCATTACAAATCATTAAAGATCCCAGTTTGGTGGCTTCAACATCCACATGACTCATCATTAATCCCCATATTTTCGCTGTAAAAAACCTCGCATGTTTCCAGGAAGTGGTGCCTTTCCGCTCCTCAAAACTGACTTTCCTGCTGCGCGACTCCTTGGCGGGCAACTCGCGAAGCCGAATGGCATCTTGGTGGATGAGGTAAGTTTACCTTACCACCCAGAGGGTAGTGGATCTCCCTATTGATTGGAATATATATGGGTATGGGTCAATACCTATAAATACCATTTTTAGTGGGATGTACATCCATTTACCAGCTATTTTGGTGTTCACCAGGGGTACAAGGTTTTGACACACTGCCATATATATGTGTATATATATATATACATGGGATACAATATTGGAATATACTTAATATAATGGAATAATATGAAAATTGGCTATCACCATCTGGTTGGTGGTGCAATGTGCCCATCTTGAAAAATATGAGTAAGTCAATGGGAAGAATGACATCCCATATATGAAATGGAAAATAAAGCCATGTTTGAAACCACCAACCAGATATTGTTGTGGGTGAAGTGCGCATTTCTATTGGGATTTATCTGCCCAGTGGGAAGTTTACTTCGCTACTTGGGGGATGCACTTGGCGTTGTGTTTACGGGTTTTTCACAAGGTACAGGCCCCCAATCATGGCCAGTTACCCTCTGGTAAACTAACATAACTATGGAAAATCACCATTTTATAGCTGGGTAAATCCGCTATTTCGACTGGGCCATTTCAATAGCTATGTTGACATAACCAGAGGGTACCCACGCAAATTACCCTCCGGCAATCAACCATGGCAACGGAAAATCACAGGTCGATGACTTCCCCAGCATTTTAGCTCCCAGCCAGGTTTAACACCGAGTATGGGTGTAACCATGAAAGTTTTTTTAGACCCCATGAAACCCCAGTAAAAACATGTAAAAACACCATTAAAACACTAAGTAGTCAAGCCCATTGAAACCCTCATTCAAGTTCATTAAAACCCCATTAAAACCCCATGAAACCCCATTAAAACCCCATTAAATCCCATTAAATCACCATAAATCCCAATTAAATCACCAATAAACACCATTAAAACCCAGTAACCCCCATTAAACATCACATTACGGGAAGATCCTTCGCAGCCAACCCCCACCGGGTATCAGGTGGCGGCGGTGTCACCTGCTGCTTGCAATGTGGATGAGACTATCAGCTGCTTGGTCCGGAAATCTTCGTTTTGGAGACCTTCAAAACAAGGACAATTCCGGTTCCTGGCACATTGTATATATGTATAAATGTATTATGTATATATGTATAAATGTATTATGTATATATGTATTAGGTATTATGTATTACTGGGGATATACCACGCAAGGCGAGAAAAAAACACCAGTGGTGGGTACATCACCAAGAACTTGGGTGATTTCACGAACATGGAGACAACCCCTCAAGATGTACCCTCCAGTAAACATACAAAACACCCTGGAAATCTATGGGTTTCACAAGGAACAGATCTACAAATTGGTGGATCTTCCATATCTTTGGTGTATGTTTACTGGGTGGTAGGGATTTTGCCACGGGTCCAGAAAACCTGATGCTGGGCTGCTGGATCTGTAGATATGATATAGGAGTCCCAACTTCAACCAGCAGAACCAATCCACAACTAGATTAACTGGATCAAGTATCATGCTTGTGCTAGTTGAATCCATCATTTTTCTTCATGCAAGTCCCTATTTTTCGTCAACCAGTGTACAACACTTCTCATTAAAACCACACCATATTGCGGTATCTCCATTTCACAGGTTTTTTTTGTGTCTCCAATTTCATGGATAAAATCATCCACAATCGATGCTCCCTTCAGGTACTTTGCGTTTTGCATCGTCTGTCAAGAAGGTGGGCCTGTCGGTTCGAACTTCGCCCAGGTCTCCTATGAAACCATCAAGGGCGAGCTAAGCATCAACAACGGGGACTTAACGATGCAAAATGAGGATTTAAACTATTGAAGTCGCTGGGTTTCCACACAGGCCATAAGCCGTGTTCAAAGTAGCTGGGTGCAAACCCCAGTTGTACTGCACGGAGTGACAAAAACCCAGCCTAAGAATAAATCCCGATTCAGCCCTAAGCCTAAACCCTCTTTCCAAGAATCACAAGTAGATGCCATACCCAAGCATATTTGGTGATTCACCAGTTTCAACACCCAAATTCCCAAAAACACAGTTTAGACCTATGAGTTCATTCCCGAAGTATGGGTTTGTCCTAGAATATGGTACCCCAAAATCCATTGGTTCATCATCATTTCTCAATTGTCGGTTTGGTCCCCTTGATACACCCAAATCTGAATAGGTGACCCATGTTTTTATCACCGTTGCAGCTATACTGTACCTGCTAGCCCTTTGTGACTGCCCATTTTTGACTCGTAATTCAAAGTGGATTTCTTTAAGGAAACATCTACAGGAAGCCCGGTGGTTTATCAACCTCCCAGCAATCCATCGATTTCATGAACGATTTCTAGGTTTGCTACAGCCAAAAATCCAGTCCATCAATCCCTTAATCAATCTTCACCTACTATTTTCCAGGTTTCCTGTGATTTTCCATTGCTCCAGTCCATCAACGACAATAAATCCCAAGTCTAAAATCTGAGGAATAGATGGCATCTATAGCTCCCCCAAATCAGCAATAAATCCCAATCCATCAATCCCTCAAGACTTAGGGGTGCATCCCACTTAGTCAGTGGATACTACATATCATACCCCAGTATACCCCCAGTTAGATATATGGAATCTTCCCAGTGATATAGGGCTTATGTTCACCACAAACTAAGTGACATTAGCACATCATAATTCAGTGATACATGGGTTGTTTTTGCGCTTATGTTATATATGAGTTATATACCCATATAATCCAATCCATCCTTGATATGTACATCCAAGTATGGATTACTGATGACTATTGATGATGAACGATTGTTCATAACTATTGATGGGTTATTGATGGTTATTCCAAATTCCTATCCCCATATGAAAATAACCATCTATTGATTGATAATAACCATCTATTGATGTTAATATATATATATGGGTGAAACAATAGATCTTTCAATCATAAATAGATGCTTAGCCATAAATCCCCATCATAATAACAAATAAGTATCTATGGTTATGAATCCCCATTAATTTTGGGATTATATTCCCATCATCCCTTTGTATATATGTTATATGGCTTAAAATCCACTTAAGTTGTATATGACATATATATATATATATGGGCTATATAATCCACTTAAGTTTCTATGTGGCGTTTATTTATATAATATGTAGCCTCTGGTAAACTAACGTAACTATGGAAAATCACCATTTTCAATGGGAAAATCCACTATTTCTATGGCAATTTTCAATAGCTACGTTAAATTACCAGAGGGCAAGCCATAATCCATTCCATTCATCCCTTGGTATCAGCGGATTCGTCAGAGGTGAAGACCTCTGCCTCGGTGAATGTGGACCAACGCATGGGGGTGGTGCAGCATCTTCAGGTGGGAGCCAACATGGGTCATGTCTTTTGAAGGAAGAGAATAGGTATATATATATATATAAATACGTATATATATATGTATATATATATACATATATATATAATGAATATATATATATATATAATGGATACATATAATGCATATATGTATATGGCTATGGATCAATACCTACTAATACCCGCTAAAAAAAGGGGATGAAATGGGATGAACATCCATTTTCCATTGTGAACATCCGATATTGATTGCTAAAATCTGGATGTTTGGTGGATCATATCACCATGTACTTGGTGAAGTCTCCTTTTTTGGTTTCAGCAGTCATGTCTTCATTTTGTGTGGCGGAAATGAAACCCACAATGTCCCAAACTCTTCCATGTTTGCTGGATACTGTAGATCTTCAGCAAAAAATCATTTGAAATCCCATGAACATCTCCATTAAAAGCCCAATAATCCCATTGAAAACCAACTGTGCGCTGCTAGAAATACCACGTCAATACCCTCTGGTAAACAAACATAGCTATGGACAATCACCATTTTATAGCTGGGTAAATCCACTATTTCGACTGGGCCATTTTCTATGTCGCAAACTGTTAGTTTACCAGAGGGTAAATACCATTCCAAGTTTATACCCCAGTAAACCCAAGTTTTCAGCCAACGGTATAAATCACCCCTGGCGAAAACAAACACCGCAGCTGTTAAGGCGGAAGTCCGTCGCCTGAAAGCTCTCCTGGCAGCGCGGGGCGTGGAGGCTCTTTTTTTGCCCTGGTGAGTCCCCATTCAGTAGGTTATTAAGCACTTATTAACAGGCGGATCAGGAGGATACATGGATCATCCCGCTGGGTAAGTGGTTCACATCCATACTTATAGTTTTTTGGTGGACACAAGAGATCCGTATATATATATATATATTTATATCCTGCATATATATATATATGTATCTGTGAATCTAGGGCCAGTGAATCGACACGTCAACTCATTTATCTTTCCAATTCATTTGACTGCTGTGTGCAGCGTGGGTGCGGCCCAAGCGGGCCCTGTGCTACTGGGCGAAGCGTAGCAAAACAGCGGAGGTGCGCTGTTTGCTAGTTGCCGTAGGCTGGTGCTGCCACTGCAGTTTGTCGCTCTGCAGTGGTAGCGGAGCAAAAGCTCCTACCTTTGGGTGTTAGAGCCATGGCGGCTCGTGTGCCGTCGTCGCACGGCAGTCTTGACGGTGATCCTGCTGAAGGAGGTGAAGGTTCCAGACCACCGGATGCACCGACAGTGGAGCCGGAGGATGACCCGTTTGACTCTGACGAGTTTCGGGAGTTCCTGAGAGAACGGAGGTTACGAGGAGGTCGCCGAGCCGAAGTTGGAGCAGTTGTTGCCCGACCTGTTGGGCGATCGGCCAGACGACCAGAGGATGATAGCGATGACGACCGTCCCAACCGTGGAGGTGGCGCCGGACAACCACCAGAATGGGATGGGGTGAGCCAGACTTTTCAGGATTGGCTCATCAAGTGCAAGCTTTGGCTGGCGACAACCAAAGCAAAACCCAGGACACAGGGCCCCCTGATTCTCCAGAAACTCTCAGGGGCGCCTTTCCAGGCCTTCAAACACTGGGCCAAGGATGCGGCGTGGCTGAACAATGAGAATGGAGGTTCAGCCCTTCTTGAAGCCATGAACCTACCTGAGAACTTTGGGGAAGATCGAGAAGAAGATCTTTTAGCCTCGCTTTCCAAGATCACGTATCACATGAAGCGAGGGAAAGATGAGTCCCTGAGGGGATTTTGGTCGAGATGGGAAGAAGCCCTACGGAAGATCCGAGAGCACCAGGTGATCCTCCCGGACAAGTACATCGGGTTTCTTCTTATTCAAGCTCTTGGACTTGGAGATGCTGACATCAAAAGCCTACTCTCATTCACTCGGGGGTCGATCATCCCGAGCGAGGTCAGAGAGTGGGCAAGGAAACACGAGATGAAGCTGATGGCGAAGGATGTCGGCACAGAGAAGGATCGGAAAGGGACTTCTGCCTCGACGAGATCTACGGCGGGGCACTACTTCATCGAGGATGAGCACGCGGCGGAGGAGATCAACTTTATGGAGGACGCGCTGAACGAGCTCTACTCCGAGGACGCTGAGTATGAGGAGGCTGACTCGTCCCAGGTGCCCGAGGACAAGATTCTCGACGAGCACGAGGTGGCAGAGGTGCTGAACACCATGATCCAACGCAAGAAGACATTTGTCCAAAGCGCAAAGATCAAAAAGGCCAAGGAGCTTGCACGTGGGTATGGGAACTGGAAGAAAAATCCAGCTGGGTCTTCGGCCAGCTCTGGGGGAACAAACCAAATGTCTGTTACCGGACGCTTGAGGGGTGGCAACTACAAGATGTCTCTGGAGGCCCTGAAGGCTACCAGTCGCTGCTCGAAATGTGGACAAGTTGGACACTGGCACAAGGACCCCCAGTGCCCAAAGAACCAAGGCCGAAAGACCACCCAGGAGGCCCACTACATGGAGAAGGACAGCCAGCCTACGGACACCGAGGAGGCGATTTTCTGCGGCTTCATGGAGAAGGAGGTCGAGAAGCAGGATCACTACAACCTGGTTGAGCCCTACGTTGACTTCGCTGGTGATGAACTACGACTTCCTCCTGCAGATCGTCTACTGAGTGATTTGAGCTCTCACGAGCCATCGACCGCACCTGCGACCAATGCAATGGCTTCCAATTCGGAAGATCATCTTTTTGGATTTGAATCGGCCGATATCGGCGCATACATGTCCGGCAGCACACTGACGGAAGGTTTTGGTTGTGATTTAGGTGTTGGTTCGGGGGTTGGTTTGAAAGCTGTGAACCGTGAAATCTTTTGGAGTGAGGGAGTTGGAAATCCCGGTAACCCGAAACCCCATGAAGACCTCTGTGGGACTATTGACACTGGATGTCAAAGGATGGCAATAGGTTTGGCCACTTTGAGGAGACTTCAATCAGCTATGCCGAATGACATGGAGATTGGGACCATCAAACAGGAATATCGTTTCAAATCGGTTCATGGGACATCCAGCACAACACATGTGGCAACTATTCCGACTAGTTTGGGGAGACGGGGAAGCATTCTGAAACCGGCTATTTTTACTGGTGACCACTCTGAACAAGCTCCATTTCTGATTTCTCTCCCGTTTCTCATGGCATGCCGAACTGTCCTGCACCTAGATCCTAGTTGTGGCCTTAGAGCGTATTTCAAGAAATTTGGGTTTTCAGTTGACCTTCATATTGGACCAACAGGAGCACTCAGAATCCCTCTCACGAATTTCACGTCGAAACAATTGAAACATCTTAGAGAAACTCAAGCGGAAGTTCTGCAGAGCCAAGCCGAGTTTGAAGTGTTGAAAACCACAGCTTTTGGCCGAGACTCGAGTGACCCCGACTTTTGCGGTGCTAATTCCGTTGAACCTGCAGCCCATGGAGAGCAACAAGCGTGTGCGTACCGAGCCACCGGAGTGGAGCACGCCCGGAGGAGCTTGGTCCAGAATGGTGCTCAAGCTGCTGTTCCTCATGACCCGCATGAGCACTCTTCTGATCGGACTACTTCTTGGCCGAGACCTTCGTGGCCCCGAGGAGATGACCGACCAGGAGATGAGGGAGCGCAAGAAGCAACCATTCAGTGTATGGCCTCTCACAAAGAAGCTCGAGGGGACGCTGTCAGAAATAGCGGACTCGGACTGCGGATTCAGCATGGTGTCCAACAGCCCGTCGAGGGCGTCGAGCACTCCATCCCCACTGGCTCTGGACATCGACTACTACATGGACCAGAATGTGGAGGGGAAGCACCCGGTCTGCGAGCACGACGAGATCTGCGATCTATGGATGTGCCGGAAGCAAGGGAGGAACTTCCAACGGATGTTCTGGCGGTGCCCACTACCGATAGCGCGTCAATGCAAGATGTTCCAGTGGTGCGCCCATCAGCCTCACTGGGAGGGACCGAACCAGGCTATTCAAGCCGGACGCAACCTCAAGTCCATGGAGAAATCTCCTTCGACGAGTGCCTCACGACCTCCCAAGCCGCCGACGACGCGAGCTTCCAGCAGTCAGGTGGCTCCAACGACCCCATCTGGAGAGAAGGAGACGGAAATTCAGGCCGTGCAATCATCTGGGTCCCAAGTGTCGACAGGGAACCAACGGTTTCCGGGAGAAGGTGTCGTGCATGCAGTGTGGCAAGGTCCTGGTGGATCGAGCACGCCGCAAGCAGGAGATGGAAGAGCGTGCGGAGATTCGCAAGGACAAGAAGGCCAGCGGAAGTGCATCGACGAGCTCTACGGGGGCGAAGGAGAAGGGGGATGCCAACGACATGGAGGAGTTCCTGGAATTCCAGAAGTTCCGCGAGTGGCGCCGCCAGCAGAAGAAGCCGGATGGTCCGAGCTGAGTCCAGAAGAAGAAGACTGGGCATCAAATCCAATGCTGAGCAAATCTGCCAAGCGCGCCTGCTTTCAGGCCCGGGCGGCACTGGGGCGTGCTGAGACTATGTGGAAGGAACTTATGAATTTGCTCCGTACAGCGCCGACTGAAGTCCAGTCAGCGGGATTAGAAAAGCTCAGGAATTCAGCCTTTAGACACGGCCAATTGGCAGTGTCCAACAAAAAGGCATTGTCGCTTTATGCTACCCTTCTCGACCGAGATGAAAAGTCAACCAGAGTCGTGGCCGAGCTGTATAATCCGGAAAGGTTCAAGGGAGAGGCAAAAAGACAAGGTTTGATTCCAGGACAAGCATTTGACCTGGACTTAGGACACGACTTGTTGGATCCTCACATGCGTAATGAAGTCAGGAGTTATGTCAGAACTGTCAAACCCGGACTTGTCCTGATTTCACCACCCTGCAAATGGCACTCCATTCTTCAAAACTTAAGACCCTTTGCTGACCGATCCCCGGAAAAACAACAAGAGTACTTGCGTAACCTGATCCAAGCTAAGGTGTTACTTAGGTTCGGAGTTGAAATTGCTAAGGAAGTGGCCAGTTATGGTGGCTACTTTGTCTTCGAACACCCTGTCACATCTAAGGCATGGTCCGACCGAGTTCTACAACAACTGATGATGCGAGAGGACGTGGTCCTTGCCAAGGGCGATCAATGCATGTTTGGACTGCAATCCAGAACTGGAGTTCCGAGAAGGAAGTCTACAGGATGGTGCACTAACTCCAACGAGATTGCGGAGATGTTGACGGTCAAATGCGATGGCACCCATGAGCACGACATGATCATTGGCAAGGACGGCTCCGAGAACAAGTCCACACAGGCGCAGAGATATCCTGCAGGATTGGTCCAGGCCATCATCAAGGGCTACAAGAAACAGATTCGAGAGGAGCTCTTGCGTGTGGAGTTCTGTCGAATTGACCATCTTCTTCAAGATTGTCTCCATCTTCAGCGGATACAGAACGAGTTGGTCCCAACCGAGCACCTCATCTCTGACTTTGACATCATGACGGCCGAGCACGAGACCGATGAGGAGCACGAGGATTCAAAGAATGACGAGATGCCTGACGATGGGGAGGTCCTGGAGGAGCCAGAGACGGTTGAGGAGCCGGGAGGAGAGACAGAAGGAGCAGAGAACCCAAGATACACGTACCTTCCGAGGGAACGACCGTTCTCTTTGCCACAGCTGGTCAAACGAGCTCATGATGGACTTGGGCACCCGGCGAACGATCGACTGGTCCGGATTCTCCGACATGCCGGCGCTAGTCAAGAGGCGATCAGGCTGGCCCGAGGACACAAGTGCGCGGTTTGCGCAAGGCATGAGAAGGTCAAACCACCCCGACCGGCCGCACCACCCAGAAACTGGCAGGTCAATCAGGTGGTTGGAGTGGACACTGTTTGGCTACCCACTTTGGGTAAGAAGACCAAGATGGCGCTCAACATCGTTGACTGGGCATCCAGGTTCCAGATGGTGATTCCCTTACAAAGCCATACACCGGCTGCCGCTCGAAAGGCCTACTTACAATGGATCAGACTATTCGGACCACCTGAACGAGTCTATGTTGATTTGGGTACCGAATTCAAAGGCACTTTCATGTTTGGCAGCGAGGTGGACTCAACGTACTACGAGCCCGCTTCACTGGAGATGCCAACTCAGAGGAGCATCACGGAACGAGCAGGCAAGGCTTTCAAGGAAGTTTTCTCTCGAGCGTTGGAGCACCACACTTGCAGCGATGAGTCGGAGTGGCACAACTTGGTCGACATTACGATGATGACCTGCAACCGACTGATGAACAAGTCTGGATATAGCCCAATCCAGAGGGTGCTCGGATACTCTCCTCGAGTTCCTGGAGGACTACTGACCGGTGGTGGAGGAGACTTAGCAACCTTGGGAAAACTCAGTGCAGGAGACCTTGCCATCCAGAATGCGCAGGACATGCGACTCGCTGCAGCGCGAGCATTCCACGAGGCTGATTGCTCTCAATCCTTGCGCAATGCTTTACATGCTGGACCTCGACCTCAACGAGAATTCGAAGCGGGCCAACTGGTATATTTCTGGCGAAAGGGGATGGAACGAGCGCTCAAGGACAAGCCAATGTTTTGGCGTGGGCCAGCAAGGGTGATCCTCACCGCCATGCCGACTACGGTCTGGATATCCTATAGAGGCTGTATTGTCAAGGCCGCTCCAGAACATCTTCGACACGCCAATGACGAGGAGCAGCTTTCACTCTCGGGATGGATCGACGACATCACCAAGACGAAGGAGGAGATCGAACAACAACCAAGGCGAGGGTACGTCGACCTGACGCTGGAGGAGATCCCCAATGAGGAAGAACGACAACAAGCTCTACCAGATCCAGAGGCCCCTCGACTTCGACTACGACAGAAGACCGCCGCGGACAAGGTGATCAAGAGAAGCTCCCCGGACGAATGGAGGTACAATCCGGCTACTGGTGAATTGATCCGAATCCACTACAATCTCAGAAGAGCCAAGTTCAGACCGACTGAAGAGCTGGCAGGTTGCCCCGTACGTCTTGAGGAGATTGACAATTGGAGGAAATCGGTCATGAAAACTCCAGATGGCATGATGATGGATGAGGAAGAAGATGAATGGAACAAAGATGGGCCGGAACCGGATACCCTAGAGGATTGGGTTGGACGAACCTACTTCCGCCTGAAGGAGAACGTAGAAGGAGTAGCCCCAGAGTTTGAACGGATCGTTCGGCCCAGGATGGACGAACCAGCGGGTCGTGACACAAAGACCGAAGAAATAGAAGAGAGAGAAGACACAGCTCCGGAGCAAGAGAATACCCAAGTGGCCACCGGTGGGGAGGACGCAGATACCAGAGTTTCAGAACCACGGACAAGATCCTTGCCGGAAGGGGAGGATACAGAGGACCGACCTTCAAAGAGGATGAGAACAGAATTTTTGGAGGTATATTTACAATCCCTGGAGAAGGCCATGATTGCAAAGCTCAAGAAGGAGGTGAGCTATAAGAACATGACTGCCGAGCTGAAGACCAAGTTCGACAAGGCCATCCAACGGGAGGTGCAGAATAACATCGATTCGGGAGCCTATGAGATCCTGGACAGATCTGAGTCGGAAAACATTCGACGTACAAAGCCGGATAAGATCGTCCAATCCCGATATGTCCTGACCGAGAAGGGGATCGAAGCCGAGGATGTTGAGAAGGCCGAGTTCGAGGGAGTCCTAATATCCAAGGAAGGAGATTCCAGCAAGAAGGCAAAAGCCCGACATGTGATGAAAGGATTCAGCGAAGAGAACTCGGAGTACTTGGAGGTGACTACCCCGCAGGTGGGACGAGAGACGGTACTATTCACCCTACAACTGTTGGCCAGTCTCAAGTGGATGCCTGGTTACCTTGACTTCACCCAGGCGTTCCATTCAGGGGACGAACTCCAGAGGGAAATCTACGCAGAACTTCCTCATGAAGGCCTTCCCGGATGCCATCCGAGACAACTTCTACGACTACGAAAGTGCTGTTATGGACTCCTTGATGGTCCATTCCAATGGTTCAGTCATTTGCAACGGATCTTGGTTCAAGAGCTGGGATATGAAGCAAGCACTACGGATCCCTGCCTATTCCTCCTGTTTGGAGAAAACCGGAGGCTACGAGGAATCATCTCCGTGGCCACCGATGACCTACTACATGGAGGAGACCAACTACACTGGGAGAAGATGCAATGGCTGAACAAGAACTACAAGCTCGGGAAGTTTAGTCAAGGAGATGGCAGGTTCGTTGGTAAGGAGATCAAGATGCAGGAGGACGGCGGCATTCTCATACACCAACCGCTGTATACAAAGGAGAAGGTCAAAGAAATCCCTATCTCTCGAGATCGGAAGAGCCGGAAGTTTACTTTCTGTAACAAGGAGGAGATCACACAACTTCGAGGACTTCTGGGATCACTTGCATGGTTGAGCAAGGAAACGAGGCCAGACTTGGCAGGCAGAACAGCATTGCTTCAACGGAGCATGCCGCAACCCTACATTCAGGACCTTCTGGACGCGAACGCTTTGGCGAGAGAAGCTTTGCGGTCTCCATCGACCGGGATCCGGATTCAGCCAATACCACCTGAACGACTTAGGGTTGGTACCATCACCGATGCGTCCTGGGGTAACGTCAAACCTGACTTCCACGACGAGGAGGACAAGGACTACTGGCTGGAGACAGCCAACAGCTGGATCAGAGTACATCGACAACCTCGTCGACTAAAATTTCACCCTGGTGCTGTTCCCGGAGGACCTGATCTCTACGAGATACAGAACCACCGACTGACTGAGTCCGACGACACGCAGCACACCGACCAATGGAACCACCGAGACAGTCAACTTCCAGTTGGTGATCATCCCTGGCGAGGTCGCACGACCTTCTACAAGAAAAAGGCCGAAGCAGGGAAGAAGGAGGTGATCAATGAGAAGTTCCTGCAGAATCAACGACTTGCGAGCCAAGGGGGATATATCACCTTTTTCTATGATTCGCAAATGGAAGTGGAGGAGGCCGCATTCCCAATTTCAATTATCACTTGGAAGAGCTACAAGGTCAAGCGGTGCACGGTGAATACTTTGTCTGCAGAGTGCCAGGCGATGATTCAAGGAGTTGGATCACTTCATTGGATCCGCGCCCTTTTGGAGGAGAGCAGAGGAACTATACTACGACTGGAAGACTGGGAACAACAAATAGCTTCCACCCCCTTCATTGCCATCACCGACTCCAAGAGCCTGTACGACACGGTGTCGAAATGTCGCAACACGGCCTCACATATTAGTGACAAAAGGACAGCAATTGATGTCACTATACTCAAATCTGATTTCAAGAAAACCCAGGGTCAAATTAGATGGGTGGAGGGTAGCCGAATGGTTTCTGATTCTCTTACGAAAAAGATGAGCGGTTCGTTTTTGAGGTCTGTCATGGAAAAAGGTCAGTGGTCGCTGTCGGAAAGAGGATTCCAAACACAGGAATCCACAATCCTTTTAGTGTCGATTCAATAGAGAGTGGCCGATGTGAATCTAGGGCCAGTGAATCGACACGTCAACTCATTTATCTTTCCAATTCATTTGACTGCTGTGTGCAGCGTGGGTGCGGCCCAAGCGGGCCCTGTGCTACTGGGCGAAGCGTAGCAAAACAGCGGAGGTGCGCTGTTTGCTAGTTGCCGTAGGCTGGTGCTGCCACTGCAGTTTGTCGCTCTGCAGTATCATATATATATATATATCCTGTATATATATATACTGTATAATATATATATATATTTATATCCTGTATATATATATAGGGCGAAGGCTGGGGGTTCCCCGGAAGCCAATTGCATTTTATTTGTATGGATATGCAAAATGTTGATTTTACACTGTGTTTTACAGTGTTTTTTGCTTTTCTCACTGTGTTTTACAGTGTTTTATGCTTTTCTCTGAAAGTGTTCGATCAGCCAAAGTTTCAATGTCGGCGCGGATAAACTTGACGTTTGTCCGCGCAGAAAATGATAAATTTACATCTTCCATGGATGGCCAAAAATGTGTGCAACATTCTAACCATTGGAATTGCGGTTCCATGCATTTTTGGTCGTCTTGTTGATAACTAGAAAATGTCATAATTCACTGGAGAACCATGGACGAAATGAACATCACACCTTTTTCATCTTCACGTCCACAAGGGCTTTTTGAAGCAGCTGCTTGGAGCGAGAGCAACAACGATACTTACAACGTAACAAATCGTCAACGCAGCAACATCCTCAAGGTTTCCACAACTCTGAATCCAACGCACTCCACATAACGTTATTACACCCCCCCCACCCCCCTTCTGTATTAACAACGATACTTGCAACGTAACAACATCTTCAACGAAGCAACATCCTCAAGGTTTCCACAACTCTCAATGCAACGCGCTCCACATGACGTTATTACAACCCCCCCACCCCCCCACCCCCCATCTCTATACCATAACGACGTTTGTAGTATAGGCTCAAGACTGAGGGTTCCTGGAAGCTCCGGGGAACCCCCAGCCTTGAGCCTATATGTCTCCTGTATATATATATATATCCTTTATACATAGGATATATATATATATATATATGTATCATATATATATATATATCCATTATATATCCATTAGTAGTGATTTTCAAAGTCACTGGTGGACAACCCAAAAATAGTGATTGATAAACCCTTTGATAAACTAACATGAGTAAGTGGTTAATAACTCTGGTTAGCAAGTCACCATTCAGTGGGTTATCCCATCTTACAATGTGCTGACAACTACATCCCACTAGTCACCATTGAATATGTCCCACCAATTCAATTCCATATTTGCTCAAAGAAATGCATCATTCCAGTCATATCAAATTATCATCCACTAAGCTAACAAAACTGTTGAGCATGGTTCATCTAGTTCGATGATTTACCTATTCAAGTGGTAATTTTCGGTATGTTAAATTATCAAAGGGTTATCGCTATTTTGGGTCCACCAATGACTATCAATCACTATGAAAAACAGTTAATCACCATTTTCTTACTATTAATCACCACGAAAGCCTCCAGTAAATTAACACAGACCCTGGCAGTCACCGGGGTTGGAAGATGAATGAAACCACTAAAAATGGGCGATTTTCAGGGTCCAACTGTTGATTTACCAGAGGGGGTTCGGTACGGGCTCAGCGGGCTCCAAAGCTCGGATGCCCTTCCCCCAGTATGGCAATTTCAGAGGTAACAAACGACCCCTCCCCAAAGGGTAAAATCCCCCCTTGTGTGGGCTACAAGTAGTGATGTTCGTATATTTTTCTCTGAGCAATTGGAGTAAAATGGTCATCATACTATGTATATGTATAGTAGAAATAGTGATGGTGTGATGATGGTGATGGTGATGGTGATGGTGATGATGATGATGATTATTATTATTATTATGATGAACACAATATATTCATAGACAATACTAATGACAACAAAATAATTGTTGATCATCACCATCATTATTAGTAAGCCATAGAATTACAATAAAGTATACTGATTATGCCAATTATAATTGTTAATACGACACTATTAATGATTTTACAGTATACACATATAATATTACATAATTTAACAGCAATATTACATTATTAATAATAATTGTCACCGTAGTAACATCATCATCACCATGATTTATAATTAATGCTTGTGACAATTATAGCTATCAACATGACATAACTATCAATCATTACCATTATATGTCATCATTACTAATATATCAACTTAATATATTGGTGATTATCAACATCTCATATTGGTGATGTGTTTTTTTAAATATCTAAACTTAATATTGGCGATGACTTTCTTTATATATATATATGATAGATAACAATAAGAATATTTACCAGAGGTTATATATATATCATAATAATCATAGTTATCATCTATATCATGATGATTTTATTTATATAATACCCTCCAGTAAATTAACATAGACCCTGAAAATCGCCCATTTTTAGTGGTTTCATTCATCTTCCAACCCCGATGACTGCCAGGGTCTATGTTAATTTACCATTTACCCTCTGGTTATTCAACATAGCCATTGAAAATGGTCATTTATACTGAGTTTTCCCATTAAAAATGGCTGGATCTTTCCAGTTCGCTAACTGTTAGTCATCACCATGTCGGGTATAGAATAGTAAAACCATGACTTAATAATATATATATATATATATCATAATAATCATAGTTATCATCTATATCATGACATCTATAGTTAATAAAACCATGGAAATTGACAGTTTGGCTTAACAGTTTCCTGGTATGTTAATTAATGTTTCCTGTGATAAAACCATGACTTTTCTTATGACATTTATTGACAAACCCGCTGTAACCGGAACATAAAAATTTGGAGGTGGACGCCCTGGGCGCCGGCTCGGTGCAAGAAGAGATTGCGGACCGCGAACGGGTGCTGCACCTGGGCCGTTGATTTCGAACTGGTGCTGTTTGGGGTCGAAAATAGGGGGATTACCCTTTGGTAAACATACAAAAAACTATGGAAAATCACCAATTTTAATGGGAAAATCCACTATAAATAACCATTTTCAATAGCTATGTTGAATTACCAGAGGGTATATGGGATATTTTTTGGGTTATATGGCATTATATGGCATTAAAAAAGGTCACTAAAGCCATTATCATCATGGGCTTTATATAGGATTCTCTTTTTGTGGATTTAGTGTTTTTTTTTTTTTTTACAGGGTTTAATAGGATTTCTCGTCGGGTTGAGCGGACCGAGATTGGGAGATTGGGATACGACCGATCTTTGAAGCAAAAACAACGGATCAAACCAATGAAAAGATCAGGGTTTGACCAACAATGAAGATTGTGATGTGTCTGCAACTGGGCTGTACCTGTACCATGACCATTCAATGGAAAACATGGATAAAAATGGCGAATGAGAAAGACATGATCGGAATATTGGCAACACATGGGATGTTTTTTATGGTTTAAAGGCTGATATCTTATCCGTATCCGTCAAACATGAGACCTACCCTCTGGTAAACTAACATAGCTATTGAAAATTGTCAAAGGAATAGTTGATTTACCATTAAACAAATGGTGGTTTTCCATCGTTTTTTGTATGTTTAGCAGAGGGTTTTTTCGAACGGCCATCTGCGAAGGATGTTGATTCAACGGCTCGGTGGTAGGACAAACTCCTTTCCAAGGTCACAAAACAACTTTGATTCCAAGTATGAGAGCCCCAAGGAACTGCATTTTTTTTGGTGTAGTGGGAATTCTTGTATTATTAGTGGATGCATAATCATTAAATTTCATGGGGTAAAGAAAAGGACCTACCGTGTTTGAGAACGGATACCACATTTCATGGCCATTTTGATTTCGGAAAATGATGATGGACCATGGGATTTTGGGGGTTGAAATCCGAAAAATCTCTACATTTCTTTCTGATTGATCCTGCTGATTATGGGGTCATGTGGTAAACCCAATTTTATAGACCATCCCTAATGGAGATTTAGTATGGGGTATAAGTATACCATGTATACCCCAAAAATAGGGACGATTTGACGCATGACCCCGTCCGTCATGGTTTGTGTTGAATAGGATGGTTAGCAGTGTTGGGTGTCACGGTGTCACCACACTGCTAGGATTTCATCGCTAGTAAAAGAATCAGTTTTTTTTCGTCACCAAAAGACATGGAAGTGGAAGCGTCAAGATGGCAAAAATGGAGGGGCTGAATAACCTTTGTATCTTTCAGCTTCCTTAAACGACAACCAAATACCCTGATTTTTTTTTTCTAAATGAAATAGGGAATTAGACTACCATTCTTGGCATTTTTAAAGTATGACAAGCCTTTTCGGTGGAAAGCACAGCCACAGCCACGCACTGAGGAAGACTTTGCGACAATCCTACACCAATCAGCTAGAGGAGGCTGGACTTTTCAGGATCGACTGACTTTGTTGAGGCCTTGTTATCCCCATGGCTATACCCGGCCTGGTTATGACAGACATAGCCATGGAAAGATCCACCCATTTTTAAGAACGGTAAACCATCTATGATATTTGGGTACCCTCTGGTTGTGACTAACAGACAGTTTGCCATGGAAAATCAAACACCAATTTTTAAGAACGGTAAACCATCTATGATATTTGGGTACCCTCTGGTTCTGACTAACAGACAGTTTGCCATGGAAAATCAAACACCCATTTTTAAGAACGGTAAACCCATCTATTTCTATGGGCGATTTTCCATGGCAAACTGTTAAATAACCAGAGGGTATGTTTGGGTAAATGTTTCAAGAGTTTTCAACTTTCTTGGTCAACAGGATATTTGGATGGCATCTGGAGTTCATCATCGTGATCATCGGAGTTTTCTTCATCCCTGAAGTTCATCATAACATCATATGGCTATGGATCAATACCTATTAATACCATTTTTAGTGGGATGAACATCCATTTACCAGCTATTTTGATGTTCACCAGGGGTACAAGGTTTTGACACACTGCCACAATGTGAGGCACCCCAGTTATAAGTTGGTTTATAAGCCCCAGTAACTATAGTTATAAGTACCATAAACCATAGTTATTGGAGTTATAAACCAACTTAGCTATCTTGGGGGCACCACATTGTAGCTAAGAATAGTTGCCCTCATCATCTTGTCTTTCTTTGCGCTTTCGAAGTGATCACCAGGCACAGTTGTTGGCTTCGGCGCGACAAGAAGCGTTGAACCAACAAGGTCTCAGTAGCGAGGTGCAGCGGGTTTTTTTGGTTACCCTGGGGTAAAGTGACATAGATGTGGAATACCCTCTGGTAAACTAACATAACTATGGAAAATCACCATGTTTAATGGGAAAATCCACTATAAATGGTCATTTTCAATAGGTATGTTAAATTACCAGAGGGTAGATGTGGAATAAGTATGGCCCATTGATAGAAATTTAATGGGATTTTATGGTGGGATAATGGGATTGAATGGGATTTAATAGGATTTACCCTCTGGTAAACGTTTACAAAAAACTATGGAACATCACCATGCTATTTTCATGGGAAAACTCACTAGAAATCTATGGCCATTTTCCAGTTCGCAAACCGTTAGTCACCAGAGCGTACCTATGGTCCATGGAGTTTGATTTACCGACATTTTCCGGTGATTTTCCACATCGAAGTCCAAACGTTTGGAAGGTCCCGTCTCATGATATTACCTGGTTGGTGGTTTGGAACATGGCTTTTATTTTCCACCATATATTGGGAATGTCATGATCCCAACTGACGAACTCATATTTTTCAGAGGGGTAGGTATACCACCAACCAGTGACTAGTTAAACTACATTGGCGAACCATGAATATCCCATGTTAACCATGTTGACCCCCAAAAAACGGCCGCTTCATCTTGGAATACAAAGGCGACGACGTCACGTCGTAAAATTTCACTGGAAATCGAGGGATTGGCCGAACTTTCCAGGTTGGTTTACCAACAGACATCCAAAACTCAGGTGGTCTACCAATGAAAAACCTCTTGGGTAAACATGATTGTGGTGCCCCATGTTTTTTTTCCGGTTTCGTCATGATAGATATTGATAGTGATGATCATAGTAATGGTTTGATTGGGTGAAACACCTTAGTGTCATGGTTGGTAATGTGGTAAAGCGAATGTTCAATTCATGCCCAAGTTTACAATGTCAGGTTGCAAGCGAACTACTCACATTTACTTTGCGAAAACTCTTTGCTGAGTCTCAATTGGTTTGCTGGTTCAATATTTTTGCTGGTTAAATCATGTTTGAAAGCAATTAAAATCATGTTAAATCATATTTTTGCATCATTTTTCCTTTTAAATCATGTTTTGCTTTTTAAAAACACTGAGTGCCATCATTCTTGCAGCGATCAACTCGGTCCAACTCATCACAGGTTTGTCACAAGCCACTGGGGGTGGAGTTGCACAGCATATTTATCCAAGGTTTTTGGGATATAGCAGTGGTTGATAACCCTAAACCATAGGAAAACCATAGGAAAACCATAGGAAAATGGTGGTTTAATGGAATTTAATGGGATTTAATGGTGGTTGATAACCATAGCGATGATATGATATGATAGAGATATCCGGCCTGGTAATGACTAACAGTGATTTATAGTGGATTTATAGTGGATTAATGGGATTTTATAGTGATTCAATGGGATATTAATGGGATATACCCTCTGATAAACTAACAGTTTGCGAACTGGAAAATGGCCCAGTCGAAATAGTGGATTTTCCCAGCTAGAAAATGGTGATTTTCCAGTTCGCTACGTTAAATTACCAGAGGGTATCTACAATATACTGGAACCTTCGATAACTAGTGGTTTATAACTCCAAACAACTATGAAACAACAAGATGACTCCAAATGGGGGTTTCCAATCCATAGGGGTACCCCCAGTCATCATCCATTTATAGATGGATTTTCTATGAAATAAACCATCCAGCGTTTTTGGGGTACCTCCATTTCAGGAAACCTCCATATATCTATATATATACACATATTGCTAATAATCCCATAATATTTATTGTTGGTTATTAACCATTATTAACCATTGGTTGTCAACCCCATAAACTAGTTAATAACTATGGCAACTATCTCTGCAGGATGTGGATGAGGTCTTTGGTCTCGAGAAGTGTCTTGGTCAATGGGGCATGGACTTTCCATGAATGGGGATACCAGCGGAAAATGGGGATTTAACCTCTGGCAAACATACAAAAAGCGATGGAACATCTACCATGTTTAAGAGGTAAATCAACTATTTCAATGATCATTTGCTATAGCTATATTAAATTACCAGAGGGTATCCCAAAATGCCCCCAATAGCTGGTTGGTTGATTTCATGGAAAAGCCCGAAAATGAAATGGATGATTTGGGAACTTCTACAAAAATCCATTCATCCATTACACAACGTGTATATAAATCCATTAATCCAATACCATGGTTGATTGGTTGATATGAGGATTTTTGTATTACCTAATTTATTGGGGATTATGATAAGCCATAGTAGGGAAACCTATCAACCAACCAGTATAATGAGATGGGATAGGGGTATCTTTGATTGCTCATAAGAAATAAAGCGGGTATGTTTATATAATGGGTATGTTTATATAATATTAGCGGGTATGTTTATATAATGGGTATATGGACCATATAATGGATATTCCAAAAAGGACAATCGATGGATACCCTCTCGTAATTCAACATAGCTATTGAACATGGCCATTCAGTTCGTTGATGTACCTAAAAAGAATGTGATTTTCCGTAGCAAACTGTTAGTTTATCCGAGAGTTTTTTTCTAATGAGCATATAATCAAAAAGGATAATCCATGGATCATTAATAGATAATTATTGTACAATTATTGGTTTACTACTGTGTCATCAAACATGGCTGGAAAATGCCTCAAAAAAAGGGGAGGTTTAGCTGGGAAAATCATCTATACAGGGGTATTTTCCAGCCGTGTGAAAAATTGGTAGGGGGTGGTCAATGGAGATTTCGAATTAGTGGTCATTAATTGATGATGGTCAATCATGATTTTCATGTCGTGACTCAATCTTTACCAAACAGTGGTTTCTTGAAACGGGGGACCCCAAACAAGTCAAGCATTGGGCATTTTCATGGGAAAAACATTATTTTTTGGGTAACACAATTTTGAGAAACACCCAAATGATAAGCAAATGATGATCATGTTAATGGTCGCGAAACTAGGGTTGTCTATATATAAGACTTATTAACATTCGCAACATTGGTTATTTCTACGGGGTTGGGGTCAAGACATTTATGAATGGGTACCCTGTTCCATTCACTGGTTAATCATCATTTTCACCCTTTTTATGACTTGTATACACCCTTCTCAGATAGACCCAAGTGAGTTTAGAGAATTTAGAGATGGGTTTAGTGAAGTGGTTCTCAAATCCAACTTGGGGGATATAACTTTGGCAACTCTGACGACTGATCACTGCTATTTAACAGACGGGATGGCGATGCGTCAATGGTTGATATCCAAAGAATTTGAGTATCGGATCAGATCGGATTGTCAAACTTTAAATTTTCAGAGCCTGAAGAACTTACTGGCAGGTTTTACACAGACAAAAACAGCCTAAAATTTGACCAACGCCCATGGCTTTCTGGGAACCGAGGAATACGCCTCATTTGCTCAACATGAGTCGCTTGGCAGTCTCTGTTTGGGTCATCGGAGAATGGCCCTGTTTCCAAACAAGGTTACCCTCTGGTAATGACTAACGGTTTGCTATTGAACATGGCCCATTTCTAGTTGATTTACCTATTAAAAATGGTGATTTTCCATAGTTTTTTTATGTTTACCAGAGGGTAAGTCTCGCAAAATGGCCTTATTTTAGGTACCCCCCCCTAAGGATGATGCACACAACACATTACAAAATATCAACAACTTGGTTTTCCGGTTGGAGGGGCAAAAAGGTAGATCTTTGCGGTCCAGGTTCGTTTTGCATATTTCATATAGAGCTGCTTCGCATTTACGGACCTCACCTGGGGTGGTTCCATTTTTAGGACACCTCCATTTGGTTAAAACTAAGAAGTCATTGATCACTACTAGCCATCATTGGGACCAGTAGAATTCCGTTAACTTTTATTTAATTTAATCATCATCAATCACTCATCATATTTTTTTAGTGATTGTGAAAATCATGACCATTTTAATTAACTATTAATATGATTTAGTGATTATGGACAACTATTGTTAATTCTAATGGGTGATCATTCTAATTAATAGTGATTGTTAATTCTAGTCATTCTAATTAACCATCACGCATCAACTAATATCTGGTTGGTGGTTTGGAACATTGTTTATTTTTCCACATATTGGGAATGTCATCATCCCTGACGAGCTCATATTTTTCAGAGGGGTAGGTATACCACCAACCAGATAGATTAACCATAGATTAACCATAGATTAACCATAGATTAACCATTATTAACCATTATTAACCATTATTAACCATTATTAACCCTTATTAACCATTATAAACCATAGATTAACCACTATTAACTGGTTGCCAAATAGCCATCATGAGAGCCTCAACAGCAATCGCTGGCCTGGCTGGGAGGTGATGATCCAGTTCTCTCGGGCTGCCTGGTCTACTTTTTGCCAAAGGTGCCGCGCCATGGCGCCACCAAAAAGTGACTTTTTATGCTGATGAGATTCATCCCTCCAAAATGTGGGATGACAAGATTGATATTAACATATATATATACACATCAATTTTGATGTTAATGATATGAAACATGATTTGATATTTATTCACATCCAAAATGATTAACATATTACAACATCTCCGGACATGCTTATATGTTAATCCATTGTCCCTAATATCGAATACCCCTAGTTTTCCGGACCGAGCAATGAATAGATCCAATACACAACCAATGTTGATGGGATGGATTGAAATTCTTTGCCCCCCTGGCATTTTCCCAACACGAATGGGGTAACACACTGGTGATGCCACGGAGAAGGGTGGGTTAACATAGTTTCACAGCAAAAAACCCTCTGGCATTTCATAGCAGTTTGCTATGGAACATGGCCCATTTATAGTTGATTTACCTATTAAAAATGGTGATTTTCCATAGTTTTTTGACAGGTAAATCATCAAATGGTCCATTTTCCATCGCCATGTCATTATGTTGAGTTATTGGATAAGTGGTGGCCATCTTAATGGGAATAGATGCTTGATATCCTGCTAGAAATCCCATTTTTTGGCACCAACTGGGCCCGAACACAGGTTTTTTTTTCGTACACATGAACAAAAAAACACGCATGTTGAAAGACAAGTATACCAATATGTATATGTATTTAAACATATGGTGTTTGCATATGAGCATATATATATATACATACATGCGTACGTACGTACATACATACATACAGACAGACATACATACATACAGACATACAGACATACATACATACATACATAGATACATACATACGTACGTACGTACGTACATACAGACAGACAGACATACAGACAGACGTACGTACGTACGTAGGTAGACAGACAGACAGACAGACAGACAGGCAGGCAGGCAGACAGACAGGCAGACAGACAGACATCTACATACATCTACATACATCTACATACATCTACATACATCTACATACATCTACATATATCTACATATATCTACATACCTCGATCTTCACTTAGCACTTTTTTCTGCTCATAGCAGTTTTCGCTTGGATTTACGCTCGTTCTGACTTTTTATGCTCACTTGAACCAGAAAACGCGCATTTGTTTCTTGACGGACGGGCATTTACGCTTTTTTCCCGGGTATTTACGCTTATTTCCCGGCAAAATACGCTTATAATTTTGGCTTCAAAATGCACAAAGTGCAAAAATGCTTAAAGTGGTGCAATTACGCTCATGCGGAGAAAAACCGCTCAAAAAGCAGAAATCTCTCAAATGAGCATTTATCTGTGCTTTTTCGAGGATGCAGGTATATCTACATATACCTACATATATCTACATATATCTACATATATCTACATATATCTACATATATCTACATATATCTATTCATATATATATATATCTACAAATATGTATATATATACACATACAACTATCAATAAATATCTTTGTTCCTTTGACACATGATCACATCTCTGTCATGTTTCGGATCAACGAACCCAGATGAACCCAGTGTTTTTTCAGGGCCAACTGACAAAGCTCGGCAGCCACCCGGAGAATCAAATTGTCCGGGGCCCAAGGTTAGAGTATACATTTGAGGACAGAAGACCTGAATTTAATGGGATATAATGCCACATAAATACGATACCTACATATACATATATACATATACACATATCTATCGATCGATCGATCTATCTAATCTAATCTATCTAATCTATCTAATCTAACCTAATCTAATTTAATCTAATCTAATCTAATCTAATCCTTACTAATCCTTAATCTAATCTAATCCTTACTATTCCTTACTAATCCTTAATCTAATCCTCAATCTAATCTAATCCTCAATCTAATCTAATCTAATGTAATCTAATCTAATCTATCTATGTACATATTCACATACATAATACCTATAAATGTGTATGTATAGGTATGTATGTGTACATCTAAATGCAGATCATGGGGATATGCTGGATATGCTGGTATGGGTCAAGTCACTGGGTCGCCTCTCATTGTCACTGGTTCCCCAAATCGAATACTGTTGGTTAGATAGTTATATATATAACCCATATTATAGATATATGATAGCCCCATCTGTTGGTTATATAATCGAACTACCCGACATGGTAATGACTAACATAGCGAACTGGAAAGATCCACCCGTTTTTAATGGGAAAACTCGCTATCAAAGGAGATTTTCAATAGCTATGTTAGTTTACCAGAGGGTAAATTTGACCAAAAGCCTGGCCTCCCCAATTTTGACACATAGCGATTTCAGGTGAAGACGAAAGATGTGGTTTTACGCAGCCAGAATTCACCAATTTCTTCGGGTCTTTGACCGCCTCAATACCGGGAATCTAAGTGATAGAAAGGTGATGAAATGATGATTATTACTGTTGTTGTTGTTGTTGTTGTCGTTGTCGTTGTCGTTGTCGTTGTTGTTGTTGTTGTTGTTGTTGTTGTTGTTGTCGTCGTTGGTTGTGGTTGTGGTTGTGGTTGTGGTTGTGGTTGTGGTTGTTGTTGTTGTTGTTGTTTATGATGATGATGATGATGATGATGATGACGACGACGATGATGATGATGATGACGATGACGGCGGCGATATCACTGAATGAAACTGATTCATATCTCATAACTACCATGGTTTTGGGCACCTCTTATGGTTTTGACACTCGAGTTGGATGAATCTCTCGGTGATGGGTAGCTGTATCTATTGAGATTGCAGTCCACTTTTGTTATCCCGTGAAAAACCAAACTAGATGTGGAATATCTCTTCTCGTGGCCTTTTGACTTGGAATTGTGGTGGTATAACACACCCACTTTGTGATTTTAAACCACGAAACTCAGCAACATGGATATATCCAATGGGAAAACAAGCTCTGGTATGGTTGGTGGATTCAAAAGTTTGGAAGGCAAAACCACAATTTCATTCCTATCAAGGCGGGCGTTCTTGTCCCTACAAGGTAGTGCCCCAGTTTGGAATCGCTAATTTGGTTTGGAACAACTAGGTTAACCATTGGGTTGATAGATCGAACATTTTTTGGGTTTTTTTTACGGTGAAACTAAACCAAACTCTGGAGATCCATTTTGATGGGCTCCCACGGTTTAACGGTGCTGCATTGAGGATTTACTCTTGCAGCTCCCATCCCAATGTCGAGCAGGAGTCGATGACATCCCCCAACAGTTTTTTTTTTGGCGGGTCATGTTGTTGTCACTGAAATGTTGTTGTGTTCGTAGCAAAATTGTTGTGGGCCATTTTTTCGGGTGGGCCATTTTGAGTCAATGAAGCCCCAAATTTCCATGCGCCCACGGCCATTGACCCTGACCCTGTCTCCGAGGTCATTAAGGGCTTAGGAATCTCAGACTTCGTATGCCATTTCCAGAACCCAGACCAACGCCAGGTGGGGAGAACATGGCGATGACGGCACCAATATGGGGCACCAGTTATCACTGAGTCTGAGTTACCTGCATTGGGTAACCCTCGTTTTTTAAAAGTGTGGATGACTCAAAAAAATGGACTAGACGTGACCCACAAAATTCTCTGTGTTTGTCTGTGTTTGTGTTTTTCATTTCTCCATCAGACTGGACTCGTCTCATTCGATCTCAGCTGTCAGCTGCCTTTGTGCTTGGTGTAACTCTCCATGGGGACTGGTCGTGCTCTGTTGAGTATGGCTTTGTCAATGGGGCACTCCCAAACCTCACGGTTGATCATCATTTTTCTCATGAAAGTTGCTATTTGGATCTATTTGGTCTTTCACCAAATTGGGAGTGCTGCAGGAACCCGCCTGTTGGTTCATATTCTTAAAGTTGCTTCAATCTTTCCCTTTGTGTTGCCTGGTATCTGCATTTTAGGGGTTACTTTCCACTATATATATATATAATATGTAATTACATAATTATGAAATTACATAATTATGGAATTATTATAATATGTAAGTCTGTCAAAAAAAACATGATTTTTTCCACGAAAATCCAGACATTCCGTGGATTAATCCAGAGTCCATCCAGATATCATATCCCCGGGCGATCCCGTTGTATCGCCATACCTCATATAGGCATATATGGTAGGTACCTCCAATAAACTGTAGGTATATATATATATGATATATATTGGTATGTAGGTACCTCCAATAAAATTTAGGTTCCTGTTGCATGGCCACTGATTGCAAAATCATGTTGTAGATATGATATATCACTTGAAATGAGGCTCATATGATATATATATATACTTAAATACTGTTGTATCATATGGCCGTATCAATGTTGTAGTGATGGGTAATTTTAGTAATATAATATATGGAGGTTTCCTGAAAATGGGGCACCCTAAATTTTAAATCATCCATTTCAAACGGAATTTCCATGATAAACCAACCATTTTGGGGATCCCCCATTTATGGAACCCCCCATATATATATAATATACATATATATATATAATATACATATATATATAATATAATATATATATATATAATATATATATATATAATATATAACATATAATATAATATATATATATATACATATATGTATATATATATATATGTATAAACATATAACCAATATATGATGTGTAGCATCGCCATCGCCACGTTTCAGGTGGTGATTTCGGTCCCTGCCAATGAAGTCTCTGAGCGAGCGCGGGTGGCTGGAACAGAG
Source organism: Cladocopium goreaui (assembly GCA_947184155.2). Classification (NCBI taxonomy): domain Eukaryota; class Dinophyceae; order Suessiales; family Symbiodiniaceae; genus Cladocopium; species Cladocopium goreaui. The sequence continues at coordinate 222,389 of CAMXCT020006684.1, forward strand.
GGATGGGATTGATATGGATTTCGCTGGAGATTTCCCCAAGGAAAAATGGTGATGTAGCCTCTGGTTATGACTATCTCTGGTAAACTAATGGTGTTTTATGGCGACTTAATGGGAATTAATGGGATATAGTTGGGAATATACCCTCTGGCTATTTAACATAGCCATGGTATAGATGGCCCTAATCGAAATAGATGATTTTCCCATTTAGAAACCTCCATTTATAAGGGATTTTCCATGGCAGTCATCGGGGTTGGAAGATTAGTTTCCATTAAAACTAGGCTATTTTCAGGGTCGAACTGTTAATTTACCAGAGGGTAACCAACAAGAGAATTGAAAGCAGGAAACAAGGTGGTAGAACGGGGATAGAATTAGGTACAATGTGGATACTCTCTGGTAAACATACAAAAAACTATGGAAAATCACCATTTTTCATGGGAAACTCACTATTTCTATGGCCATTTTCCAGTTCGCAAACCGTTAGTCATTACCAGAGGGTAACCTTGTTTCTTCGGTTGCTTCACTTTTTTCTGAGGACCAATTCTTTGGTTGCTTCTGATACCTAACGGAAATACTGTGGGAACCCAATAAACCTACCATGACCGGGGATGGCCGGGATGGTTTATACCACCATAAAGATGATGATTTTGGGGATGGTTTATGAAATGGGGTTTATCTTTTACACATGGCCGCAATCCAACGGTATTCATCTGTGGGATGTGAGGTCTTCCTTGTTTTATTGCGCGCTTCAGAATACCTTTGAATATTACCCTCTGGTAAACTAACAGTTTGCTATTGAAAATTGCCATAGAAATAGTGGATTTTCCCATTAAAAATGGTGATTTTCCATAGCTATTTTGACATAACCAGAGGGTATAACATTGGGTTTTCCAAGTTGTACGGAGTCAAAATCACCAGGCTATTCCACCGCAAAAAAAAAACTGGGGTTGCAACTGGTATGATATGCGCAAAAATAAATGCATCAATTTATGCCCCAAAACTACCATATTTGACCTGAGTAGTTGGACTTACCAGTTACAACTACCCCATGACACATTTTTCACAAATGGGACACATTTTGGGGTCTGCAAATTTGATCATCTTCAGTATTTGACCATCCATTTTGGGGATGTACCGAAATTATTGCTTGTTAAATCCAGTTGTTTGTCCAAAAAGCAATTCTTGCGTCGGTTCTACGAATACCCTCTGGTAATTTAACATAGCGAACTGGAAAATCACCATCTTTAATGGGAAAATCCACTATTTCAATGGTCATTTTCAATAGCTATTTTGACATAACCAGAGGATATATGATCGTTATTGCGGTTGGTAACTTGGGCCTGGGAACTTGGATTATCTTGGATTCCAAGAATTGGATGGTGAGTACGACCTAGTAAAAAATATACATACATATCCCAGTCATACCATTTCACTATAAGGTGGTAAGCTCAAAAACAAACCACCCCCCAAGGCATCACCATTTTGATGGGTGTTTTGCTGGTAAGTTTACTATTGGGTTTGCCACACTGCAAGTTAGTACGGATATTTAAAAAAAATAGCACCAAACTATGAACCAGTTGCCACCCTCAGACATGCTGAGAAATCCCATTTACGAAGAGATTCCCAGCTAGAAACCTCCATTTATCGGGGATTTCCCCATGTTTTTCGCATGTTTTTTTTTCCATGTCAGCCATAGCCCTTGCATTTGTCCAGGTGTTGGTGAACGGCCAATTGCTGAAGCCGGACGAGCAAAGGAGGTGAATATGTCTACCAAATACGACATGAAACACATGTCCTATCAAACACATCGGGAGATACAAAATCCCCCAAGCAAAACGAGGATTGAAGCCGCTACAAAGGGTAGACATCGCAAACGAGCTTGCGCTTGCGTATGGATTTGCCAGGACTATACATCATGACCATTTTGTACCATGGTATGGTAGAATTTTCTTCTTTGATTGTTCGACAACTATCACAATTTTCTATTATTTGACAAGGGTTTGATATGATGAGCAATACTCTGACACGATTTCCATTTGTAGTAATATTTACCATGGGTTTTTCCAATGGCAGTTTGTCTGGTACCCACTGTTTCTTCTTACATCATCATATTATTGTTGCCTTTATAGTACCATTAGATTTACAGCGCCATGGTCAAAACTTGGATTCTACAGCCAGGGTCCTGGAGGCCATAAGATTTGATTTAGCAATGGGTTTCCATAGTCATACTAACATAACTTAATAACTATGGAAAATCACCTTTTTTAATGGGAAAACTCACTATTTCAATGGCCATTTTCAATAGCAAACTGTTGACATCACCAGAGGGTACCCCAAAAACGCACGCTGGTTTTTGTTGATTTCATGGAAAATCTCAATCTGTCAAGGGATGATCTCTGGGGGTACCCCTATGACGAATCGGACACCGCCACTTCCACCGCATGTTCCAATTTGGGATGGATAACCCATTTTCGCGTTCCTCCATAAACCATGGAACACGTTGATAGAACTCCATATGGCACCCTTGAAAAAAGACATATGAGAACCCTATTATATAACCATTTTGTAGCATATTTAGTTAATCACATCCCCCAAATTCTTTCATATTTCCCAATGATCAGTGTTGGAGCTTTTGTACCGTTAGGTGTCAAAAGTACTATTGTTCCGTAATTGTCATAAACATTCCCTAAGACGATTGGAAACAATAATGTTAATGATTCATGACCATTATTTCAAAGATAATCCTGACTTCTAATATGAAGGTTTCCTGAAATGGGGGTAGAAGCCACTATATGTCTTATTTCTACCATTTGTAGTTGTTACATAATATTGATAAGAATGATGATTTATCAACATTTCTACGTCAATGACCATAACTTATCAACATTTTATCAATAACCCTGAGATTTCTAATAACCTTGAGATTCTAATAAACCTGAGATTTCCATGATCTTTTATGATGGTTATTACCATATCATATCGCCCTGAGATTTCCTTAACATTTCGCAGGTTGACTCACTTTGATCGCTTACTCTTCGGCCGCGCCTGGATGATGCGACTCGTGGTGCCTTTGGAGCAGCAGGAGCGGATAATTTTTCCATGGAAAAAAGGGGGAAGAATTGGGAAACCCTACCCTCTGGTAAACTAACATAGCTATGGAAAATCACCATTTTTAATGGGAAAACTCACTATAAATGGCCATATTCAATAGCTATGTTAGTTTACCAGAGGGTACCCATTTATAGTGGATGTACCCATGATAAGAATGATGGTTTTTCATAGTTGATCTGACTGGTGCTTTGGAACATTTGGTAAATTTTCCCATATATTGGGAAGAATCATCCCAGCTGACTCATATTTTTCAGAGGGGTTGAAATCACCAACCAGGTATATAATGCAACAGTATATATATACACATTAAACCCATGTATGAGTCGACGCAGCAACGTTCCTAGATATTTCGGCAACAACACACATATATAGATATAAAGGTTATGCATGCATGCATGCGTACGTATGTAGGTACGTACGTACGTAACATATATAATCATACATGATAACTATGCATACTTACCTACCTACCTACCTACGGACGGACGGACCGACCGACCGACTGACCGACCTACTTACCCACCTGCCTACGTATCATATCTACCTATCTCTAGGCGGAACAAGTTGGTCATCCCATGGATACCATTTTTCGTTACAACCATGGTGACGACGGTGACGACTGGGCATGACAAAAAAGAACCCCCCAACTGGGTTTTCCCAACATATGGCTATAACTATAACTTAGGCTATGTTTCTCTGTTTTTTCACCAGAAGTTGGGATATAGCCTCTATAGAACTATGGAACATATGGAAGATCACCATCTTTCATAAGGTATAAATTCATCAGATAGTGATCTTTCATTTTTAGATCATTTTTCATATAGTGATTTTAAAAAAATGTCATTACTATTTATATGAAAACCACGATCATTTTGAAAAAAATGTCGTTTTTTTTCCACCATGAATCCCAATTATCCCAATTATCCCAATTAAAAATATCTTTATAGGATAGTATTAAAATCAAACATACGATTTTATATATTTTACCATTTTTTTTCGTTTTGCATCAGGGATTTCTCTCATCGAAATCGGCAGGACTTGGCGGCCAACAAATCCCTGTCCAACTCGGATTCGGACACCTCCGAGGTGCACCGATCACGAGGTCCATAACAACCGTGGGAATTAATACTATGGTAAACATACAAAAAACTATGGAAAATCACCATTTTTAATGGGTAAATCCACTATGGTTATATACTATGGTTATACTATGGTTATATGATTATCATGGTTGTCATAATACTATGGTTATACATTAGTTATCAAAGGAAGTTGGGAAAAATACTTCCGAGTTACGGATGACTTTTACCTGATGAAGGGTGGTGTGCGACTGTACACTACATAACAATACATCAGAAAAGAATTGACCTTGATGAAGGGTGGTGTACGACTTTACACTACATAACAATACATCAGACAAGAATTGACCTTGATGAAGGGTGGTGTGCGACTGTACACTACATAACAATACATCAGAAAAGAATTGACCTTGATGAAGGGTGGTGTACGACTTTACACTACATAACAATACATCAGACAAGAATTGACCTTGATAAAGGGTGGTGTGCGACTGTACACTACATAACAATCATCAGAAAAGAATTGACCTTGATGAAGGGTGGTGTACGACTTTACACTACATAACAATACATCAGAAAAGAAATTCCTTGATGAAGGGTGGTGTACGACTTTACACTACATAACAATACATCAGACAAGAATTGACCTTGATGAAGGGTGGTGTGCGACTGTACACTACATAACAATACATCAGAAAAGAATTGACCTTGATGAAGGGCGGTGTGCGACTGTACACTACATAACAATTGACTAAGGGAAGTGGTGACGAAGGGAAGTGGTGACGAAGGGACTGTGGTGACGAAGGGAAGTGGTGACGAAGGGACTGTGGTGACGAAGGGAAGTGGTGACGAAGGGAAGTGGTGACGAAGGGAACTGGTGATGAAGGGAATGCTGCGAAACACATTGTAATGGCTGAATGAATATTGCATGGGCTTTGTTTTGGGGGAGGAAGCCGGAGCACGAAACTTTGTATTTTTCCGTGTAAAATGGCTGCAGCCGGCGATGAAAGGTACCTCCTGTGTGCGGCGGTTGCGGCTGCGGTCGGTTTGCCTTTTTTTTTTGCCGCATTGTAACGGTGGCTTCAAGCTGCTTTGGGTGTGCTTGTGCGTGGGTACTTATAGAGGTGTTTTGGAATCTGTGGTTGCAGATCGCATTGGAATGGCTGCATGATTGTTGTCATCTGGTGTTGCCATGTGCGTAGATACGTGCAGGTTTGCGACGTGATGCCGTGTAACGCATTGTAATGGGGGCGTGAATGTTGCACGGGCTTTGTTTTGGGGAGGAAGCCGGAGCACGAAACTTTGTATTTTTCCGTGTAAATTGGCTGCAGGCGGCGATGAAAGGTACCTCCTGTGTGCGGCGGGTGCGGCTGCGGTCGGTTTGCCTTTTTTTTTGCCGCATTGTAACGGTGGCTTCAAGCTGCTTTGGGTGTGCTTGTGCGTGCGTACTTATAAAGGTGTTTTGGAATCTGTGGTTGCAGATCGCATTGGAATGGCTGCATGATTGTTGTCATCTGGTGTTGCCATGTGCGTAGATACGTGCAGGTTTGCGACGTGATGCCGTGTAACGCATTGTAATGGGGGCATGAATGTTGCACGGGCTTTGTTTTGGGGAGGAAGCCGGAGCACGAAACTTTGTATTTTTCCGTGTAAATTGGCTGCAGGCGGCGATGAAAGGTACCTCCTGTGTGCGGCGGGTGCGGCTGCGGTCGGTTTGCCTTTTTTTTTTGCCGCATTGTAACGGTGGCTTCAAGCTGCTTTGGGTGTGCTTGTGCGTGCGTACTTATAAAGGTGTTTTGGAATCTGTGGTTGCAGATCGCATTGGAATGGCTGCATGATTGTTGTCATCTGGTGCTGCCATGTGCGTAGATACGTGCAGGTTTGCGACGTGATGCTGCGTAACGCAGTGTAATGGCTGTTGCATGTGCTTTGTTTTGGGGAGGAAGCCGGAGCACGAAACTTTGAATTTTTCTATGTAAAGTGGCTGCAGGCGGCGATGAAAGGTACCTCCTGTGTGCGGCGGGTGCGGCTGCGGTCGGTTTGCCTTTTTTTTTGCCGCATTGTAACGGTGGCTTCAAGCTGCTTTGGGTGTGCTTGTGCGTGGGTACTTATAGAGGTGTTTTGGAATCCGTGGTTGCAGATCGCATTGGAATGGCTGCATGATTGTTGTCATCTGGTGTAAAAGTTTTTTGTGTGTTTAATGGCGTGGGCATGTGTGAAAGCACTGTGTGTAAGTGTTCTGTGTGTAAATGCTTGCTGTGTCTAAAAGCTTGCTGTGTGTAAAAGCTTGTTGTGTGTAAAAGCTTGTTGTGTGTAAAAGCTTCTGTGTGTAAAAGCTTCTCTGTTTAAAAAGCTCGCTGTGTGTAAAAGCTTCTCTGCGAAAGAACTTGCTGTGTGTAAAATCATTCTTTGTGCAAGCTTTGTATCACAAAGTAGTACTTGGACGTACTTTGTGCAAGCTTCGTAGTACAAAGTAGTACTGGGAAGTGCTTTGCACAAGCTTCGTAGTACAAAGTAGTACTGGGAAGTACTTTTTGCAAGCTTTGTAGTACAAAGTAGTACTGGGTGCAAGCTTTGTGTGGGAAGTACTTTGTGCAAGCTTTGTAGTACAAAGTAGTACATGGAACGTGCTTTGTGCAAGCTTTGTAGTACAAAGTAGAAATAATTTGTGCAAGCTTTGATTGTAGTACAAAGTAGTACTGGGAAGTACTTTTTGCAAGCTTTGTAGTACACAGTAGTACTGGGAAGTACTTTGTGCAAGCTTTGTAGTACAAAGTAGTACTTGGAACGTGCTTTGCGCAAGCTTTGTAGTACAAAGTAGTACTGGAACGTGCTTTGTGCAAGCGTTGTAGTACAAAGTAGTACTGGGAAGTGGTTTGCGAAGAGCGACATGGAGGGAGCTTTGCTTGAGTTATGTTGCTCAAAATAATCCTGCTTGGGGAGGCGTTTGTTGAGGTTTTGTGACCAAGCATCCACATGAGAGATTAAATGAGCAAGAAAAGGGCAAGTGGAAGGAGTTGGAAGATTTGATATGTGTAAAAGATTTGACTTTCTGGGGGTCCTTCCTGAGATGAGTTGAGAACAACTTCGAGGAGATGAGAAAGGTTGATCAGTGTTTCGAATGAGATGAAAACGGTGGAGAAGAACTTTCTTAGATTACATGTGAGAGGAGATGGGATGAGATGAGAAGAGCTGAGATGAGGTGAGAAGAGCTCACATGCTTTGAGATGAGATGAAGTGTGGAGTGTGAAGTGCAAGTGTGAAGTGTGGAGTGTGAAGTGCGAAGAGTGCAGTGCGAAGCGTGCGGAAAGCATTCGCTCGGCGTTGCATTGCGCCGGGTCCGCGCGCAGGTCATGTTCTTGGACAACATCTGTGCAACAGCTTCGCAAAGCACGCACGCACGGGCCTGGCTGGCGCACGGCACATGCAAGTTCTCAAAGTAGTACTGGGAAGTGATTCATGAAAGCTTAGATGACATATGAGAAGAGATGAGATGAGAAGAGATGAGCTGGGATAAGGTGAGAAGAGCTCAGATGAGAGGAAGTGTGGAGTGTGAAGTGTGGAGTGTGAAGAGTGCAGTGTGAAGTGCGGGGCATGAAGAGTGCAGTGTGAAGAGTGAAGGGTGAAGTGTGGAGTGTGAAGTGTGAAGTGTGGAGTGTGAAGGGGCAGTGAGAAGTGTGAAGTGTGGAGAGTGAAGTCTGAAGTGTGAAGTGTGGAGTTTGAAGTGTGAAGTTTGGAGTCTTAAGAGTGCAGTGTGAAGTGAAGTGTGGAGTGCGAAGAGTGCAGTGTGAAGTGTGGAGTGTGGAGTGTGAAGTGTGGAGTGTGAAGAGTGCAGAGAAGTGTGAAGTGCGAAGTGGAGCTTCCAATGTGACATGTGAAACAGGACACCACTTTCGCAGAATGCACGCACGCACGGGCCTGGCTGGCGCACAGCGCATGCAAGTTCTATAGATGAGAAAGGTCTTATAGTATCTCCCTAAGGCAACTTCCGCCCCGCCTCGTGCGGATACTACTGGTACATGATATGTGTATATATATATATTTCTTTCTTTCTTTCTTTCTTTATTTTATTTATTTATTTATTTATATATATATGGGTATGGTTTATGTCGAAATAGGATATTTTCTCCTGCCACGGCTGGTGCACCTTAGCGGTTTCCGATGTGCATCTCTCCGATGGTTAGCAAGGAACTGACAAGTTGTGGGGTATACATATGCTTTACTAAATGGGGGGACAAGGGATTCCTACGAGTTTCCCAACCACATGATGAACAAGTTTGATTCAATTTCTTCTTGTTGAGTTCCATGTTGTTTTCCAGGGCGTAGATACAGAATTTTGATAGTTCATGCTTTAAAGCCCCCCTATTAGTGCAACTTGTAAGCCAGGAATACCAGAATATTTTTATCCAAGTTCCAAGGCACCATCAGACATTGGCAATCATTGACCTTCTGATAGGTTGCAGACTTAGTGATTTCTATCATTGATGACCTCACATGGTGGTTTCCTGAAATAGGGGTACCCCCAATCATCATCTGATTTCAATAGGATTTTCAATTATAAACCATCCAACTCCTGGGGTACCAGCATTTTAAGAAACCCCCAAATGACAATTCCAACTGACATGCTATCAGGTGACTTGAAACCATTAAATTTATATCTAGGTATGGGTCTTTCAACCTGCCCAGCTATTGGATGTGCTTAATATGAACGGGGGGATAAGTTTTTCAATGAGATAGATAGAAAGAAAGAAAGAAAGATAGATAGATAGGTAGGTAGGTAGGTAGGTAGGTAGGTAGGTACGTAGGTAGGTAGACAGGTAGACAGGTAGACAGGTGGATAGGTAGCTAGGTAGATAGGTAGATAGGTAGATAGATGGATGGATAGATGGATAGATAGATGGATAGATAGATGGAGAGATAGATGGGTAGATAGATGGATAGATAGATGGATAGATAGATGGATAGATAGATGAATAGATAGATGGGTAGATGGGTAGATAGGTAGGTAGATAGGTAGGTAGGTAGACAGGTAGACAGGTGGATAGGCAGCTAGGTAGATAGGTAGCCAGGTAGATAGGTAGATAGGTAGATAGGTAGCCAGGTAGATAGGTAGATAGGTAGATAGGTAGATAGGTAGATAGGTAGATAGGTGGATTGGTAGATAGATAGATACACTATAAATTGCTACTAGTATCATTTTTATATCCACTATGAATTGCTACGAGTATCAACTACTGTCAGTCATTTATTGGAACAAAAAACCCTGGAACATCAAAGTAATCCCGGACTTCGCAGGCTGCAGTTTCGCCCGTTCGGATGCCTGGGGGAGGGTGGTACCATTTGAGGATGATTTTGACCGGCCATTTGTGGTGATATTGGGTGATGGTTGATTGTTGGCCTTACCACGTTGGTATGCAATTAGTTTTTGATGAACACATCATGATGGTGTTTGTTGGTGATGTACTCTGGTTGTGTGTATGTGTGGTGATTCATGTTGAACACATCTGCTGCACATGAGAGTGGCCAGTTAAAAGTGGGGTATTAATCACTGGGACAGAAACACGGCAGCGGAGGTTTTGGGGCGGCGTTCACTATGGGATATTAATGGATATTAATTGATATTAATGGTATGCAACAAATGATGATGGAAAATAATGGAATATTGATGGGATATGTAAAATGGGTCAATACCATCTGGTAATCAGACATCAAAAAACCCCTGGCAAAATCCCGCACTCACCATGGGTTTATGGCGAAACTGCAATGGAATGATCCTAAACTGTTATATATATATATACACCTGATTACAAGGGTTTCACAACTATGTCTACAGTTCTTCTGGTGTTCTTCTGGTGGACTCCCAATTTTCCTTGCTTTCGCCGGACATGGCGTGGCGTTTCCACGCCAGGTCCTGAAGAAGCGCAGCATGCTGAAGCGCGACACCATGAAACTCATTCTGAATGATGAGAGTGAAGCATGGTGCGCTGGGGGCCAACCTGCTGCGGTGGTTAGAAAATTTGATTGATGAAGGGAACAATGTCCAAAAAGGCAGGTTTCAAGTGTAAAAACCACACTAATGCTGGATGTGTAAGACTTGGTGAGGGTCATGCTTAGGTTAGGTCTGTGAACGGTGAAGCAATCCAGAAGGGTGTGATATATCCCTTGAAAGGAGACACTAACCTGGTAGATTGTTATTGTAAATCGCATTGTGCTTGAAGTGTTCAGCAAAAGGCAAAGACCAAAAATTCAAAACCTCAGCTACTTAGCTATTTCAGAAACATATCATCTTGGTTGGTGATTTCAAGCGCTTACAACTTTCAATCCCTGCTTGTGCAAAAAGATTCACCAGAATTACCCTCTGGTTATTTATCATAGCCATGGTATAGATGGCCCATAGAAATAGATGCTTTACCTATTAATAGCATGGGTGGATCTTTCCATGGCAAACTGTTAGTCATAACCAGATGGTATATCGAAAATCACCATTTTTAATAGGTAAACCCACTATAAATCACCATTTTCAATAGCTTTTTGCTTCAAATCAGCAGCTGTGACCAGCTCGTCATCAAAAATGCTCCACCTGTGACGACCCAAACTTCAAGCGATCAACCAACCGCCTCCAGGAGCGAACTCCGATTGTATTTGGGGGATCTCTGGGAACGTCTTGGAGAGGAACGTGGCAACCAGTTTTTCTACTACGTCAGCAAGGCACGTTCAGTGTCCACAAAGATCCCTTTGCGAAAATGATGATGATGGTAGTGGTTTAGTAATGTTAACTAATGGTTATTAATGGTTATTAATGGTTATCAATGGTTATTAATGGTTATTAATGGTTATTAATGGCTATTAATGGTTATTAATGGTTATTAATGGTTGTTAATGGTTATTAATGGTTATCAATGGTTATTAATGGTTATCAATGGTTATTAATGGTTATTAATGGTTATTAATGGTTATTAATGGTTATTAATGGTTATTAATGGTTATTAATGGTTATCAATGGTTGTTAATGGTTATTGATGGTTATTAATGGTTATTAATGGTTATCAATGGTTATTAATGGTTATTAATGGTTATCAATGGTTGTTAATGGTTATTAATGGTTATTAATGGTTATCAATGGTTATTAATGGTTATTAATGGTTATTAATGGTTATCAATGGTTGTTAATGGTTATTAATGGTTATTAATGGTTGTTAATGGTTATTTATGGTTATTTATGGTTATTAATGGTTGTTAATGGTTATTAATGGTTGTTAATGGTTATTAATGGTTATTAATGGTTATTAATGGTTATTAATGGTTATTAATGGTTATTAATGGTTATTAATAGATGATGACGATGACGATTCAGGCCGCGTATCTGGTGGACGAGGCCAATGACATTACGAAGGAACTTCGCCCTGAGGAGCGATGATTTATTGGTGCCATGTGATCGAAGACTCCCCAGTTGGATTAATGGTTTTTGATGGCTTTGGAAAGCTCTATCTAGCTTTTATATGGATTAGATATATTCGACATTACATATACATACATTGTTTGTTTTTCTAAGTTTATGAGTTCTACGTATGGCCTTTATTATGTATATATATATAGGTTCTACAAGCCCACACACACACACACATATATATATATATGTATATATAGGTCAATCACACAACGGTTTTTGTATGTTTCCCCCAGAGTTATCCCAGCAAATAGTGACTGCCTCAGCTTTTCAAAGCACTTTTTTTTGTGGTGATCCTTTAAGGAATTGACAGATTTTTGGGAAAAAATGGTGGGACATCGCAACATTTTGATCCTCCGAGTCATTCACAACACAGACGGTCGGACTTTAGGAACAAAAAAACATGGTTATGCTATGGATATCCTATGGATATCTTATGGATATGGATATCTTATGGATTTCCATCAGTGACGACTGAACTGAAACAAAATCAGTGACTGAAGCGATGTCGACTTCAGCTCGCTTTTTCGAGCTGCCTTGGTGTCGCAGGATCGCCTGAAATTCGAGGTGGAACTGGTGTGGGACATCCATCGTCATGCTGCTTGGAGTTTCCGATGGTGGCCCACTAGCCTGGGATGCTTCAAATGGAGGTTTCCTAAGTCTTGGGGGTACCCCTAAATCATCCATTCTAATAGGATTTTCCATGAAATAAACCATCCATTTTGGAGATCCCCCATGACTATGGAAACCTCCATATTTGTTCGGGGTTCAACCACTTAGTAACCCAGCCTCCATTTCGATCCTGGGAATGAACAGCTGTTGAACCAACATGGGTCTCAGTGATTTTATACCTGACCACCAAGACACACACATGTGGTTTGGGAATTGTTGTTGTCCATTTCTTGTGGGTGAAAAATAAGCTTGCACTTATGGGAATGTCATCAGTTGTCTTATTTGTTGATGGTTGGTGAAACATCTGAATCTATATTTATTGGACTAGTTTACTCAGGACATTCAGGGCGACCAGTTCAGCTTTGCGAGTTTCTCCTCGGTTTTTTTGGCCCGCCCGAGATATTCATTTGGCATCTTGGTGCCAGCCGTGATGAGGTTTCAGATATTATCATTATCCGCATCACTCAATGGAGTGCAGATGGTTTCTTGGCGCAGCGACTCAAAATTTAGGTGGTTGGTTTTTTATTACCCACGGGATGTGAGGATGAATGGAAGCTGGGTTTCTACACCCCATGATTCTCCTCTGAACAAGTAAAAAAGTGACCGAACAGCAACAAAAAGTCCGTGAAATGATGGTAAAAGTGATGAGATAAAGCCAGTAATTTTCACACTCCCTCAATTTTTCGGATATTTTCGGGGGCGTATGCCCAATGATACCCGGCCCATGGTTTTCGGGGATCCAAAGAGAAATTCACGATGGTTTTTTCCATGGTTTTATTTGCTGTGAATCCATCTGGGTATCTCCAAAGATAGGATATCCCAATGTTTTTATTGATATTTTTTCCTGGTTGGTGGTTTGGATCATTTTTTATTTTTCCATATAATATTGGGAATAACAGCCCCAACTGACTTTCATATGTTTCAGAGGGGTAGCTCAACCACCAGTTTCTTAGAAACACCATGTAACATTTTCCTCACATATACCCTCTGGTTATTTAACATAGCCATGGTATAGATGGCCCATAGAAATAGATGGTTTACCTATTAAAAATGGGTGGATCTTTCCATGGCTATGTTAAATAACCAGATGGTATTAGTCATCGCCGTTTTTTTCCTTTCCGAAAAAATGGGCACCAACTGATCTCGACTCCAATGGCTTTGGAGAGACCCACACCCAAACTGCCGACTCGTCTCATCGGTGGCATTGCCATGGTGACACCGCTTTTAGTGGCTGTTGGCTGGGTGATTGATGGTGATTAATGGTGATTGATGGTGATTAATGGTGATTAATGGTGATCAGTGGTGATCAATGGTGATCAATGGTGATTCATGTATCCCATGATATTCCCAACTCCAGTTATCTCTCGAAAAAAGTCCGAAAAAATCCCCATGATCTCGCCAGTAGAACTGCAAATCAATGTCAACCCCAAAAACCCATGAATTCTCCATCAACCTAACCACATAAAAGCCCATTAAACGAGATAAAAACCCATGAAACCCGGTTCAAACCTATTGAAGCCCATGAAAGTGATCAAAGTGGCCTGTTTCTCCAAGCTTCAGGTTCTGAAGCGAGCGTCCTCTCCTATTGGACGTCCCTTTGGTGAACTAAATACAGACGCCAGACACCGTTGATGGGGAGACTTTCACCGTTGATGGGGATTTCACTAGCCAACATAGGATTGAAACCATGAGAAACTGGGAGATATATGATATATGGTGAAAAAAATGAATATGTGGGCTTATGACCACCAAACATTTTTTCTAAATGATGTTTTAAGCATTCGACACGGGTATAGAATTTAAGATGGTTGATAGGTCACCGTAAAATTGGGTGTCATACTAAGTTACCTGGTTCGTTTGGCATTATGACATAACGCATACTTAGCGGGATGTCTATTTACCAACCAGTATCATGGGATAGGATAGGGGCGTAGTTTTCATGGCTCATGTGGCGAGAATCCTAAGAACAGTGTGATTTGGCTGCTAAAACTCGTTTTTGGACAGACCCTGTAGGTCCGTGAAACACGATTAAGCACTATTGAACATCATTAAACACCACCAAACACAATTAAACAGCTGGTTTTTGGACCCAAGAAAACAACTGGTTGTTGATGATGGGGAGCAAACATCATTTTTATCCGTAAGATAAAACCATTAAATATAATAATAGTATTAGATATTAACAATAATAAGCATCATTTTCATGTTCATCATCCTCCTCCTCACTATCACTATCACTATCACTATCACTATTATATGTTTATAGTACGCACATACAGTATATATGTATGTGATATATATATATATATATATGTGATATATATATATATATATGTGATATATATATATATATGTGATATATATATATGTGATATATATATATTTATATCATATATATATATATCATATATCATATATATATTATATCATATATATATCATATATCATATATATATATCATATATCATATGTAAATATATATATATATATATCATATATCATATGTAAATATATATATATATACATATATATCATATATCATATATCATATATATATATACACCATATATATATATATATCATTAAAAAAACATATCAATATATATATATATACAGATTGTGACTATCATTATACTACCCTGACTAGGAGAAAAATATGATCATCACTACTTGTAGCCCAGGGTGGATAGCTTCAAGCAACGCTTGGAGATGATGCGCGATTGTTCCCTGGCTGGCAAAGAAATCCCCATATCTTAGTATAAAGCACCTAGAAATATGGTTATATGTATATATACAACTATACCTATAAAATCTTACAATATATATATATATACTTGTACATTCATATATACTTGTACATATACATATATATATATAGTTAGTTAGTTAGTTGGCCGCAACTGCAACCCAAGTATTGTAGGTAAATCCGGAAGCCACAAAGCCCAGCTTCCGAAGTCCCTCCATCGAAGTCCTGAAATCTACGGCTGGATGTGCATCCCAGATCCGTGGTTTATAATATAAGTGAGTTATAATCCAGATATATTTGAATGTTATAATCCAGATATTTTTTTCCAGTGATATATCCATATATCCAGATATATTTGCAAATATGTGCATCCCAATGAAATATATTCCAGATATACGCCATATTTTATCCCATAATTAGAGATATTCCATTGATCTAACTGGTTTTTTCACCCAGAAAACTTCCTGCTGGTTGCAGTGTTACGGCTAAAAAAAAAAGCGGTCTTTGGGTGAGTTACTGGGATCCCGAAATCAGGATATTTCGGGGGGAAACTCGAGTCAGCCATTTTTGATTACCGCTATGAACCAAGATTTCATTCATATCCCATAAACATATTCCATGATATTCCATGATCTCAGCACTATACACCAGTAATTATTACTTTCTGGTCAAACATGGCAATGGAAAATCCTCCATAGTAGTTTTTTTGGTGGACTTTTCCGTTGAAAGACATCCATTTACAGGGGATTTTCCTAGTCAGCCAGGTTGTATAAAACCTTTTTTTTTTTTGGCCACAAATTGTTGCCGCAGGTTACGACACCTTCTGCAGCAAGGGACGCTGGAACGGCAAAGGTGATCCACTTGAGGCTGGATGATGACTGGGGGTACTCCTATGGATTGGAAACCCATATGGAAACCCCCATGACACCTATTAAGTCAATGGAATTTCCGAACAAAAATGGATGACTTATTTCATGGAAAATCCTATCTACCCTCTGGTAAACATACAAAAAACCATGGAAAATCACCATTTTATAGCTGGGTAAATCCACTATTTCTATTGCCATTTTCAATAGCTTTTTGTAAGTTTACAAGGCCGGGTATAAATGGATGACTGGGGGTGTACCCCCATGACGGTTTCACTTGCCTTTGATGAGACCACCGGACGAAAACCGCTTCGCCGAATGCCGAAAAGCACCAGGGATGATCCTCCAAGGCTTAGCCTCTGGGAAACAAAGCTATCGAAAATTGCAATTTATAGTGGATTTACCCATAAAAAATGGTGATTTTCCATAGTTATGTAAACGTTTACCAGAGGGTAGCGGAAGCCAGTTAAATTTTGAAGCTGTTTTCGTAAGGCATGTGGGATTTAACCATGAAAACTGTGATTTGGCCACCAAAAACCCTGGTATAATGGGGATATCATGAGATATTATGTATCTATGGAGAGATTATAGTTGTAGCCTATAGTTTGAGACATTTGGACGATCAACAAAAAGGGGATTTCACTAACTGCAGAAACCGACTGGATGGGCTGAGATGGTCTACGTTATTTACCCTCTGATAATTTATCATAGCTATTCTGGTTGGTGGTTTGGAACATGAATTTTATGACTTTCCATTCAGTTGGGAATAATGATCCCAACTGACTTTCATATTTTCAGAGGGGTTGAAACCACCAACCAGTATTGTATAGATGGCCCATTTAGTTCGTTGCTTTACCTATGAAAGATATCTGAGATGGATATGAATGTGTGTGAACTTAGTTTGCCCCAAAAAACTTGATGCGGAGCCCAACAATCGCCATGTCCAATTGGAAAACATTTTGTCCACGCACCCTTTGTCGGTGTCCGTGTTGATTTTGATTTTCGGGACAGCATGCTATATCAGCATATATCTGAATAAGAAGAACACATTGGACACAAAGTACCATTTTGCAAACTTGACCCCGCCTGTGTATAAACTCGTATGTTTACTATAAGTTATGTTATGCTTCGGAGAGTCCACATTTCGTATTTTCAAGTGTCGGCCACATTCAAATCTCTGGGTGCACATTATCTGCACTTGAATAAACATACACACACACTATCAATACGTACATAACAGATGATAACAGATGAATAGATGAACAGATGGATAAATGAATAGATGAATGGATGAGTAGATGAATAGCTGAATAGATCAATGAATGAATAGATGAATAGCTGAATAGCTGGATGGATCTACAAATAAATGAATCTATTTAGCATACAAACGGGACAAGTAGCCCAAGAGCTTGGGCAACGCAAGACCGCCTTATGATCGTCCACTTCCGGACCGCTGATCATGGAGACAGATATAGGTAGAGTTAGAGAGTTGTAGATAGATCGATAGATAAGATAAGACTAAGACAAGACTAAGATAAGACTAAGATACGACTAAGATAAGACTAAGATAAGACTAAGATAAGACTAAGATAAGACTAAGATAAGACTAAGATCTAAGATAAGACTAAGATAAGACTAAGATAAGATTAGATTAATTGATTAATTAGATGGATAGATGGATAGGTGGATCAAGTAAAGGTTGATCTCGTACGGGAATCCAAAGTAATGACCGAGGTGGACATGGCGCGAAAAAAGGATGTGTCCTTATAGGATGTTTTCTTATTAAACCGGGGCTTGCTACACACATATATATATACTAATACTAATCTTATATATATATACAATTATATACATACTAATACATATATATATAAATATATATATACACACACTAGTATATATATATTCTCATAACCCCATGGATTCCCCATCCTTTTGATGGTGCCAGGATCCCTGGCTGGATCCCTCTACCGTGGAGCTGACTTTGCAGATGCACAGCACCGCTGAGGAACAGCTGAGAATCGAGGCCTGCGCGCTTCGAATTGGGCGTAGATTCCATGATGATGCGAACATATGGCATTAAGTTTTAGCCAGAATTCACCATATATATATATAATATATATATATATTAAAAAAAATGATTTAAGCATTTGGTTGGTGAAAATCTGGGACTTAGGTACTGTAGATTAAACCATGATAAGTTGGGAATACGTTGGGATTTTGCACATGTTTAGCTCAGTTTTATGGTTTATCGGTTTATCACAGTCAACGTCAGTGTTTATGGTAAATCAATCATTGTTTATCATTGTCATAAACCAATGGGATTCTGCATATGCTTAGCTTATTTTTCTTTATCAATGTCATTGTCTATGGTTTTTTCTTGGTTATTGGTTTATCATTGTCATGGTTTATGATGATCATTTGGTCACTGTGCATCCACATGCTGATGCGAATTTTTTCCCCCATCCGCATCAGAGATCGCCAGGAACTTCGACAGAGTTTGTTGACGTCGGACCTGAGCGCCAGCAGACAAGGTGGCGCGCGCAGTTGACCATGGTTGATGCTTCAGGAACCTTGGGAGAGAAAAAAAAATCTGGTTGATGTTTCACCAAAGCCATTTGTTGATGGGATTGCAACCCATTACTGTAGTTGACTGCCCAATTTCAGAGGAATTGCAAGAAATGGGTTTGGTTACCTGAAAATGTTGGGAACCCCCCCAAAAAGCCTATTGATTCGTCATCATGTTTCTCCATCAGAACGGCCATTACCATATTTTTGAGACATCCAAATCATGACTACAATGTGAGGCCCCCCAGTGATGTTAGTTGGTTTATAAGCCCCAGTAACTATAGTTATAAGTACCATAAACCATAGTTATTGGAGTTATAAACCAACTTAGCTATCTTGGGGGCCTCACATTGTAGAATCCCTATCAACCTACCAGTGGAACGAATAGGACGCGAGCAATCGACTGAGAGACATCAAGACCCAAGCTTGGCTATCACAATTTCTGTACGAAAAGAACCGTTTTTTTCCGCTTGATTCTTGCTATCCCCACAAGTATTGATCGCAATCCTCCTTTTCGTTGAGCTGTACCATCACCAGCATAGTACGGGCTGTATCCCCCTTCTTTGGTTTTACCTCATTACCATTGGTTTGACCCCACTTGTTGGCTGATTTATCCATCAATTTTGCCGTGTTCTCCCCTTTCGGTGATGAAACGCCATTCAATTGGGAGTCTCACGAAGCAGAATATGTGGATATCAATGATGTAGTCAGCTCATCTGCCACTGGGTCGGTGCCATCATGGCTTCCTTTCTCATGTTTTTCGGCCAAAAGTTGGATCAAAAACAACTAGGATGATCATCACAAAGTACCCCATTTTTCACCATATTTTGGATGGCTAAAAGTTAGTACCAGCTGCTACTACCACGAACAAAAGGAAGTCCCAACTGGCCAATTTTTTTTTTGCCGAATTCTCTATGGCCAATTTTTTTTGGATGACCACACCGAATTGATCCCATGTGAAATTTGACCATGGCACACAACGGCACACTGGCACATCCCCATGAACACAAGCAACATTGCTGTTGAAAACCCATATTTGAAGTTGAAATCCCAAGTTTTGATGGCCAGATAATCATAAATAACACAGAAAAACCATCATTTCTCAATTAAAATCCATATTTCTTGATAGTTCAAACTTCAAACCTTATAACTCCCCCATACTCGATGGTTACACCCTCATTTTGTTTTGTCACCGCTTTCCCGGTGACGTCTTTTTTTTCTTCAGAGCTTGCGAGGTGATGGCCGCAGCGGTCATGCTTCGGCCGCCCAGTCGCGGCAGAGCAGTAAGCGCTTGGCAGCAGGCGGGGGGGTTGCGACATCGAGCCATGAAAATAGATGAAAATAGGAGGTTTATGGAACTTCACTATCAATCATAAGGTTTTATGAGGTTCAAACTATCAACAATATTTGGGAAGTACGTAACGAATCCCTTTTGGTTGATTCATAATGTGGTTTCAATCACGAAAAATGATGTGTAACAAAAAAACATGTTATTTCACCAACACACTTGGGAATTAACCACCAACTATGGGTTTTTATCATCAAACATGGTACATGATCCAGAAATTGTTGTTGGTGGGTTATATGGGGTTGTTAGAGTAACTTGTTTATTGGGCATTGTGCACTATGTAACCCACCATGGGGGTACCTATCAACCAAGGAGTAGAGATCCTTTACGGATATTTATCAATTTCTCATTTGGGATTTGAAGCAACCAACACTGGGGCCTATGTGTTTTTTTCTTCATTGTATTTGGGTGTTGGTGGGCGAAGTGCGTAAAGGAGAAGTGGAGTGACCCCTCTTCTCCTGGTATGGAGGTAGTGGACTGATGCGGATAAGTCAATTATCTTACTACATCCCATTGTTCACCCTATACCCTCTGGTAATTTAACATAGCTATTGAAAATGGCCATAGAAATAGTGAGTTTTCCCATGAAAAATGGTGGAGCTTTCCATAGCTTTTTGTATGTTTACCAGAGGGTAATTGGGTTTACCTCATTAGGGGACACACCAAGATCCCCCAACAGACCTGCAACCGTTAGGCGCCCCAAGCGTCAGCAGCTCCCGACAAAGCTCCAAGTTGATGTCGGCCAATGCATCGAAGCTGAACTCAGGACGGGATCAACGAGAGTGGAAGGAGAGGTGGTGGTTTTTCACCACAAAGGATGCACAGTGTCCAGAAGGAAACGTTAGATTCATGCTAAATAACTTGGGGACTTTAATATGGTTTAATGATTTTTAATGGACCTAACTGGTATCACGAAGAGATATTTGGTCTCACGTGGAAACTTGTGCTCTCTTTCAAACTCATCATGGCAAGACATTTCGGGGTATTCTAGTTCCAGCAACTTTGAATATAGATATCATTACTTATGAAACATATCGCTGGTAAATATGAACAACATGTGTATTTTTATATGATCTAATAACATGGGGTTTCCTAAAATGGGGGTACCCCTAAATCATCTATTTTAATCTCAATAGTATCTTCCATGAAATAAACCATCCAGCGTTTTTGGGGTATACCCCCATTACTAATCATTAATTATTATTAGTCATCATTAATCATATTGATCCCCATATTAATCATTTTTTGCAGCCACCTGTTCCAGGCCGAAGCTCTCTGACAGGTGGGCTCCAGCCTGGGCTTGGCTTACCGTTTTTTCTGGTAGCCTTTGGGAATCTGAAATTGGGTGAAATTGATGGTTTTTTGGATGTTGATGAATCTTTATGGATGGATGATGGATGGTTTCTAGGTGAAGCAACTGGATGGCTCGAAACTCATCCTTTCATCGAAATGCGATTTCAATAGGAATATCTACGTAAAAACCAGCTAAGATTTTTCATTTTTTTGTAGGGTATCCAAGGTTGGCAATGGTTTATAGATGTTGATGGATCTGGTTTATGGAAGATGGTCCATGTGTAGATGGTTCACCTATTAGAAATGGTGGTTTTTCAGACCTATGTTGGACCAGAGGGAGGCTGGTGGGCGGTCATATCTCCACCTCCACCTTTGCTTACGACCCAGATTTCAACTTACAAGAACAACGGAGTCAGGAAAACGTACCCTCTGGCAAACATACAAGAAACTATGGGAAATCACCATTTTATAGCTGGGTAAATCAACTATTTCTATGGCCATTTTCAATAGCTATGTTTGTTTACCAGAGGGCAATGGCCAATGACGCCAATTATGAGTCATTGTATTCTTGGTTAAGGAATAAAAAATGTGCCACCAATCCCCACTTGTTGGATACCGATTTTCTCCAGGGTGGGATTCTTCAAAAAGAAATCATGTTGCCAAAGAGTCTGTCCCTTCTGCCAATTTCATTGGGAAATCCCCTACTTCCATGAAGCACAATTGCCCAAGGTTTAGATGGCTCATCCCCATTTGTGGCTCATGTTTTTCCTCCAGAAGTGCCCAAAATACCATTTATTACCTCTTCTGGCCCTTGGAAGCGCCAACAAACAGCAAGCATTTTTTGATGGACAAACATATGAAGGTTCCAAAAATGGGGCTATCCCCTAAATCATCCATTTATAGATGGATTTTCCCTGAAATAAACCATCCAGCGTTTTTGGGATATTCCCATGGCTTAGGAAACCTCCATATCTCAGTGTCAGGCAAAGACCGAGGTGCTGTGGGCCGTATGGGTTCCTTGGATCTTGGAACTTTGTGGTCTTTCGTGGCTGAAAACATTCAAAAACTTGGGCTTTTACATGGCTTTAACTGAGAAAATCTGGGGAATGACAACGAACATAGGGCCTATGGGGGTGGGTCATGTGAGGGTGGCAATTGAAGTAGTCCAAGAATCGGACAGGTCACGACAAACAATTGCCGATTTCATCATTCCCAGAGTCGAGAGACTGACCCAAAGCCATACCCTCATCTAACTCTTGACATTCTCATTTTGTTTGATCATGTCTTCAAAATGCTTCATGGATTCCAAAATGTTCGTTATTTCCGTTGCTATCCTTAGTTTTATTTCAAACTGTGAATTATGTTGCTCAATACACAATGTAGACATCTCTCACTCTGGGTTTGAAACTGGGCTACCTCCACTTTTTATGGTTGGTCACCACATTTTTTGGTCATCACTATTCCCAACTACTTCATTTTATGGGGAAGAGAGAACCAACTACTTCATATTCCCCATTTAGCCATTAAAAATACCCCGTTTTCCCATCTCATGAAATACGTTTGTTGGTTGAAAACGGTTTCCCAATCCTATGGGGCTCATCATAATCCCCAACCAGGTAGTTCTTGATCCCCTATAGCAATCAATTAACCAGGGTATTGTTATTCCAATTATTAACCATGATTAACCATGATTAACCATGATTAACCATTATTAACCATAGATTGGCCAGTCATGGGTGGCTTATCATTGTTTTACCAGTCATTATTAACCACTATTAACCATTATTAACCATTATTAACCATAGATTATCCATAGATTAACCATAGATAAACCATAGATAAAACATAGATTAAACCATAGATTAACCATAGATTAACCATGATCTTCGGCCACCTGAAGGCGACTCTGAACCACCTTCAAGGGGAAGCAGCAAGCACTCCGCCATAGGTTGCGCACGGGGGGTACCTGTTTGGACTAGCAAAATGGTTGTTTTTTAGTATTTAGTATTTTTTAGTATTTAGTTGGGTGGGTATATGTATATGTATATGTATGTGTATGTGTATGTGTATATGTATATGAGAATATATATATATATCATGTTGGTTCATATCCAATTATATCCAATTAACGCTTGTTGCGCGTTTTTTGTTTCAATTAATTTCTTGGTAATTCCTAGGCAAACAGGGTACCTGTTTCCCCGATCCCTGGGAATCCTGGGACGTTTTGTGCGTGTCCTCACCCGTGCCCCAATACGAAATACTCCATCAACGGTCCCAAATATGTGTTCTTATCACGGGATTATACAGTATCTCCTATGATATCCCCGCAACATCCCCTGAGCTGAAAAAAGTCGCCATCCCACGCCAGGTCCAAAGCTATCTCCGCGGAAGGTTCGCTGCCAAGCAATGACGTTGCAAATGAGCAATGACCAGTTGAGACCTGACATTTTGCGAAGTTTTGCCTCAAAGTTCTTTTTTTGGGGAAGAAGATGGAATAAGTAGAATCCATAATCAAACAATCCTATCCTATCCATTTGCCACTGCATTGGGATGGCAAACCGTGGTATTTTTCATGGCTAAACCGTGTAAGCTTCAGTTTAGTTTGGAAAATGCCCAATGCCTCTCTTGCTTGTTGCTGGTTGGAGTTTCAAGTGGGTGTGTCTGAAAATGGGGGGAATTGACCTCCGATTTATGGCAATTTTAATAGGGAAAAATTGTGACTGATACCCTATTTTGGTACCATATTTTCAGACAAACTCAAATTGATACTGATCAGTTGAGGGTTGACTCTAGAAAACCAATATGGGTGCCATGAAATCCAGAGAAGTATCGTCAGTTCTGGAAGCTGCTCACTTCATTTTGTCTGAAAATTGGGTACCCCATTCCATTCAATGGTTTCCAACCTCATTTTCCCAATCAAGACATGGCCAATATGGCCATCAAAGACCTCATTTTCTCAATCCATTTTCAGACCAACTCAAGTCAGAAATTGATGGCAAGGGATGCAGGTGGTCGGTCCGTACCCAAAAAAAATAACCCGTTTACAGATGCATGACCATCAGGTCGTCACGTGAAACGTTCCTTTCTTGTCATGGGAAAAACCAAAAACTGTGGTTAAAACAATGCCATAAACTAGCCATGACTGGGAATGGTTGGTTTAAATCGCACCTATGGTGATGACTGGGGGATGGTGCAGATGACATTGTTTTAATCACATTGTTCCAATTGTTAACCATTATTAACCACTATTAACCAATATTAACCACAGGTTTCCAGCCCATGCGGCTACTAATTCTCCAACTCATCAGTGAGTTGGTTGCTGAAAAACGAGCCCTGACCGGCTCCAGCAGTTCCATCCTGGTCTATTAGCTGCAGATCGCTGGTCTAGAAATACGCATATATATATGGTTAATCTATGGTGAATCTATGGTTAATAATGGTTAATAATGGTTAATAATGGTTAATAATGGTTAATAATTGGAATAACAATGGGATAATATATATATATATACATACCTGGGTAAATTATAACGACCTCACTGCGACCGAACCCTGGGAATCATGGTTAATAAGAGGAATCATCCCCAAATGGCCTTAATTCAGGTTAGTGAAATATTATAGTTTACCCAGATATATATATATATATGTATATACACGTACTGGTTGGTGGTTTGGAACATTGGAATTTTGAATGACTTTCCATTCAGTTGGGAATTTCATGATCCCAACTGACGAACTCCATCATTTTTCAGAGGGGTAGGTATACCACCAACCAGCGTATATATACATATATATTAGTAAACGGCATAAAGACCATATACATATATATACATATATGATAGCGAAGGGAATAAAGACCCACCAAGAAAACCACATTGAAGAATCTTGTGGCTATATATATATATAGTACATAGATTTTTGCATATCCCCATTGATCCCCCGAAAAAGAACTGGAAACTCTAAAATATATAAGCAACATCCAACCAAGGCATATTTGATATGGATAGTATCAATTATGGATAGTATCCATTCATCTTCCCAACTATCCAGATTTTTCATCTTCCAAGGCAGATGATGAGATACAGCTGCTACGACAACAGCTCAAGGACGAAAAAACAGCCGGGTACCACCTGGGTGAAGCCACAGTGGATCCCATCTACAAAGTTCCACCTGGGTGAAACGCATCATGTCCATGATAATCACCATGATAATCCCATTATAATGGGAAATCATCACCATGATAATTTTCTGAATTTATGGAAATCAATGGGATTATAATGGTGATTCCATGATATTCCCTTTATAAATCACCATTTTTAATCACCATTTTTATATAATCACCATTAAATCATCCCATTGATTTCCATAGATTCAGGACATGTCAGGACTAGGTGACAGGGTCATATTTGACCTATTTAAGTCTCCCGTACTTTTCTTGCAGGGTCATGCCACGAATCGTGCCCCATTCCTGGGGTTATCCGATGTGTTTTTTGACATAGCTGACATAGCTCAAAATAAATTATGGCTACCAACCACTTACTCATTATTATTGCTTAAATACCAATGTTTGTTGCTGAACATCCCCATTTTTTGATATCCATCCATGAATTGACTAAGCTAATTGACAATCCCATTTTTAGTTTGGACAAATCATATCCAGTGAGTATCAGTTAGTCACATTTAGTCAATAGTCATGCACATACTTATAATTGGCTAAGCTAACCCAGTTCACCCAGTTCCCCCAGCCGCATTTTCCACCTTGCAGGAGAAGGAAGACGTAGAGTCAGCCTACAAAGATCGCATCAGTGCGCTGATGCGGGAGCTACAGGACACGAGTCGGACGTGAAACATGTGGGAAAGTCACCGATTACCCCAGGGGAAACGTTTACGATGTGGAAAACCCATGAGAAATGATCTACAACTGGAAGGTTTCCACATCCGTATCTGTCTACAGGAGGGTAATCTGGCTAAGAATATATATATATATTTATATTTATATTTATTTATTTATTTATATTCAACATTTTCAACAATGCTTAGCATAATTACCTAATCAATCATCGTAATAATTAGCATAATAACACTTATTGCTGGTTGATTACCCAAATGGATTATGGATATTTCCAAAAATGGCAGACCCCAAAATCATCGAAGCTATTGGTATTTGCTAACAGTTTCATAATGCAGAAACCAATGAAATGGGGCTTTTCGGAAGTTTGAGAAACAGGCATGGAAGCCATATATGTGCTATACCCCCCATGAAACATGCCATTTCACCTTGGAGTTCCCATTATACTTGGGTAATATCACTATAGAAGCATATGTTCCTTTCACCGCATATAAGCCCATATCAAGTTACATCCCATTCGTTATTCCCATATTATCTGGCTGGTGGTTTGGAACATTTTTTATATTCCCCAATAGTTGCGATGATGGTCCAATCTGACTTTCATATTTTTCAGGGGGTAGGTTAACCACCAACCAGCTAGATTAACCATAGATTAGATAAACCATAGATTAACCATAGATAAACCATAGATTAACCATTATTAACCATTATTAACTATTATTAACCATTATGGTTGATTTTATACCGCTGTATTTCCATTCGATCGTTCTTTTTCCCCATCCCCTTGGGACCGACGGGTCGCAGGAGCTGCAGAGGCGCCACGGAAACTTGCGGGACCTCATTGGTGGTGTGCCTGGGCATTGTGAAATAGACATGATTTTAACCAACACAGACATCTCTCCCTCTCTCTCTCTCTCTATCTGTGATGTGTATATGATATATATATATATATATATAAAAATACATATATACAATATGAATATATAATTATATACAATATATATATATACAATATATATATACAATATATATATATACATACAATATATACATATATAGACTACATATATTTATATGTACAATATATATATACATACGTGGGTGTAGTATATATCATATACGTATATTGTATCATATATATATGTATATTTTTATAATATCAGATGTATTATGTCAACAGTATCGAAATACAACCCAAGCGATCACCTCTCTCTCTCTCTGTATATATATATCCCACTAACGCTCGTTAAATAGTGCTTTTACTAACAACCTAGCCCCAGTTACTTGCCTATATTTTGGATTATAAACTTTTTACAATTCCTGGATCCCGCATCTGAGTTCCATTGCGTACTAGGACATGTTCACGTCGAGCAGAAGGCATGATACCGATCACTATTTGGGTTGTCTTTAAATAGGGGACCTCAAGCTTGATCTCATCATTTTCCCTTTCAAATTGCGGGCTTTGAATCCCCCATTTACCAAAACCAGGTCCAAAAAAGGCCTGAACCCCCCCTGAAAAACAACATGAAACCCACTGAAAAAAAACCATTCAACCCTGAAACGCGATTAAACCCCATTACCCTTAAACACCATTAATTCAAGCCCAACACCATTGAACCCCACGAAAAAACACCAGATATCGTAAGAAAACTAAGCCTATTCTCCGCCCGGAATCGTGGAAGCATAAGAGGAACCATCCCGAAACGGGCCCAGATTAAGCCCAGGAACCCAGATTTTGACAATCGTTCCATGCTTGGGATAATGGGGATTCATGGGGGAAAAAACCATAACTTGCCTGGGGATTTTCACCATTCAAAATTGGGATATTGATCTACCCTCTGGTTATGACTAACAGTTTGCTATGGTATAGATGACCCTAATCGAAATAGATGATGTAGCTTTTTTTTAGTGATGATTTTCCATGGGTATGTTGGTCATAAACAAAGGGTACCTATTTAATGGTTGTTGGTGGTTATATGGTTACCTATATATAGTTCATATGGTGTAAGGTTTATATCTATAGTTATATCTACCATAAACCATATAGTTAAACCATATTATGATTTACCCAGTTTTTTCTACTATAAAACACCATTTATTCAACACCATTAAACACCATTTGTGAAAACCCCACTAAACTCTATATATCTGGGTAAATTCTAACGACCTCACTGTTCTCCCTCACTGGAATCATGGTTAATAAGGGAAATCATCCCCAAATGGCCCAACAATTCAGGTTAGTGAATTATTCTAATTTGCCCAGATATATTTATGGGATACAATATTGGAATATAGTTTATATACTGGAAGAATATAAAATTGGCTATCACCATCTGGTTAATTTTTCCGACCCTATAAAATGGCTTTATGGCTGGTTATAGCTGGATTGAACATATATTCAACCATATAATATCCATAGATTATCCCATAGAATATTCATAGATTATCTCATTATATACCATTAATAATAACCATAATACCATTAATAGTATTATTAACCAAATATTAACCATATATTGCCCAGATGTATCATGGCTATAAAATTTCCCCAGCAGCTGCTCAGGTCTCCACTGATGGTTCACTGACGGCGCGACGCTTGATGACCTTCCCGGGCGGCGGCGTAAGCAGCACGGGAAGTGGGGGAGGCGACGTCCAGCGGGCCATGCGAAGCGCAGTGGATATGGAAATATGATGGGAATGTCATGGGAATATGATTGGAATATAGTTCTTAAAACGCCGATCTAAATAGTAGTTATTGATTATAGAAATTTTAGATTATTCGGTTATGCGATAACTCATTGTACTATAATTGATTATACTCTTCTATATTATACTATGTAATGGTAATATCATGGGAATAGAATGAGCATATTATGGGAATGTAATTCAAAACCCCAGTTCAATGGAATTCACACGGGGTTCAACCATCAAATATATATATATACAGGGGTTTTATGGAGTAGTAATTGGTTATACTATATTCCAATATTTCTGATTATTGGCTGGGATGATATTTATATAGATTAACTACAAAGAATTCCAATATCATTCCATTATACTGTATTTGGTTACAGTTGGTGCTGCTCTTCCATGTTATACTATTTAATGGACATATCAGGGACACATCATATTTATAATGGTAATACGATGGGAATGTCATGTTAATGGGATTTATATGAGTTATATATATAAATTATAACGACCTCACTGTTCTCCCTCACTATAATCATAGTTTGGATTCGGGGAATCATCCAAATGGCCCAACTATTCAGGTTAGTGAAAATGATCATGGTGATGATTTCCCATTTTTTTATGGGATTATCATGGTGAGAACATCATGGTTTAAACACCATTAAATCCCATTAAACCATCATTAATAGCCATAGTGAAATAGTATAATTTACCCATATATATATATATGGGCATATAATGGTTTTATTGGTTCAAAAAAAAAGGTAGACCCAATGCCATTGGCAGAAATGACCATCCCCCAATGAATTTTGGGAAACCCCCACACTACTATTGGGAATAGGAATTAGCCTCTGGTACCCTCTGGTAAACATACAAAAAACTGTGGAAAATCACCATTATTTATATGGATAAGTCGGCAAATCAACTATAAATCTATGGCAATTTTCAATAGCTTTTTGTATGTTTACCAGAGGGTAAATTAACATAGACCCTGAAAATAGTTATTGTTGTGAAATGTACATGTCAGTCGGATTCTCTAACATGAACTTATGTGGACATCTGGGCACGAGCCCCCTTAGCATAGCCGACGATCAACCAAAAGGCGTGATGGATCTACCACCTGTGTACCATAGTTGAGGTGCACAGGTGGTAGCGGAGCTGCCAAAACCAAGAGCAAACGCTGTTGGAGTGGGCAGAGCGACAGAGGATTGGAACGTGGACTATGTCAGGGAGCAAGGATGACACAAACGCAAGAACAAACTTAGAGACCTTCTCAGGAGAGGATGCGTCAGAATACCGTAGATGGAGACGAAAGGCAGGTACTTGATGGGGCTACCCACAACGGTCCCTGAGAGCAAATGGGGAGCCAGACTAGTTGAACATCTACGGGGAGAAGCGGAAGAGTTGATGGAACATGTAGAGCTGAGTACCATCACTGATGACAAGGGTTACAAAAAGGTGTTTGAACTTCTTGACGAGCGCTACAAAGAGCTGGACAAGGACGAGCTTCAACGCTGTCTCAAGTCGTACTTCTATGCGGCGCCAATCAAGAACCTGGAGACCTATAGGAACTTTGTCATACGGATGGACACAGCCTACAGAGGGCTGACACGGCACAAAGTAGAACTACCTGAGCCAGTTAGAGGGTGGATTCTACTGAAGAAGCTTCTTTTGGACTCGACATCTGAGGCCCTGATCATGACGTCTACATCGGGGTCACTGAACTACACAGATGTCCTAGGAGCTCTCAAGGCTGTGTTTCCAAATGGCCAGGGTCCCGGAGTGAACCCAGGCAAATCAAAGGACAAGGAGATCTTCATTGCCCAGGAAGACAGTGAGACACCAAATGAGGCCACTGAACTTGAAGTACCAGGCAACGATGACTTCTTAGAGGTCATGGAAGCAGCCGCCACTCAAGCTCAAGAACAGAGTGACTATGAGTCTGAGGATGCATTGGAGGTGTTCGAGAACTACTCTAGCATTCGAAAGAAGATGCAGGAGAAGAAGACCTCTCGTGGCTTCAGACAAGTGAACACGACTGAGAAACAATGGAAGCTTGAAGGAAGCGTTCAAGGAAAGCTGTCACTCTTGAAGGCAAAGACCAGATGTCATCACTGCAGGAGAATGGGTCATTGGAAGAAGGAATGTCCGCTTCGACAAAATCAAGGCAAGAAGAGCGAAGGAGGCCAGAAGGAGGTCCACATTGTAGAGAGCTACAGTGATGACGAGGCCTTCTTTGAGAGCTATGTCCTAGACGAGGTCAAGGGCAAGGACTATGAGCAGGAGTACCACGGGTACCAGGAGACTGACACCAAGACCAAGACGGAGACACAGAAAGACCAGGGTGCCAAGAGGAACCGAGACACATGGGTCTTAGACAAGGAAATGGGTGTCTTGGAACGCATCCATCAGAAAGAAAGGAAGGGACTCTTCACACCACATGGAGTCAAAGATCTTCCTATCGCCATGGAGGAATTCTCGGGCGAACGGGAGACAATCATGATCAATGTGGCCACCGGAGAAAAGAGTGTCATCAAGGACAACTACCATACGACCAGAGTACCCCATCAGAAGATGGACTACAACTGGCGTGGAAAGACAAAACTCTACCTGAAGACCATGGACCAGTCCAAGAAGTCAAGTACCTCGACTAAGGTGGTGGATCCAGATGCTCAGCTGCGACTTTTTGAACATGAAGTGCTGAGCGCAATTCATGAGGGGGCGCAGCCAGTTTTTTCCAAGTCTGACCAGGCAGCAACCCTGGATTCTCACGCAGTTCCCGACACGGCATGTCGCCGTACGCTGATCGGTGATTATGTGCTGTCATTGCTTGAGTCTAGGTTGAATGAGAAGGGTCTCATTGTGACTAGGCGGAGAGAAGTTAATGAATTCCGTTTTGGGAACGCGGGGATTTTGAAGTCTTGTGAAGTAGCTAGCATACCGGTTACTATTGGGGAAAGACATGTGGTTGTCAATGCAGCAGTTTTGCCTGAACCAGGCAGCCGAACACCGTTTCTCTTTTCAAAAGAACTGTTGAAGAGTTTGGAATGTATTCTTGATACTACTACTGATGAGATGGTTTTCAAAAGAATCAACCAGCGAGTGAAGATGGGGAAGACAGAAAGGGGCCACTACGCAATACCAATACTGCCACGAGAGTTCATCTACAAGAAGCCGTCAGCGGTTCAAGGTGAAGAGACTGCCTCGAGGAAATCTGAGTGCCATGTATCGCACGCAGGAAGTGCCAATGACACCACTGGCACAAGAGTTGATGAACGGGCTCATCGTGGAAGACAAGATCGACATGATCCAGGAAGAGATCGATCGCTACAGCGACCACGAGGAAGACGAGCCAATGAAGCCAGTTCATGGACAGGAAGTGATGAAGGCCGGCAAGTACAAGAACACTCACAACATGGAGTATGCCTACACTCAGGACAAGAAGCATCTGAAGTGGGTGCGCTCCAACATCCAGCCACAGGGCTCAAGTCCAGAGATGAGGCGCTACCGCCTCTATGTGGAGATGAGAGACCAGAAGAAGAGTCAGAGACTCTTGAGCCGAATGGAACAGCAGCGTCCAGTTGCTCCTCAACCCAAGACCCATGTGGCAGCAATGACCACCGCCAAGGCGAAGGCAAAGTCAGTAGAACCACCAGCGAGCTCAAGACGTCGAGAGAGAGAGGGAGAAGGATGGTCTCACGAGATGACAGCGATGGAGATGGACTACGACGAGTACAAGACATGGGCATTTCTGGACGAGCTAGAGAAGGAAAAGAACCAAGAGCAGCAGAATCAGATGTGGCAGGAGATCGTCACACATGTGGCAGAGCAGAACCCAGAGAAGGCACAGAAGATGATGCAGGTGTCCGAGATCATGGGCATTCACATGGCATGGAAGATGTTCAAGGCAGTCGAGGAAAAATAGAGCCACTGGAGGAAGTGAGCAGAAGTGTGATAGAAGCGGGGCTGGACAAGATTGAGCGGGAAGCTCAAAAATGTAGATGTGATGTGATGATTATAAGCCAAACCTCCCTATCACAGCATGAGGTGGCGGAGATTTTCTCTGTTCCACGAGTAAGTCAAGCAGCTGCAGCTGTGGGACTGAAGTGTGGACCGTCGTATGACATACTTACCGGTGTTGACTTGCGCGACAAAAAGGAGCGTGACCGAGTGCGGGAGGAACTTAGGGTGAGAAAACCAAAGCTACTGGTGGTGTGTCCACCATGCGGGCCCTTTTCCCCACTCCAAAATTTGAGAAAACACTGGGATACCAAGGAATGGTTGAAACAACTTTATGAAGGGAAAATCTTTCTGAGATACGCTGCACAGCTGATTCAGGACCAAATGGACAGGGGTGACATCTTTGTTTTTGAGCATCCCTTGAGAGCGAAGTCATGGAATGATGTTTGCATGCAAAGGCTCTTGAAAAATGACCAGGTGCACAGGGTTGCGGCGGACCAGTGTATGTTTGGTTTGAAAGACAGAATCAGCAAAAGACGTCATAGAAAAAGTACGGGCATCATGACTAACAGTAAACATGTGGCTCAAGAGATGGAACTGAAGTGCAGTCAAGACCATGAACATGAACCAATCATGGGACAGGTGCGGATCGGAGGACAATGGGTGCCTCGTTCAAAGCTGGCTCAAGAGTACCCCCAACAATTTGTCAAGGCTCTTTTAAGGGGTTTTCTGAGAGACATGCATGAGAGAGAACAGAGTCATGTAGTTCATTGTGTCTTGACGGTCGAAGGGTTGGACGAAAACAAACAAGACGACAAACGGATTGCTGTGTTGCTGAAACGATGTCATGAAAACCTTGGACACCCTTCCACACCACGGTTCATTGGAATGCTGAAAGCTGCTAGGGCTACGGAAAAATGTATCCAAATCGCCAAGGGTCTTAGGTGCACGACATGTGAACAGTTCCAACAACAGAAATCTCACATAATCTCACCATGTTTCCAAAGCCACCCCCATTTATCATTTCAATGATGTGGTTGCCATGGATACGTTTGAAGTTGAGCTTTCTAGGAGAAAGTTGAAAGTGTTGAACATCATTGACTTGGCCACCCATTTCCAGGTGTGTGTTCCCTTATGGAAAGGAATTGAAATCAAAAGGATTAGGAAGGCATACAGGTGTTTCTGGAAACGTTGGGCGGGGCCCCCCAAAAAGGTGATTACCGATGGTGGGGGAGAGTTTGGACAAGAGTGGACGGACATGTTGTTTAGGGACGGGTCAATACATGAGACTACAGCAGCCTACAGTCCGTGGCAGAACGGAGTATGCGAACGTGCAGGAGCAACTTGGCAGACGGCTTTTCAAAAAGGGTTACTGGAAGTTGACCCCCAAAGTAAAGAGGAAACCGAAGAGCTTGCCGACCAAATAACTAATGCACGTAACACCTTGGTTAGAAAAGAGGGATACTCTCCATGTCAGCATGTGCTTGGACAAGATGTGAGAATACCTGGATCCATTCTCATGATCGACAGAAATGAACAAATGGAGTCTGCTCTTGAACAAGGAGAGAAGACACATGAAAGAGCACATAGGATCAGAATGGCAGCCAGGAAGGCGTTTTTGGAAGTAGACAGTGAAGACAGGTTGCGTAGGGCACTTAGTCACAGAACCCGACCACAGAGAGGGCCTTTTTCGCCAGGCCAAGAAGTTTTAATTTGGAGAAAGGGTCGTGGGCAAACAAAGTGTCACTGGCAAGGACCTGGGAGAGTTGTTGGAGTGCACTCGGACAAGGTGTGGGTTGCGTTTGGTGCCAAGATATACCGTTGTTGTCCTGAACAAGTTAGGCATCAGAGTAGAGAAGTGCAAGATTTGGCAAGGTGGATTCCGGAAAACTTGAGAATCCACAGAAACAATCTGAGAGAGAGGGGGGCAGGAAATGTCGTGGAATTAGACCGACAGCCTAAGCCTCCTGACTCAGAGCATGAACATGACATGGACGTTGATGGAGGTCAAGACATGAGCATGAACATGGAACATGACATGCATGAGTTTGGAGACAGGCAAATGCAAGAACGGCACTGGCCACAGGAACATCATGTGGACAGTGATCAAATCATGGACACTCCAGAATCTCCCGCACGGACCATGTACAGTCCGAGCATGGGTGTGTCAGTGAACCAAGAACAGGAGAGTCAAGGATCTGACATGCAGACTGAGGACAAAGATCCAATGATGGAAAATGACACACATGGCATGGAACAACATGACACGGGACAGCATGGCATGGAAAGGAATGGCATGGAACAGCATGTGGAGCAAGAGACGGGACAGCAGAGTTCACAGCCTTCACACAGCATGCAGAGACCAGGTAATGATCCAGCACTTGAATATGGACCAGTAAGGACGACAAAGCTTACTGAAGCTATGAGAAAAAGCCTGGACAACCTGGATTTTGGAAGACCACGACATGACACACCACAGAAACCAAGTGATCATGCTGCGAATGATGCGTTTGAGTGTGAGTTGTTGCATGACACATACTTGCGTAGGAAACTTGAGGGGCGTGCTACTTGTCATGTAAGTGATGATGTGTTCATGGCCACTGTGAAAAAGGCAGGTAGGAAGGAGATCAACATCAAGAAATTGAACAATGACAGACTAGATGAACTGGTCAATGCAAAGGCCAAAGAGTGGGCGAAGATGATTGACTCCGGAGCTGTTAAAGTGCATGTTGGAGAAGCTGCAAGGAGATTGGTAGAAACGCATGGCGGAAAAAGGTTGCTTGAGAGTAGGTACGTGTACACCACGTCTGATGGAAAAGACACTGGACCCTTGAAAGCAAGGTGGTGTATAAGAGGTTACCTTGACCCTGACATACTTGACCTTGCAACCGCCGCACCAACCTTGTCACCAGAGGGGTTTGCTACAGCCGTCCAAATGATTACCTCAAAGAAATGGAAAATGAAGATCGCAGACATTGAAGCTGCCTTCTTGAGAGGTGATGATATGAAAAGGACACAAGGCAAGGTGCTAGTAAAAGTACCGAGTGATGGCATACCCGGAGTTGACAGCGAGTCAGTCATAGAACTGATAAAACCAGTATACGGGTTGGCAGACGCACCACGACTGTGGTGGAAGTCACTGACGAAGACACTGGGAGAACTGGGAATGCGACAGTCAAAGCTGGATAGTTGTGTTTTTCACTACTGGGACCCCGAAACTAATGTGTTGGATGGAATTATTGCGTTTCATGTGGATGATCTGATAATTGGTGGCAGTGAAAAGTTTTATGATGATGTTTTTGGGAAACTGCAGTCGAAATATCCTTTCAAACATGTGAAAGACAAACAGGGTGAGTTTTTGGGTAAACAATTGGTTCAATGTGATGATGGGACCTTGTGTATCCAACAAAAGGAATATGCGAGTGCCATGGCATGTATTCCTGTGTCAAAAGAGAGAAGGCGAGAAAAAGAAAGTCCCATCACGGAGAACGAGAGGGGACAAATGCGTGCAGTGCTTGGTGAAATCAATTGGTTGGTTTCTGGAAGCCGACCTGACCTAGCTGCTTCATGCTCACTTCTTCAACAAAGAGTGTCAAAAGCTGTTGTTGGTGATTTGATTGAGGTTAACAAGGTTGTTTCTCAGGTTCATGATCATTCCAACACTGAAATCAAGATTCTTCCTATTCCTATTCAAAACTTGGAAATTGGGGTTTGGTCTGATGCGTCTTTTGCAAATGCTGAAGCACACAAAAGTCAGGGAGGGTATATGGTTTGCGCAGTGGAAAAAGGGCTCAAAGAAAATAAGTGGTCAAAAGTCTCTCCATGGAGATGGCGTAGCTTCAAGCAGGACCGACAAACTGCTTCGACTCTGGGAGCAAAGTTATTGACTATGTCAAGGGCAGTGGCTGAGGCGAAATGGTTACGATCAATGTGGACAGAAATGACGTGTCCATCATATACCCTGGAGAGTGACAGAGAACTCACGAAACAAACTGCTATCGTGCTCTCAATAGACAGCAGACCTGCATATGATCACTTG
Organism: Cladocopium goreaui; assembly: GCA_947184155.2. Lineage (NCBI taxonomy): Eukaryota > Dinophyceae > Suessiales > Symbiodiniaceae > Cladocopium > Cladocopium goreaui. The sequence goes on from CAMXCT020006684.1 coordinate 259,055, forward strand.
CATGGACAAGTCATGACAATCAAGGACAAGAGGCTGGCAATTGAGATGCTTCTGATGAAACAAGACATTGGGAGCGAAAAAGTTCCTGTAAAATGGCTTCCTACAGATCTGATGCTAGTAGATGGACTGACAAAGTTAGGTGCACCTATGATGCTGCTTCGGAGAGTGTTACGAGAAGGCAGAGTGATACTACAAGAGAATGATGAGATGACCAAATTGGCCGGCAAACTTCAAAAGAAACTCAAAAGTTGATTCTTTTCTGTTGTTTTTGTGTTTGGTGCTGCTGTTTTGTGTGAAAAATGGAAAGAGAGACGGTGAAGCGTGTAGAGAATCCATTAGGGGACGTGTGAAATGTACATGTCAGTCGGATTCTCTAACATGAACTTATGTGGACATCTGGGCACGAGCCCCCTTAGCATAGCCGACGATCAACCAAAAGGCGTGATGGATCTACCACCTGTGTACCATAGTTGAGGTGCACAATTGTTTAGTTGTTTCACTCATTTTCCAACCCCGATGACTGCCAGGGTCTATGTTAATTTACTGGAGGGTAAGTACTATTACTATTTAAATGTTAATTACATTTTACTCTTAGCAATTATTGTTGTTCCTAAATATTAATAAGACTAATGGGAATATATATAGTGGGAATAATGCTGGAATATCCTGGGAACCATCAAGTTACCCTGTATATTGGGGATACCATCATTAGATCTACCATCAAATCCCCCATCGATGTGTTTGCCAGCTATAAACGTCCATTTATAGGGGATTTCCTGCATTTCCCATGATTTTCCTATGATTTTCCCATGATTTTCCCATGATTTTCCCCTTATTTTCCCATGATTTTCCCATGATTTTCCCATGAATTTCCAATGAATTTCCCATGATTTTCCAATGAATTTCCACCAGCATTGGCCAGGAACCCCCGGGGCCACCCTGCTGCGTGCCGTGCGCGAGCCACTGGTGCGCAACGCCATGTCCGCTCCGCGCTCGGCTCCGCGATCCCCGGGAGGTGTTTTGGGGGGTTCGGATTTCCTATGGCCACCCTTTGGTAAATGAAAATGAATGGCGATTAATGGGGATTATAATGGTGATTTCTCGGTGATTTAATGGTGACTATTGAGAATATCATGGTGATTATTGGGTAAAACATTGACATTAGCCTTTGGTAAATGAAGATTCATAGGATCAATGAATGGGATAATTATTGGGATAATAATCGGGATATACCCTCTGATAAACTAATAGTTTGCTATCGAAAATGGCAAGTGATAATTGATTTATCTATCAAAAATGGTGGGTTTCTATAGTTAGGCTAGTTTACCAGAGGGTATGGGTCCCCTTTTTTTGTCCTTTTAATAGGGAAAAGGATGATTCCCCGATGGAATGAGGTATCTTATTTTCAGACAAACTCAAATAGGGGATCCCAAAAAATACCCTCCGGTATATTAACAGTTTGCTATTGAAAATGTCCATAGAAATAGTTGATTTACCCATTAACAATGGTGATTTTCTATAGCTACGTTAGTTTACCAGAGGGTCAAAGGACACATGTGGTTCGGAAGATGATCTTTTCGAGTGGAGATGATGATTTTTGGGTGCAACGTGCTGAACTTTTTAGAGTGATGACTGGAGGTTTCCTAAGCCATGGGGGTACACCAGAATGGATGGTTCACAATGAAACATCCGATAATCAAATGGATGACTGGGGGTACCCTCTGGTAAACATACAAAAAACTATGGAAAATCACCATTCTTAATGGGAATACTCAATATAAATCACCATTTTCAGTAGCTATGTTAAATTCCCAGAGGGTACACCCATTTTAGGAAACCTCCAGTCATGGGAACTGTTCGACCGAAAGAAATCGTGGGTTTATCATGCTCATTATATACTACGTAGTAATGTGGGAAACGCAAGTAAAAAAAACTAAAAACTACTATTTCGGGTTGGTGAATAGCACCCGTAAAATTGGTGATGACTTGGGAATGGATTATTACTGGGTTTACCTTATTACTGTTATCATCATCACTATCATCATTATTACTATGATTATTTTCTCATTGCTGTTCTCAAGTATTCAATCATATTGCCATCTGGTAACATGGCTGGCTGCGAACTACCTCCATTTAGTTTGGGGATTTTCGAGGTAGCAACGTTTGATTACCAGAGGGTATCCGCAAAAATAAAAGTTTGCCCTCCTGTAATTTAACATAGCTATGGAGAATCACTGAACTTATCACCATTATTGATACCCTCTGGTAAACTAACATAACTATGGAAAACCACCATTTTTAATTGGTAAATCAAGTATAAATGGGTCATTTTCCATAGCAAACTGTTAAATTACCAGAGGGTAGCTAATTCACTGTGATTCATCGATATGAATGGGCCATGGCTTCCATAGCTATATGAATTTACCAGTCGTTTTGAAGGGAGGATTGACGATTCCTCTTTCTGAACCCAGGGATTTCAAATGGTGGTTCCCCAAAAAGACTATTGGTATGTTCATGTTTATCATGAGTGTTGAAATTATCATCATCCTTATTATCATCCGTATTATCGTCCTTATTATCATTATTGTCATGATCGTTTTTTTTCCTGCATATTGATGATGATGATGATGATGACGAGGATGACGACGACGACGACGACGACGACGATGATGATGATGATGATGATGGTGATGATGATGATGGTGATGATGATGATGATGATCACTATTATTTTTTTTGTTTGGGTATGGAGCTTTCCGTTCCCTGTTTGGTGTTTCCCCTTCCCGGGAGTTGTCCGCATTGCCTGTTTGGTGTTTTCGTTGTCATTATTCATTACTAGGTTAATCTTACATGGATACTTTAATCCTTTAGTCTTTTGGTATCAATGGGAATATCTACTAACCAGAAAAGAATTTATTTTTTTTGCAGGGCATCTAAGATTGGCAATGATTATTGCTCATAATGATGATAATAATCAATTTATGATAGCTTCTGATGCTTATTATGACTGATGATTATTCGTTATTGTCATTATTGCACAACCATTGATAGCACCAACAATTATACTATCCATGGCCAACTATTATTGCTACCATTTTTTTTAATTGTTATCATTGAACAACTGGTGGTTATGGATTACTATCATTATTATGGATGGTTGTTATGGGCCATGCTACAGGTGTTATCCTTATTACTCATTGTTTTCATTATTGATTTGTGTTAATATTATAATCCACAACTCAATGAGTATTACCAAACATTACTATATATAGCATTATTATTATTAATTTTATTATTATGAATCCTTATTCCAATACTATCCACTACTTACTCAGTAGTTATGGTAATATTCATTATAATTCATGACGATAATTAACAAATCGAAATCGCTTCTGCTTGATGATTTTCACAATTGTGGAATACTTATTCTGATGGGATAGGTAGTTTAATCCTGTAGTTTTTTGCTATAAATGGAAAAAAACGCCAGCAAACCAACAAACCAGCAAACAAAATATCATGATTTAACGTTATAATTATGGTTTTATATGGTTTTATGGAGTTTCTAACTATCAAAGATATGTTATCCTTGGGTTTACCACATCTACCCCTTGGATCTGTTGAAGTTTGCGCCTTCGAGGCACCTCCACTGCCCCTTTGAGCCCTCGGGTTGCGCCAGAGCGAGCGCCGGTGTAGCTGGGCAGGAGGGATGTACTGGGATAACAATGGCCATTCCAGGATCCGAAATTGGAGGTACCTACCATATATAAGGCCTATATAAGGCTTATGTAAGGGAAAATCTCGACAAAATATGGCCTTATATGGTACAGTACCTCCATTTTAGGATCCTGGAATTCCCATTGAGATAGGTCAAGTTACTTACACGGTGGTGCACCTGTTCGGAATCGCGATTGTTTGGTGTAGAAGTCCAATTTCGGCTGGTTTTTATTGGTATATCGAAGTAGTTTTCATGGGATTGTAAGCCATTTATAACTGGGGCACCTTGTATGAACTTACCATTACTGGGGCGAGCTTATACATACATCCACCAGCCCCTATGGGATCAAGGGGATTCAACGGGATTTCACCATGAGAAGGGTTGATGTTCGGGGCTTATAGCAACCACCAACAACCACCAACAACCACCAACAACCACATTCAAAAGGGTGCATCTCAATCAGCTATCATTTTGTGAGGGTTAGTCTGGTTAGTTGAACCCCTCCAAGCTGTGGTGTCTCACAAAGGAAATTGGGTACTAACTGTGGAAGGCTTGCAAGTAACCATCTGAAATTGGAGTTTAAACCAACAAAATATACGGAGTTCATCATTTTTTTTTGGGTACACCAACTTTATATGCATGTGTCCGTACTTTAGTCCCTTGCTGGAAACTGGGATATATGCTGACCAGTCCCCGAACAAACTATATTTGAAGGGTATCTAGGATTGGCCATCTTTAGCTGAACATATTTGTTCAAAAGATGTGTTGGGAATTTACCTTGTTCAGCACCAACAAGAACTTGTTGAACCACCTTTGTTTAGAGTTTGGGATTCAATTCTACCAGTTTTCACCTGCAAAAAATTGGATTGAACCAAGAAACATGGAAGCTAAGCAGGATTGGATAAGTTGGATATTTTAAGTTTAGGCATACATCCTGCAGCAAAAGGATCATGATCATCACTGTAAACGATCATCAGCAGCAGAATCATAATACTTAGTATTACACACACATACTGTATATATTATAATAATAGTGTATGTATATTATTGTAATATACTGTATATATATATATACACCATATTATAGTTAGTATATATATATATTAGAATATATATATATATAGATGTAAATACGTACATCTTAGTTCGATTTAATACCGTATTATGTGTATATATATATATATGTATACACATACACACATGTCGTAATATAGGTTATTACGTTGTTTGAATCTCTAACCTCCATAGTATCTTCAATGTGTCCCGAGGCTTGTCAGCCCCTCCTCGGGATATCATACCATGCCTCTGCCACAGCCGCTGGTCCCAGAGATTGGCGATGTGACTCTGGACACATGGTGACTTAATGGGATTTAATGGGATTTTATCGTGACTTAATAGGATCTAATGGGTGTTTATTGATTTAAGGGAACTTTCTAGGATATACCCTCCGGTAATTTCAAATAGCTATGGTCCATTTATGGATGACTTACCTATATTTACCGATGAAAAATTGCGATTTTCCAGTTTGCTATGTCAAATAACCGGGTACTAGCCATTTACAGTACTATTGGTATAATGAATATCATAAACAATCTCACCAGTACTAAATGTATTGCAATGTCGCTTGGGTATTACCCTTACAACACAATGTACCAATATAACCAGGGAAAATATATACATTTACAGTACCTTTGGTATATATCTAGAAATGATACTTAGTATATCTTAGTATGATATTTGATATACTTAGTAATTGTTACTTGTTGTCATTGAACGGTATATTAAATGAATGCACAGTCATTTATATTGAACCAATATTGGTGTACCTGAAAACATCCCTCAAAATCCACAGTTTTGCCATCCTCTTTATGAGATGACCATCTTGGAAAAAAACACCATTTTGAAGACACCCCCAAATGAGCAGTGTTCAAAACCCCTGTTGGTTGATGATTAGTTCGTCCCATTATATTGGGGATTCTTTCATAATCCAAGAACGGGAAATCCCTATAAACCAACCAGGATTTTTCATGGAATGATAGAGGGATTTTGCACACTGCTCAAACGCTGTAACTGAAAGATCTGATGAGTTATGTAACCAAGAAACTTTTGGTTTTAACATGATTGAAACAACCTTTTCCCAGGGTGGGTTCGAAAATTGGCTACACCCAACCAGCCTCTTCTCGCCGGAAGAATGGCCAAAGCCCCAATTTCACCGGTGAATCATCATATTCCCCATGGAACATTTGCCAAAAAATATGTGTTGGTCTATTTTGAGTGGTATTACCCTCTGGTAAACTAACATAACTATGGAAAATCACCATTTTCAATGGGTACATCATCTATAAATGGGTCATTTTCCATAGCAAACTGTTAAATAACCAGAGGGTACCCATTTTTTCTCATGTATTTTTTCTCATGTGACCATCAACCGACCTGAGATGATCCCAAATATTCCATCGCAAGACATCCCCATTGAAGGGAGTTATTTTTATAGGGCTTATCCCTATATATCCCTATAACATATCCAGATGTTATGGTTGATTTTTGGCCATGATGGCTGCTAAGCAAACATAAACCCACTTATATTTTGTCTAAATACCATTTTCCCTAGTTAGATTCTAGTTAGATCCTCATTTTTGAATGCAACATGTACCAACTAATTGGACATACAGCCCCCATTGTTGCAGGGTGGTGCCACCTCCAAAAAGTCAGTTGATTTTTCCCCATCAAGTTTAGATATATCTACCATAAATCCAAGATATCCCAAGATCATGGAGTTATGTTCACCAACGTTGGCGAACCTTAACCAGGGCACCGCCCTGGCGAACCTTGGGCGGTCAGGTCTCCAAAGTCCTGGCTCCAATACACCCCACGCGCCATGCAAACCTTCGTCTGAAGGCGGGTCCGTCACGAACGAGATGGGTAGGACATAGAGATATGGAGCTTTCCTACTGTTGATGGAAGAAATCCTGCACCACCTTGGATGGTTAAAACCCTATAAATAATGGAACAAAGTACCTATCAACTGGTGCAGGATTTCTTCCATCCACAGTAAGTCATAGGGGTAACCCTAATAGCACGCTGGATGGTTTATTTCATGGAACATCCGAAAATAACATAGATGATTTGGGGGTCTACTATTTCAAGAAACCACCATATGGGGGTTTCCGAAGTCATGAGGGTTGCCCAACGATTATCATCCACCTCATTTTCGGATTTTCCACTATAAAAGGTCCAGGTAGTGGGGTACCCCCATTCATGCTAGCATTCATGGAACCGCCCATATGATGATGATTATGATGATGATGATGACGACGACGGCATGTTGAAAAGGTTTTGCGCCAGCAGCGATGACACGCGCTTGTAAGACCAGAAATGCCGGATGTTAAACAACAAGCTATAGGGATTTAACGCACATAAATTGTGAAAATTCAGGAGCTGACAATGTCCAACAAGTAACTCACAAGTTGGCAATGAACATTCATCGATTGCGGGGTATTCTTCAGCACCATCACAGAGAATCAAAAGAAGGGCACTACGTCCGGCCGAAAAAGTGTCTTCCAGGCCATGGCTTTTTCAGGGTTCTCATCGTTCCCCGGGTCTTTTTTCGCTTGGCCAGTGAAAATGCCAGAGAGAACGCCAGATTTCGAATAATATATATATAGATATAGATATAGATATAGATATATATATATATAGATATATATATATATATAGATAGATATATATATATATGTGTCGGAAAATATGTCAGATAGGATGCTAGATAAATGCCAGATAGAAAGTCAGACAATATATATATATATACACCAGAATATTCGTCAGAGAATTTGCCTGAATATACATCAGATGAACTGCCAGAATATATATATATATATGTCTGTTAGAACGCCAGAATATATGTCAGATAAATGTCAGCTGGCGGGGATCACTTGACGAACATGTTTTTTTGTTGAGGTTTGGGAGAGTTCTGCAAGAAACATGATCTATTGTTAGACCATCTGCCTGCTCGAAGTCGCTTTTCAAAAAATTAGAGCAGTGATGTTTGAAACTAATGGTAACTCCACAGGCAAAATACTCCTGATGGTTCACCCATCCACGAAACCTACCCTCTGGTAAACTAACATAGCTATGGAAAATGGCTATTTATAGTGGATTTTCCCATTAAAAATGGTGATTTTCCATAGCTATGTTAGTTTACCAGAGGGTAAAATCCAGTCATTAAACACCGTGAATTCACGTGATTCGGCGTGTTCTGGGCTGTCTTTGGAGGCGAGGCTTCGGGCCTGAAGCAGTAGAGTCTGAAGCAAATCTGCAGGGCTGTCACTGTACATACGCCAGGCTTTCTGGTTCCTACTGTTTGGTTGCGGAAACAGGAGGTGAAAATTGTGTTTTGTCGTACCAGCTAGTTGCCATCCACTTACATGCCAGAATTTTCCCATGTCTTTGCTTCCGCAGTGGGGGCTGAGCATCTATGATTTGTCGAATTTCACTTGGCAGATGCAGGAAACAAGATCCGCAGGCAGTCGTCAAGATATGGAGTCTTCACAAAAACTCTGTAACAATCCGCGGGTTCCGGCCATTTCCAGTACAAGATCATCCACTTTCCAGGGTGCTGTTCCCCTGGTGATCACTGGGATTCCACTGGCATGATCCGAATGAAATGCCACCAACTGCTGCTTTAATATTGGGGTAAGCCAGGCTGAAACCATGGTTTATGGGAGTTCCCTATATTTGCAGAAACCCACCTATTGTTTGGTGATTCCTGGGTATATGATGCGCATGGTTTTGAGATGTGAAATAATGGTGTTGATGGTTGTGGTTTGTAATCCACCTGGGTTTTACCTGCACAAATGCAATTTTTTTATCGCCGGGAAGGTGGTGTTCTAAAGAGCAACACCCGGTTCAGCAACTACGTGCGGTTCAGCCACTACAGTTCAGAAACTAAAAATAATAGCCATTGCAAATAATAGCCATTGCAATCCCTCATTACCCCTTCTAACCCGTTTATAGTTGGTAGAACCATTATCCATCTAAAATCTGGAAAAATCAACCATCCTCACGTTGCGACGTCACGACGGAATGGGAGCAAAAAATCGAGGTAACAGCAACTATCCCATTTTACGACACCTTTCGGCGAAGTATTGTAATCCAGACGGGTTGATATAGCATTGACAAGTGACAGCAGGGATTTCACTAGTAGTTGGTACCAGTGTATAACTGGTTGGTGGTTTGGAACATGAATTTTATGACTTTCCATATATTGGGAATTTCATAATCCCAGCTGACTTTAATATTTTTCAGAGACCACCAACCAGACAATCAATGTATGAACATGTGATTGAATCTTCGGTGCCTGCTAGGATAGTCCTTCCGCAAAGCCATCCGCTCGTCAAGAGACGTCTCCGTACACCTTAAAGTCGGTGTTTGAAGAGTTTCACGTGAAAGTGGAGGTTCGCATTTTTTTTCCACAGATTGGCTGGTGAATGCTTCTAGCAACCCCCTCTTGAAGATAGAAAAGGCAACTCCTTCTAAAATCGTTTTAATTTGATTTATGAAGCCCCAGACTAGTCAACTCCTACTAGAATCAAGTCCTACTACACATTATTGTTCTATCTTGTTTTGGGGGTCCTATAATTAATGGTCAGCAAAACGGTAATTTGTTGCCAATTGCTGAGGATTTGATAGGTGTGTCATGGTGTGTCAATGGTAGGGGTTACACCCGAAATAGCAATCTTAGTTCAGCTTCAGATAACTGATTTCAGGGGGTAGCTGGACATGAAACACCTGAATGATTAAAAAAACAGGATTTGAACGGGGTTCAGATTTTGAACGGGGTTCAGATTTTGATTTAAAAAACTCAGGATTTGAACGGGGTTCAGATTTTGATAAAACAAAAACTCAGGATTTGAACCCAGGATAAATGATCTATGTGGGCTTGACTCAAAAATTTGAACCCGGTGCAAATCCTGAGTTTTTGTTTTATGATCATCGGTGGTTTCTGTTTAGATTCTTCACCATCCTATTTGGGAATCTGTCAGAATTTCAGCGGTAGCCCCGAAAAAAACGTCGGGAGAATCAAAAGACAACTGCGGTACAAAAACGTGTTCGAAGATGCAGTCCTCGTCATATAATTTCACCTATTTATAACTATTTATAACTATTGAATATTCGATTTCAAACTCCCCAACAGCACCCAGCAACGAGATTTTTTGCGGGGCACGGGGTACGTTTGGTCCTCCAGTTTCAGATTTGCCAATGCATTGCCCGGTCGAAGAAAAAAGGGGTCCGCAGGATCTCCTCCCCAGAAATGGATCAAAGGTTACCCCAGGATTTCTGGCAATGGGGTACCCCCCCTCCATTGATGGTATATACGAAAACATTACATGTGTATATATATATATAACTTATATATATATATAACTTATATATATATATACATATACTAAAACTCTATTTTTCTATCAAATCCCTAAAATTTACCAAATCTGTGTATTCCATCAGGAAAAAAAACAACATCGGGATGGTGAAAAATCCATGTGTTGTCAGCGACAAAAAAAACGGAGCATCGTTTTGCAACCTAAAATCCCCAGTGCTGAAACTCTTTGGCTGGAAGAAGATCTATGATTCCGAGGTTTTCCACTTTGAATTCAATAATGGGAACTTCACCATTCTAGATGATGTTCCTGCTTTTCATTCTTTGGTTTTAGATCAATTTTCCATTGCTAACTTATTACTGATTGGTGGTTTGGAACATGAATTTTAGTTTCCATAATCTATGGGATAATCATCCCAACTGACTTTCATATTTTTCAGAGGAGTTGTTTCACCACCAACCAGATTACAATTGGGGATCTAGATCAATTGCCCATTGCTAACTTGGACGGATAGCCGTAACTCCCCCGTCCCCATTTGTCACACCGCAGGCCGACTCAATGAGGGGCGGCTGCAAAAAAATATGTTCGCCCTGAGAGGTTTCTGTGTGCTTTCCCTAAGGGATTTTTCTTGGATAGTTGCGGAAAATTATGTATAATAATAATTATTATTATTATATGACTTCATGCGTTTTTTAGTTGTTTCTCCGGATGTATTTATTAGCTATTAGATCTAAGGTACACATTGCGTCAGGAGAGGATTGCACGAGAAAAATGGCCCGGACTAGTCCCCTTTGAAGTGCCATGGCATTAAGCACTTGGTACCCTCTGGTAATTTAACATAGCTATTGAAAATGACAATTTATAGTGGATATTCCCATTGAAAATGGTGATTTTCCATAGTTATGTAGTAGTTATGTTAGTTTGCCAGAGGGTATTTCACATTGAAGCAACCGAGTGTACCCGGTTTGTAGCTTATCTTACAAGGGCCATGAATAGATCATACTGGATCCAATACATTCCACGATTTTTTTCGGCACACATTGGGAAGGGATCAGTTTGAGGCCGTGAAAACCGAAGCTCATCAGTTTGTGATTTTTGGTGGTTTGGGTTGTTTGGATTCCCGATTTCGGACACTGCGATTTTCCATGTTGTAAACTGTGCTTCGAAAATGATCCCCTCAAATGGCAGGGGATGGTCGAGCGACCAAAGCGATAGATCCCACAGCTCGCTCGCCGGCGATCAAGCGATACCAAGCTTTTTGGAGAAACAGCATGAAACAAGAGACAGCTTTTTGAAACACCAGCCAAAGTACCCTCTGATCATTAACTGCTTGGTGGTTTGGAACATGTTTTTTTCCATATATTGGGAATAGTAATCCCAACTGACTTTCATATTTTTCAGAGGGGTTGAAACCAACAACCAGATTAAACATAGCTATTGAAAATGGCCATAGAAATAGTTGATTTACCCATTAAACATGGTGATTTTCCATTGTTTTTCGTATGACCAGAGGGTAGTGGGTAGGACGGAGCAGCAGTCGTCATTGCGGCCACTTCGCCATGTGGCTTTCGCTCCACTATGGCGACAGCCGTGGGCTGAATAGGGACTTGACCCGTTTCCAGCGCTGAAAATTGCTATTGAAAGTCCCATGAAGAATTGAAACGGATGGGAGAATTTATCGAAGGAAGTTTGGAAGTCAAACTTCCGACAATATGGAGAGATGAAAGCAGTCAGCAGGGAGAAGAGTCAGAAGAGAAAAGATCAGAGGTGCGCGAAAAGGTAGGAAAGTCGCGAAACACTGTGTTTTTCCAATGATTTGGGGCTCCGGAGGGTCGAAAAGTAGGCTCGCTAAAGCGGCGGGTGCGGAGCCAGCTGGCCAGAGGAGAGATGAAAAATTGCACGCCGTTGTGGCGCGAAGCACATTTCCAAGTCAAAATGTACAAAGCACACTATTGTCGGACCACTTTTGGAAGTTGCAATGTCGAAAAAGTGCACGCCGTTGTGGCGCGAAGCACATTTCGAAGTCAAAACGTACAAAACACACCATTGTCGGACCACTTTTGGAAGTTGCAATGTCGAAAAAGTGCACGCCGTTGTGGCGCGAAGCACATTTCGAAGTCAAAATGTACAAAACACACCAGCTTCGGACCACTTTTGGAAGTTGAGATGTCGAAAAAGTGCACGCCGTTGTGGCGCGAAGCACATTTCGAAGTCAAACTGTACAAAACACCACATGTTCGCGCCACTTTTGGAGGTTCAGATCTCGAAAAAGTGCACGCCGTTGTGGCGCAAAGCACATTTCGAAGTCAAAATGTACAAAACACGAGGGGTTCGGACCACTTTTGGAGGTTCAGATGTCGCTTCGCTTCGCTTCGGGTCATTACACTACACTATACACTCCACTACACTACAGTACCTTACACTACACTACACTCCACAACACTACAACTACAACTACAGAACTACACAACTACACTCCACTACACTCCACTACATTATATAATTTACAATACACTACGCCACATTACACTACACTCCACTACATTACACTACATACACTATACACTCCACTACACTACACTACACTACATTACACTACACTATACACTCCACACACTACAGTACATTACACTACACTACACTCCACAACACTACAACTACAACTACAGAACTACACAGCTACACTCCACTACACTCCACTACACACCGCTACACTAAATTACACTACACTACATTACACTACACTAGAAAGATCGATAGATAGATAGATAGATACATAGAAAATAGATAGGTAGGTAGGTAGATAGTCAGAGAAAGAGAGAGAGAGAAAGAGTGAGAGAGATCAAGCACCTTTCAGTCCATCAGTGGCTTCGCTCTGCCATCCCGGATTCACAACAACCAAGCTCTCCTATAGGTACTTCTTTGTGACTCCCCGATCTAGGGATCTATTGGGATGTAGCCCCAAAAAAAACCAACGGACCAACTTTCAAAGCCAAGGCAGCCAAGGCGTGTAATCTGCGCTTCCATTGCGAAAGCAAGCCTGATGCGTTGGGGCAGCCTAGTGGCCTAGTGGTCCCCTTCACGAGCGCTTCCTGGGATATCCGGTGCAGGGGATGCTCCAAACACTGTTTTTTAATACACATTGTCCCGAAGGTGGAACGCCTAGACTGGCAAACATCATCCCAACCCCCTTAGAACACACCAGCGTTATATAATGGGACCCTGAAATGTGAACAGATCCACTGAAGTTTGGGTGTTCAGTATGATCGGAAGCTGGGATTATAGACGATTACAATTCAGTACAAAAAAAATAGAAAAGTAAAACCCTACCAACATAGTAGTAGTAAATTGAACGGTTTCCATCTTTTTTTTGGGGGAGGGAGGGAGTACTATAGTTCCAAATCCCTTTTCCGCCCAGGCCGGTCCCCTGCAGGCGAGGATGATGTTTTCTTGTGTCAGACCTTGACAAATGGGTGGTGTGTGATCCCGAAAGAGATGGAGCGGAAGGAACCCGAAAAGCTACGATATTACCTTGAATCTACCCTCTGGTAAACTAGCATAACAATGGGAAATCACAATTTTCATGGGAAAATCCACTATAAATGACCATTTTCAATAGCTATGTCACAAATGACCTTGAATCTACTTGTAAATATGAAAAACCCAGTGGTTGACCTAGTTAGTTAAAGTAAAGTTGGAAGGAGGTAGTCATGACGCATCTAGGTAGATGATGATATATGGAGGTTTTCCAGGTCATGGGGGTACCCCCAAAATCATCCATTTGATTTTTGGAATTTCCATGAAATAAACCATTCATTTTGGGCTACTCCCATTTATGGAAACCACCATAATATGTATAGTGGATCGTTTCCAGTTCGTACGAATCCAGAATCCTTCGCAGCTGGCTTCTTACCACTTAGAATTCGGATATGGGACATAATGTTGCCCCATTCATCTCAATTTATCACCACATACCTCAATCAATGAGCTAGTAGAATTTAATAGAATTTACATGTCATCATATGTACATATACAATCATATACATCCCGGCGGAAGGGAAACCGCGCGAGCGTTTTGATTGTTTGTTTCCAGGAGAGTCAGAATCACCTGTAATTTACAGCATAAAATGCTGTTCCGAACTCGTTTGATAATTGAATTTTGGTCAAAAAAAGTGGATGCAAAATCTATTGAATTTTGAGAATTCCCTGCGAATACCACGTGCATCAGATGTGGATTCGACGAGTTTTTTACACACCCATCGTCGGCTCAGCGATCCTTCAGTTTGGAAGCTGTCTTTGACAGCAATTTGCCATTATGGCCTTCATAACGCCACTGCCAGCAACGCAGGTATAGCATGACATCTTTGTTCTGCCCTGCCTTTGTCTGCAAATTGCTAGGCACAAATTGTTTAGCCAAATTCCACAGAGAGTCTATCTTCCCTGTGCGCACTTTCAGTACACCCAGCCTGCCACGAAGCAACATGTAACGTAGTAAAAGATCCCAGAGATCTCAGCAGCGTAGCAACATGTAACGTAGTAAAAGATCCCAGAGATCTTAGCAACGTAGCAAAATGTAACGTAGTAAAAGATCCCAGAGATCTCAGCAACGTAGCAACATGTAACGTAGCACACGATCCCAGAGATCTTAGCAACGTAGCAATATATAATGCACGAAGTACAAGGAACGTTAACATGCCCCCCCACCCCACCCCAACCCCACCCCACCCCACCCCACACCAGCAGCAATACGCAAAAAAGTAGCAAAACGCACGTACGGTTTTCCGGCCGTAGGCATATACATGTATACTGTATACATAATGATACTATAATTATACGCATTAATGTGGTAAAACAATGTCATAAATCATCCCCCAGTCATCACCATTTTTATAGGTGGTATAAACCATAGAAGCCATTCCCAATCATGGCAAGTTTATGGCATTGTTTTTTCCCACATTGCATATATCATGTACAACTATAAACTATTTATAAACCTCTTCATTTGCATTATAAACACATTTTTTCCATGGTATATATCATATATCCTCAGAGGTACTCATCATATATGTCCATCTGGGTAAATTATAGCGACCTCACTGTTCTCCCTCACTGGAATCATGGTTAGGATTCGGGAAATCATCCCCAAATGGCCCAACTATTCAGGTTAGTGAATTATTTTAATTTACCCAGATATATCATGGCTATAAAATTTCCCCAGCAGCTGTTGCTCATAGGTGATAATCATATATATATATATCTCTCTCCATGGTATTTTTGTCCCAACCAAAAAAATATTCCCCCAGACGAAGTTCTCCGTGGCGTATTCGGCGTGGGCTCAAGGGTCCAACAGCTCGTTCCGTCCGCAGCTGAACCGCGCTTCAACATGGCGGCCAGCAAGGTGGAGGGGTCTCCCCAGCGATGGCATGGAGATATAATAGGTGTATATGATAATATATTTGTATATACCCTCTGGTAAACTAACATAGCTATGGAAAATCACCATTTTAAATGGGTAAATCCACTATAAATGGCCATTTTCAATAGCTATGTTAAATTACCAGATGGTATATATATATGTGTTAAATGATGAATTGATATAGTATCTATGTGTTTTTTTTTACATATATATAAACGTGCATGTGTTTGTAGATGTATATACGATATGTTGCATATACGGATATACGTATTACCCTGCACACTATGAGGGATAGATGATGGGATGCAAATATAGCATCTGTATAGATGACACGTTTCGCTACGTTGAGTTTTGTCGTGACAAAGTGCGTTGCGTTACATTGCATATGGCACCCTATTTTGGAGACAGTGCCCATCAGTGCCCTTCTGATCAATATTTGTTCATTCCAACTGTTCAAGCAGATTCCACAAGAAGTTCTGGCGGTTTGGTCATGTATAAAACAAGTTAAAACAAGTTGACCACTGTAAATCCTGTCACTTTGATGTTTGGCGGGGCGGTTCAGTTTTCCCATCCCGCAGGAAGAAGATGTGCAGATGATGTTGGCCTCTTGGCTCGCCCGTTTTTGACAGGACCAACCTGAAGTTTGCAGGAAACCAAGATTGCTATGACATGGTATACCCTCTGGTTATGTCAAAATAGCTATTGAAAATGGCTATTTATAGTGGATTTTCCCATTAAAAATGGTGATTTTCCATAGTTATGTTAAATTACCAGAGGGTAACAATAGAATTCCAGCCCCAACATTTTTCATACCCCCAATTTTGTGCACCCAAAAAAAAAAAGAATCTACCCAAGACTAAACCAGGGTTTGGCTGATATTTGATACTACGGGCAAGGGATAACTTCACTGGACTGACCATCACTGTAGCGAAACATACTCATAATTTGATTCTTGCCAGTAGTACGGGCCGGGTGCACACATGCTTGTCATTTCTACGTTTCTATCCCCCTATGCATTGATGCACGGTGGCGATCGGTAAAAATTTCGTTGATAGGAAGTGATCACTAGTAATCATTTAATCATAGTGATACCCTCTGGTAAACTAATATAACTATGGAAAATCACCATTTTCAATGGGTAAATCAACTATTTCTATGGCCATTTTCAATAGCTTTTTGTATGTTTACCAGGCCGGGTAAGAATTGTTAAGACCCAAAAACTTCGTAGTTCACCCTGGGAAATCCACAGAAATCCAGGGATTTTTGCCTCATGGTTCAACTGATGGTTCACAGCATGGTTTGAATTGGTTTGAATCTCATCTCTTCGTTTTGCACATGTCCATTTCACCTACAAGGTGGTGCCCCAGTTCGGAATCGCTAAGTTGATTTATAAGTCCTTTTTTTCCTAGGCTTTCTGGAGGTGATATCTATAGTTAATAGGATTTGTAAAGCAACAAACAGTTGCCTTACAAGTGGCTGAATTCTATGGTTTATGGTAGATATACCCTCTGGTTATTTAACATAGCCATGGAAAATGGCTCATTTATAGATGGTTTACCTATTAGAAATGGTGATTTTCCATGGCTATGTCAAATAACCAGATGGTAACTATAGTTAATGGTAGATATAACTATAGTTGATGGTAGATATAACTATAGTTAATGGTAGATATAATTATAGTTAATGGTAGATATAACTATAGTTGTTGGGGTTTATAATTTATAACCAACATTCACATCACTGGGGGGTACCACCTTCCCCCTTTTTGGCCGCTCCAAGGTCTGCAAGACCCACCTGGGAACTCGCAACGTGGACTACCGCATGAAGCGCTACGTCTTCCGTCGCACGGTGGATGGAATTCACATCATCCACCTGGGGAAGACCTGGGAGAAGCAACTTGGATCCATAGTCACAGGGCTACCCCAATAATCATCTATAAATATGTACAATGTGAGGCCCCCAAGATAGCTAAGTTGGTTTATAACTCCAATAACTATGGTTTATAACTTGGAAAAAAAAAACGAAACCGAAACCAATGGCTTGATCCATAGTCACATCCAATAATCATCATAGTCACGAAACTAATGATAGTCCTGGGAGAAGCAACTTAGGAGAAACTAGTGGATGTAAAAATCCTTCATGATGTCGAAACTAGTGATAGTCACAGGGCTACCCCAACAAAATCATCTATAAATATGTAGGTATATAAGGTATTGTATAGGTATATGAAAGGCTGATCCATGAAGGTTTAATCAGCAAACAAAAAGGTGGCTTCATCAACAATGACTGGTGGTTTGGGAACGGAATTTTTGATGACTTCCCCAGTTGGGATGAACATCCAATCTGATGAAGTCCATCATTTTTCAGGCTTGAAACCACCAACCAGTAAACCAATGGCTGGGATTTACTATATGAACCATGCATTTAAATATTGATGGACTGGTTGGTGGTTTGGAACATGAGTTTTATTTTTCCATGGAACTAGAAATATATGAAATGGAGATGGCTGGGTTTTACTGTATGAAACATATTTAAAGCCAACTGCATGGGTCGACAATATGAGATAAGACGATTTTATTTTTGGACGTCGGAATAGTTTTCAATGACCAGCAGTAAAAAAAATGGGGTCCATCCCTGAAAATGTTAAACAAGAACAAGGTTTTATCTCATTCTTGCCATTTAAATGGTGCATTTGCGGTTATATTGAGTTATACTAAGTTATACTCCAGTTTCAAACACACCCATAATCTTGATTCTATATCCCAGCACCGTAAAGAATCGCCATTGATAGACGCTTTGTGGTCTACCTTAATTTACTGGAGGGTATGTATCACAATATCACAATTAAAATGCCCACACACTCTACTACATAATTTCACCATTCTTGGACAAACCCAAATATCTAATTGCTGGCTACATCCCATCATGTCATCTGTCAATCATCCATCATTTCATCCACCGTATCATCCATTATATCCCTTTAGACCCCCGCAGTAGTATGGTTGGAAAACACATGAAAATATCGTCCATTATATCCGCTATATCATCATATTCCATTATATTATCCCTAACATCCCATTACATCTACAATATATATATATATATAGATATATACGTATACATCCTCTGGTAGTTTAACATAGCTATTGAAACACACCATTTTATAGCTATAGCAGCTAATTCTGAATGCCCATGGCTGTGGGGATATTCATGGTGAATTATGGGTTGAAATATGGGTTTATACCCGGCCTGGTAAACGTTAACAAAAAACTATGGAAAGATCCACCATTGAAAAAATGGCTAGATCGACTATTTCGACTGGGCCATTTTCTATGTCGCAAACTGTTAGTCATTACCAGGCCGGGTATATCCCATTAATATCCCGTTGAATCACTATAAAATCCCATTAAATCACTATAAATCCCATTAATCCACTATAAATCACTATAAATCACTGTTAGTCATTACCAGGCCGGGTATCTTTATCATATCATCGCGTTCTGGTGGATTTCCGAGTCCTCAAAATCTTCTCGTATCGAGTAAGCGAGGCTGCAGGCTGCCGCTCGGATTATTGTGGCCATTGAGAACTCTCAGGCTGCGTGGCTTTCACACAGAGTGATGAACTACCCGGCCTGGTAAGTTAACAGTTTGCGAACTGGAAAATGGCCCAGTTCTAATTGATTTACCTATTAAAAGTGGTGATTTTCCAGTTCGCTATGTTAGTTTACCAGAGAGTACTTGGGGCGATATAAAGGGCCTTAGTCAATGGCTGAAAAATGTGAACAACACCCCAGTTTGGAAGATAGAATATGATGGAATAATTTTGTAACATTTTTTCCACTGGATGATATGGGATGAAATATGCGTTGTAGTATAAACCACTTATTAAGTGGGATGCAGATCTAAGTACCATAATCCATTCTGATGAATTATAATGACCTCACTGAGACGTCACTGGAATGATGATTAGGATTCGGGGAAATCTTCGCCCAAACGGCCGAAAATGTTGGCTATGTTCAGGTTGGGGAATTATATTGTTACTGTTGGTATTACCATTATTGTTATCATTATTATTATTGTTATTATTATTGTTATTGTTATTGTTGTTATTATTACACAGAAACCGAGGTTTGCCCAAGCCCAGAATAGAGTAAATACCAGGGAATTCTGCGGGACGTCAGACAACGGGAAGGATTTTATGTTCAATTTTGTTGCTAGGGTGTTAACCAGAACATGTTGCTTCTACATATCATATAACCAAAACATGTTGCTTCTACATATCATATAACCAAAACATGTTGCTTCTACATATCATATAACCAAAACATGTTGCTTCTACATATCATATGGAATCAACCATACAATCATTAGGGTTTCTTTTAGGGTTTCACGAAGATGTCAAAATCTTCATCATCATCATCATCGTCGTCGTCATCTTGGCTTGCCCGGACGCTCGTCGCGAGTCCGGGCAAACCTCAGGGTTTTGCAGTATTATTATTATTGTTGTTGTTGTTGTTTTTATTCCTAGTTTATTGTTATAATAATATTATTATTATCATCATTATTATTATCACTATTATTAGTGTTATTGTTCTTATTTTAGCGAGATCCATCGGACTGGGGGCATCAAATCAACCATGCTATTGTGATTTTTTTCACGGATGATCTGATGAATACAATGGGTTCTTCTTATCTGATTCCCATGAAAAGACCATGAAATCCCCATGAATATCCCGTTAAACCACCATTTTTTTCTAGTAAGTATAAATCATAATAACTAGCTCGATATACCACAACCCAAACGGGAAAAATGAAGTTAACGAAGCGACGCACCACCTTGCCCCCAAAAATGGCTGCGTTCTTCCCATCCGGGCATTGGCTGTCCAGGACATCATCGTGGCGTCTCAGAGACCTTACGGATCCCGCGCGGTCTTGAAGTTCAGCCAGTGACAATTTAGGTGGTGAAAGATGATGAAAGTCAGCTGTGAGGGTTCTCAATGTGATTGAAATGAGGTATTTACTGTTTATGTTTTTTTTTCATGGTGCTTGATGTGGTTTCATGAGATTTTTCATGGGATTTAGTAGGTCTAATGGTATTATCGAAGGAAGTTAACAGCCGTTGTGACCTGCTTTTAAAGTAATTCGGTGGCCTTTGGTGGCAGTCTTTTTTGTTCGACACAAGCTTGGTGGAGGGAAGTGACATTTAGATGGTTGCATAGTGGACATCGAAAAATACTGGTGATATCAAAGGTATTTCAATGGAATCTCATCGGGATACGGAGAAGATCAGCTGCCTTTTCAGGTACACTGGAGCCAACCCCTTGGCCGGCCGATGGACTCCAGGTACGACCCAACTTTTTGGGGCGGATCCATATGACTCCCAAAATATGAATTTTGATGGAGGAGAAATACACCTAAGTTTCTTGGGATCTAGGAATGGATATGATTGATATATGGTTGATATGATGTTTTTGGGTCGAAAAATGGAGGGGAAACTGCACTGATGGTTTGTGTTTCCAGAGGATTATCACAAGAATCGGAAGTGGTTAGTAACCGTCACACCTACGTATCTATACATACATGCATGCATGCATACATACATGCATACATGCATGCATACATGTATACATACATGCATACATACATGCATACATGCATACATGCATACATGCATGCATGCATGCATGCATGCAGACATACGTACGTACGTACGTACATACATACATACATATATATATATATATACACATATGCAACATATAATATTATATAGATGTATCTCTATGTATATACAGTATATAATATTATATATACACGTATGTATCTAAATACAGGCTAATATACTCCTAAGATGCTTCGAACCCCCAAACTGAGAGCATTCGATGAACGATTCGCATTCGCGCAGAGGCACCCTGACCAACCAGATCACCCAGAAGTATTTGGAGCCCCGACTTCTGATCGTCACGGACCGCTGTGGCATGACTTGTTTTTTTGGCAGAGATTTTTCAGGAAATCCATACGTGTCGCCATCAAATAGAAGGGTAAAGCCTGGAAGTCAGGTATGGAAAGTGTTAAAGATCTTGACTTTTGTCTTTGCAAAACAGCGTGCACCATCTTTGAGGAAAAAAAACTTTAGAATGTCTTACAAAGGTCCCACTGTGCGCCAATCCTCACTGGCAGAAAGTCACCCATCTAACTCACCCATGAAAAATACATCAAAGACTCGAAAACATTGTTTGTGAACATCCCAAATCCAAAGTCCAATACAAGTTTCAGAGTTTCTTCAATACAAAACTGCTATTTCTTCAGATCACTTCCAGTCCATTGCGAAATCACCCCGTGGGAATCTGAACGTTGCGTCCCGCAGGACCCCCGCACCGATCACCAGGCCATTAAGGAAGCGGCATATGCCAGCATTCCTGTGCCACGACGGAAAGCTTGCGATGGGGAAGACAGAACGAAAACCATGGATGGTGTGACTGGATTTCTACATACAGTATATATATATATAGATATGTAATCTAGATGGCTAGATGATAGAAAATTACTACTGAAAATTATTTTATCAAGACTTTATCTATCATTTTGATATCAACATTCTTTCATTAAGTTGTCCATATCTTTTCATATTGATAGACAAATAACAGTATTGCTATGTAATGATAACTAAACGGTAGATTTTCCAGCATGCCATGTTTGATTGCCAGCGCGTAATATGACGGAATGCTTGACAATGATGATGATGATGATGATGATGATGATGATCACTGTGACGATAATAACTGAGAACAATAATAGTGATGATAATAATATGTCCGACCTGCGGGGCTATGGGTCACATTTATTCAACCCACAACATGGACGGTTTACCCATGTAGGCAAAAAAACTTTAGCTTATTGCTAAGTGCTTCAAGTGGGATATAACCACTATTGTCGATCAATCATAGGAACATCCGAACAGAATCAGCTTCATCACACTGAACATGACAGAAATTCTGTTGGTCGACTGGTACCCCATGTTTTTTCGCCATGGCCGAAAAAATGTGAACGCCTGGACGTATCAAGTTTAGCAGGGGATTTCCCTCAAATGGAGGGACCTCAACATCAACGAAAAATAAGTTGGTCCTTTTTACTGGGCTTTCCAATTGGGTTTGGATCAATACCTATTAATATCATTTTTAGGGGGATGAACATCCATTTACCAGCTATTTTGATGTTCACCAGGGGTACAAGGTTTTGACACACTGCCATATCTGAAGCTGAGCGAAACGTGGTTGGCATGGGACGATCTTTGTTCTGATAGGACCGTGGAAATCCATGTCAGCAACAGGAGCACCGTGGAAACACCACCCATTCACTATGAAACAAAAAGAAGAGCTATCGAGTTTGAGTATACTCCATGTTTGGCTTTATATTACTATATGTTTGTTATTGGCTGCATTTTTTGGACAATCACGTATTATCACAGATTTTGTGCAGTTGCTAAGTATCCCCAGTGGTTTAACCACAATTTACGAATCAATATTTCGGCATGTTGTTTGCAAAACATTTTGACAATTTGGATGCTTAATAGATCTTAACAGTTTGTTTCTGTAATTGGTATAATCCGGGCAACCCAATGCCATAAACCATCATAAACCTACCAATTGGGTGTGGTTGATAAAAATTGTGATTTGGGGGATGTTTTATGACACAGGGGTTTACCACATTGTAGCCCATTATTGAGAATTATTACTCCGTAGAGTGGGGTTTTGAACACTGCTCAAGGGTCAACTAATAGTAATTCCTATATTTGATGCTTAAATCCGGTATAAATCCCATGAAACTAGGCTTTTGAACCATATTCCCATGATATCCCCATGGATTTTCCATATTGATACGGCATTTCCCATGATTTTCCCATGATTTTCCCATGATTTTCCCATGATTCCATTGAGTTGGCCATGGCCGAAATTCCAGTCACCTGAGGTGATTGCGCTCTGTGACACCGACAGTCCCCTGGAGAATGTGGATGTGGCCATCCCTGCCAACAACAAGGGAAAGGAGCCGCGAGGGGTTTGGTCATCCAGGCTTTCACGGATCAAAAACTTCAATGGATTGGTTTAAGGGAAAATCTACAGGAAACCATAGATTTTCCCATTAAATATGGGGCTTTCCTGTAATTTTTCCCTTAAACCAATCCATTGAAAACATGATTTCACCGAGATTGTTCGGATTTTTCGGATTTCTCGGATTGCGATCTCTATCTCCGTCTGACTCCATGGGCCATATATTTTGGGGTCCCGAGAGTTGTGATTCGGGGCGGGGATGGGGATGGGATGCTTGAAGATTGGAGTTTTCCTTCCCGATTTTTTCGAAGGTCTTTGACAATCCAATGAAGATTGGAGATGGGAAGCTAGCGGCTGATCTACAGGTTGACCAGCGATCTAGCAACGCGACAAATCATCGTGTATTTTTCGAATAGTTTTGGGATTCTCTTTTGTGAGCACAATTCCGTTTTGTTCAATGCAGATTTGCCACGGACTTGAGAAATGTTCCGGCGTCACATCCGTAGGTTTTCAGGTGTTTCTGTAGCTTCTCCAGCTAGCGTATCCTAGCTAGATAGCAACATGAACATGTTGGTCAATTGTGGTCGATCAACTCTAGATTTTGGTGGCTATTTTTTGTATTGAGCCATTCATTTGGGTAAATACTTAATCAATCTTAATCACCTAATCGCAAAAAAGGCTTATTTCGAGGATTAGGACTGATTTACCCAGACCGATTTTCTGGTCCAACTCTAGGCCAGTTGTCGAAACCTGGCACAAGCCCCGAAACCTGGATGATGCAAAGGATTGGTACCCCATGGTACCCCCATCACCTTCTTTACCCTCTGGTAATTTAACGTAGCCATTGAAAATGGTGATTTATAGTGGATTTTCCCAGCTATAAAATGGTGATTTTCCATAGTTTTTTGTATGTTTACCAGAGGGTATCTCCATTATCCTCAAGATGGAGGTTTCCATAAATGGGGATACCCTAATGTTTCATGGAAAATCCTATGAAAATGGTCGATTTGGGGGGTACTTTCATGACTGAGATCGTCGCTGAAAGGTCCTGATGTTCCATCCATGCCTCCTGTTGCTGACGTCGATGGGATATTCCCTGGAAAAAAAAGGCCTTATAAATAGGCCAAAAATATATGGAATCGGTACCTCCAATATTTCTCGGTTCCTGACATGGCCATTGAAGATGGTTTCCATCTTTTCCTGATTGTCTGTTCCATATGGTTCGAACTTTTCTCGAGATGTTCCATATTTCTATCCATATATGTCTCATTTCTATCGATGTCCCATTTCTCCAGATCTTCCCAAAAAGGTCCATACAGAGATAGTGGGGAAATCAGATGTTCATCCATTTTCACTCATTCAATGGATTGGTTTAGGGGAAAATTTACAGGAAAGCCCCATATTTAATGGTAAAAACCATGGTTTCCTGTAATTTTTCCCTTAAACCAATCCATTTTCACTCATGTCAAAGTCATCCAGACATTGGCGAGTTGGGGAAAGGAGTCCATCGCATTGCTGTACTGGCTCCTGGCCCGTGAGGTCGGGATGGTCAGCTTTTGGAGATGGGGGTGCAGTTGAGGTTATAAACAGACACTAACCATGCAGCCCAGTTATATATGGAACATTCCCACGTTTTATGTATATATATATGTATATTATTATGCAACTATATATATATAAGTATCTGGATTATGAATCATGAACCACTTACGAACTGGGATGCACGTCCAATTAGGTTTTATTATACCTGCTAGAAGGAATCCCATATACGATGATGACCATGGCATCAACCAGGTCGCCCTGTATCGTTTCCCCAACCTGGGACGGAGAAGGATTTGCCTCACCAAATGTGTGTCCCGGGTCGTCGAAATTCCCATGGTTATTGAGAACAAAAACTGTTATTGGTTGGTTAGACCCCCATGTTTCTTGGTCAAGTCAGAAAAAAAACACCTTGGATATAGGGATCCGCAATATTGCAAAGACTAAACACCCAGAATCCCTGGAGTAGTATCGGGTGTGCAGTTGAGGTTATACACATAGGTTAGACATAGATAATATCCATCTTATAAGCCAGTTATCCATCTTATAAGCTAGTTATCCATATTCCAAGCCAGCGATTAGCCAGTTACCCTCTGGTAAACTAACATAACAATGGAAAATCACCATTTTTCATGGGAAAACTCATTATAAATGGCCATGTTCAATAGCTATGTCACAAATTACCAGAGGGTATTTCACCCAGTAAATCCCATAACACCCCATTAAATCCCATGAAAAGTCACCATTTTTAACCCCATGAAGTCACCATAAACCCCGTGAAAAACCCATTCAATCCCATTTAGTCACCATAAAACTCCATTAAGTCACCATAATTGTTAAATAACCAGAGGGTATTTCACCCAGTTATGGCAAATCACCCCAGATCCCAGTAGCCGCCCAGGTCCTGTACCTCCGTGGTACCCTTCCCCGACAGCAGCCTTGGGATGTCATGGTGGATTCGTGGCTCGGCGTCCACCGTGATTCAGTGGAGATGTTCCAAAAGTGATGAAGATAATCGTTGATATAGTAGTAATAATTGATAGTGGATATGTATATATATAATGAATGTATATATATAAATATACATATAAATATATATATATTCATATATATATTTATATGTATATTTATATATATATACATTCATTTATATATATATATATTTATATATATTTATTTATATATATATATTTATTTATATATATATTTATATATATTATATATATATATATTTATATATTTATATATATATATATATTTATATATATATATAAATATATATATAAATAAATATATATTTATTTATATATATATTTATATATATATATACATATATATATATATATATTTATGATTAGTGTTAATCATATCCCCCGTTCATATTAAAGACACCCTATTCTTTTTTGGGTCCCAAAGATGTGTAAATCCCCTACTAAATCATGGTTTCTGGAAAGTGTTTATTTTTTGGGGAAGGGATTATCCCCCAAGCAACTCATAGACAATGGCAATGGAAGACTACTTTCCTCTAAAATGGGTGGTTATCTTTGTTGGGATCGAGAAGTGAAGTTGGGGGATGCTGTTTTTTTCTTGGAAAGCATGGGTTGTTGCACCCAAAGTCCCTTGAACCAAGTCTAGGAGGTTGGATCCCCATTTTTTGGGCTGCGAAATCTCCGACTTTTTGTCAGTCACCACCCCCGACATAGAGATATTTCAGCCCGAAAAATAAGACAAAGCCACCATGTTTGTTGATGTTTCTACCATTTCCAAACATATTCTGGTTGGTACTTGGGAACATTAATTTCATTTTTCCATTCGGAATTTCATCATCCCAACTGACTTTCAGTCATATTTTTCCGAGGGGTTGGGCCCAACCACCAACCGGATAGATTAACCATAGAGTTTATCCACCATCATTAACCATCATTAACCATCATTAACCATCATTAACCATCATTAACCATCATTAAACATAGATTTTCCCAGAAAAAACACATCAAAGTCATCCAGTCCTTGATGATTTTTTTCCCCAGGTTCTTCTGGCGTGATCCTGAAGAGATCATGCAGCAGGAGGAGGAGCGCCATGGAATCATGGACTGGAACGGATTGGATGATTGGACCTGGAGGTGGGTACCCTCTGGTAATTTAACGTAGCTATTGACAATGACCATTTATAGTGAGTTTTCCCATTAAAAATAGTGATTTTCCATAGTTCTGTTAGTTTACCAGAGGGTACTTCAATTCTTCAGCCCAAATTTTTTGCAGAGCTCTGCAAGGGAAAATTTTAGCAAATATTGGCAAAACCGTCATATGGATGATGGTACTAACGTAGTAGCTCCATTTTAGGCTCCTGAAATTTACACTCAATGTGTGGGCCATGGTCTTAGTTGGATGAAATATACCCTCCGGTGTCATCATCAAACGTGGCTGACCGGAAACTCCCCTGTTTAGATTGAAATCTACGGTTGCAATGTACTTGTTCTTGCCATGGGAATGGAGACGATATTTGCAAGCCTCGACTGGGTTCATTGTGGCTCCAGATTAGTAGGAGGAACCGGTAGTTTTGAATGTTGGTAAAATGTTGCAACTCAATGTAGCGTTGCCAAGTGGTCGCAGTGAGACATTTTCTCTTCCGCAGTCCTCCAAAGTCGGGGACTTGAGGGTTCTGGCACAGAAATCCTTTCAGTGTGGCTTCTTGAGGCTTGTGACTGCAAATAATCATATGGTGGATCCTACGGAGTCTCTGCAAGCTGCAGGACTTCGAGAGGGGGACCATCTGACAGCCATTGCCACACCGCTAAAGGTAGCAGCAACACGTGGTGCTATCGCATTGTGGTGTTGTGGAGGCAATCAGGTTGTGACTCGGGGCAATCCAGATTGTGGTGGTGACAGCTCTGGAGTCAAAGATCAGCTCAAGGGTGTCCAGCAGGTTCACGCAACTGGTCTTGCATTGGCTGCGATCCTTGCAGATGGATCGGTCGTGACTTGGGGCAATCCAGATTGTGGTGGTGACAGCTCTGGAGTCAAAGATCAGCTCAAGGGTGTCCAGCAGGTTCACGCAACTTCTTTTGCATTTGCTGCGATCCTTGCAGATGGATCGGTCGCGATTTGGGGCAATCGAATTTCTGGTGGTGACAGCTCTGGAGTTAAAGATCAGCTCAAGGGTGTCCAGCAGGTTCACGCAACTGGTCTTTGATCCCTTGCTGGCGACCTCACTCGACCGCAGATGGACAACCCCACCCCCCCCCCCCCCCCCGGTCCCGTGACTTGGGGCAATCCAGATTGTGGTGGTGACAGCTCTGGAGTCAAAGATCAGCTCAAGGGTGTCCAGCAGGTTCACGCAACTTTTCGCGCATTTGCTGCGATCCTTGCAGATGGATCGGTTGTGACTTGGGGCAATCTAGATTGTGGTGGTGACAGCTTTGGAGTCAAAGATCAGCTCATTGGTGTCCAGCAGGTTCACGCAACTTCTTTTGCATTTGCTGCGATCCTTGCAGATGGATCGGTCGTGACTTGGGGCAATCCAGATTATGGTGGTGACAGCTCTGGAGTCAAAGATCAGCTCAAGGGTGTCCAGCAGGTTCACGCAACTTTTCGCGCATTTGCTGCGATCCTTGCAGATGGATCGGTTGTGACTTGGGACAATCCAGATTGTGGTGGTGACAGCTCTGGAGTCAAAGATCAGCTCAAGGGTGTCCAGCAGGTTCACGCAACTGATGGTGCATTTGCTGCGATCCTTGCAGATGGATCGGTCGTGACTTGGGGCAATCCAGATTGTGGTGGTGACAGCTCTGGAGTTAAAGATCAGCTCAAGGGTGTCCAGCAGGTTGAAGGAACAGAACGGGGATATGTTGCCATCCTGGCGGACACATCCGTTGTGACTTGGGGCGATCCAAGGTTTTGTAGGCACAGCTCTGCAATTGCAGCTCAGGTTGCGCATTTGTAGCAAGGTCTCTCCAGAATTGCCAAGACATTTTGCTGTTTGAAAAGGCCAGAGAGCATCTCGTTGAAGGACGCGCCAACCAGTCATTCGCATTTGTGTTGGCTGTATCCTGATGTCCCCACTATTTCTGTCCGTGATCATCCTGAGATGATGGTTCCCAATTGGTCGTAGGCTATGATCTCAATCAACGCTTAGGCAAACCTCCAGTTATTGGTAGTGATTGGGCGCTATTGGTTTTTGTTCCCATTCGCATTGACTAAGCTGTTTGAAATCCCCAACTTTGACGGTTTAGCTCCTGATGCATTGCGAGGTATGTTGCTGGTCGAAACCACATGTTTACTTGGAAAAGACGTGTAAAACGTTTTCTTTTTTACAACTTTAATTCTGTTGGTTCAAGACCGCAAGAGTAGTTGGTTGAAAATGTTATTTTTTTGTTGCTTAATGTTAAAACGTCCTGAGGCCCAATTGCGCTGGTTCAACACCCGAATATGTGTCAGATTCCGGCCCAGATTCTGTTGATCGAAACCATTTTTCTGCTTGACAAATCAACAAATTCGTTGATTGAAATCACCTTTTTTTTGTTGAACCTTCCACTTCAAAAGCGAAGCGCAAAGCATGGGCTGTGTAGGAAAACACCCCTGCTGCTATGTCAGACATTCTCCAAAACCATTGTAGTAATTTTTCGTGCCCTGCTAGGAGACGATATTTGCAAGCGGCTGATGCAGACCATTCTACCGTAGAGCATGAAAGTTTCTCCTGTATATACGTACAGTATTACAAATGGAATTTAAGATAAAGAAAACAATGGCTGAATTGAAAAGACCCTGAACGCGCTAACAGCGATTTGCAGCCAAAAGCACCAGGTAGGATGGAGCAGGTTCATGGTGGTCACCAACATCCGCATGGTGCAGTCTGGCTCAAGATCAGTGGCAAGAACTGCTAGTTTTGAGATGATTTGAGCGTTGGCGAAATGTTGCAACTCAATGTAGCGTTGCGAAGTGGTCGCAGTGAGACATTTTCTCTTCCGCAGTTCTCCAAAGTCGGGGACTTGAGGGTTCTGGCACAGAAATCCTTTCAGTGTGGCTTCTTGAGGCTTGTGACTGCAAATAATCATATGGTGGATCCTACGGAGTCTCTGCAAGCTGCAGGACTTCGAGAGGGGGACCATCTGACAGCCATTGCCACACCGCTAAAGGTAGCAGCAACACGTGGTGCTATCGCATTGTGGTGTTGTGGAGGCAATCAGGTTGTGACTCGGGGCAATCCAGATTGTGGTGGTGACAGCTCTGGAGTCAAAGATCAGCTCAAGGGTGTCCAGCAGGTTCACGCAACTGGTCTTGCATTTGCTGCGATCCTTGCAGATGGATCGGTTGTGACTTGGGGTGATCCAGATTGTGGTGGTGACAGCTCTGGAGTCAAAGATCAGCTCAAGGGTTTCCATCAGGTTCACGCAACTGGTCTTGCATTTGCTGCGATCCTTGCAGATGGATCGGTTGTTACTTGGGGCTGTCGAGATTATGGTGGTGACAGCTCTGGAGTCAAGGATCAGCTCAAGGGTGTCCAGCAGGTTCACGCAACTTCTTTAGCATTTGCTGCGATCCTTGCAGATGGATCGGTTGTGACTTGGGGCAATCTAGATTTTGGTGGTGACAGCTCTGGAGTCAAAGATCAGCTCAAGGGTGTCCATCAGGTTCACGCAACTGATGGTGCATTTGCTGCGATCCTTGCAGATGGATCGGTCGTGACTTGGGGCAATCCAGATTTTGGTGGTGACAGCTCTGGAGTCAAAGATCAGCTCAAGGGTGTCCAGCAGGTTCACGCAACTAGTCGCGCATTTGCTGCGATCCTTGCGGGTAGATCGGTCGTGACTTGGGGCAATCCAGATTTTGGTGGTGACAGCTCTGGAGTCAAAGATCAGCTCAAGGGTGTCCAGCAGGTTCTTGCAACTGATCGTGCATTTGCTGCGATCCTTGCAGATGGATCGGTTGTGACTTGGGGCGATCCAAGGTTTTGTAGTGACACTGGAATTGCATATTTGTAGCAAGGTCTCTCCAGAATTGCCAAGACATTTTGCTGTTTGAAAAGGCCAGAGAGCATCTCGTTGAAGGACGCGCCAACCAGTCATTCGCATTTGTGTTGGCTGTATCCTGATGTCCCCACTATTTCTGTCCCTGATCATCCTGAGATGATGGCTCCCAATTGGTCGTAGGCTATGATCTCAATCAACCCTTAGGCAAACCTCCAGTTATTGGTAGTGATTGGGCGCTATTGGTTTTTGTTCCCATTCGCATTGACTAAGCTGTTTGAAATCCCCAACTTTGACGGGTTAGCTCCTGATGCATTGCGAGGTATGTTGCTGGTCGAAACCACATGTTTGCTTGGAAACGACGTGTAAAAGGTTTTCTTTTTTACAACTTTAATTCTGTTGGTTCAAGACCGCAAGAGTAGTTGGTTGAAAAAATCGTGTTTTTGTTGCTTAATGTTAAAAAGTCCTGAGTCCCAATTGCGCTGGTTCAACACCCGAGCATGGGCTGTGTAGGAAAACACCCCTGCTGCTATGTCAGACATTCTCCAAAACCATTGTAGTAATTCTTCGTGCCCTGCTAGGAGACGATATTTGCAAGCGGCTGATGCAGACCATTCTACCGTAGAGCATGAAAGTTTCTCCTGTATATACGTACAGTATTACAAATGGAATTTAAGATAAAGAAAACAATGGCTGAATTGAAAAGACCCTGAACGCTAACAGCGATTTGCAGCCAAAAGCACCAGGTAGGATGGAGCAGGTTCATGGTGGTCACCAACATCCGCATGGTGCAGTCTGGCTCAAGATCAGTGGGAAGAACTGCTAGTTTTCAGATGCTTTGAACGTTGGCGAAATGTTGCAACTCAATGTAGCTTTGCCAAGTGGTCGCAGTGAGACATTTTCTCTTCCGCAGTCCTCCAAAGTCGGGGACTTGAGGGTTCTGGCACAGAAATCCTTTCAGTGTGGCTTCTTGAGGCTTGTGACTGCAAATAATCATATGGTGGATCCTACGGAGTCTCTGCAAGCTGCAGGACTTCGAGAGGGGGACCATGTGACCGCCGTTGCCACACCGGTAAAGGTAGCAGCAACATATCGAGCTATCGCATTGTGGTGTTGTGGAGGCAATCAGGTTGTGACTTGGGGAGATCCACATTCTGGTGGAGACAGCTCGGCAGTCAAAGATCAGCTCAAGGGTGTCCATCAGGTTCACGCAACCTTTCGCGCATTTGCTGCGATCCTTGCAGATGGATCGGTTGTTACTTGGGGTGATCGAGATTGTGGTGGTGACAGCTCTGGAGTCAAGGATCAGCTCAAGCATTTGCTGCGATCCTTGCAGATGGATCGGTTGTGACTTGGGGTGATCCAGATTGTGGTGGTGACAGCTCTGGAGTCAAAGATCAGCTCAAGGGTTTCCATCAGGTTCACGCAACTGGTCTTGCATTTGCTGCGATCCTTGCAGATGGATCGGTTGTTACTTGGGGCTGTCGAGATTATGGTGGTGACAGCTCTGGAGTCAAGGATCAGCTCAAGGGTGTCCAGCAGGTTCACGCAACTTCTTTAGCATTTGCTGCGATCCTTGCAGATGGATCGGTTGTGACTTGGGGCAATCTAGATTTTGGTGGTGACAGCTCTGGAGTCAAAGATCAGCTCAAGGGTGTCCATCAGGTTCACGCAACTGATGGTGCATTTGCTGCGATCCTTGCAGATGGATCGGTCGTTACTTGGGGCAATCCAGATTTTGGTGGTGACAGCTCTGGAGTCAAAGATCAGCTCAAGGGCGTCCAGCAGGTTCACGCAACTAGTCGTGCATTTGCTGCGATCCTTGCAGATGGATCGGTCGTGACTTGGGGCAATCCAGATTTTGGTGGTGACAGCTCTGGAGTCAAAGATCAGCTCAAGGGTGTCCAGCAGGTTCACGCAACTAGTCGCGCATTTGCTGCGATCCTTGCGGGTAGATCGGTCGTGACTTGGGGCAATCCAGATTTTGGTGGTGACAGCTCTGGAGTCAAAGATCAGCTCAAGGGTGTCCAGCAGGTTCTTGCAACTGATCGTGCATTTGCTGCGATCCTTGCAGATGGATCGGTTGTGACTTGGGGCGATCCAAGGTTTTGTAGTGACACTGGAATTGCATATTTGTAGCAAGGTCTCTCCAGAATTGCCAAGACATTTTGCTGTTTGAAAAGGCCAGAGAGCATCTCGTTGAAGGACGCGCCAACCAGTCATTCGCATTTGTGTTGGCTGTATCCTGATGTCCCCACTATTTCTGTCCCTGATCATCCTGAGATGATGGCTCCCAATTGGTCGTAGGCTATGATCTCAATCAACCCTTAGGCAAACCTCCAGTTATTGGTAGTGATTGGGCGCTATTGGTTTTTGTTCCCATTCGCATTGACTAAGCTGTTTGAAATCCCCAACTTTGACGGGTTAGCTCCTGATGCATTGCGAGGTATGTTGCTGGTCGAAACCACATGTTTGCTTGGAAAAGACGTGTAAAATGTTTTTTTTACAACTTTAATTCTGTTGGTTCAAGACCGCAAGAGTAGTTGGTTGAAACATCTGAGTTTTTGTTACTTAATGTTAAAAAGTCCTGAGTCCCAATTGCGCTGGTTCAACACCCGAGCATGGGCTGTGTAGGAAAACACCCCTGCTGCTATGTCAGACATTCTCCAAAACCATTGTAGTAATTCTTCGTGCCCTGCTAGGAGACGATATCTGCAAGCGGCTGATGCAGACCATTCTACCGACCGTAGAGCATGAAAGTTTCTCCTGTATATACGTACAGTATTACAAATGGAATTTAAGATAAAGAAAACAATGGCTGAATTGAAAAGACCCTGAACGCTAACAGCGATTTGCAGCCAAAAGCACCAGGTAGGATGGAGCAGGTTCATGGTGGTCACCAACATCCGCATGGTGCAGTCTGGCTCAAGATCAGTGGGAAGAACTGCTAGTTTTCAGATGCTTTGAACGTTGGCGAAATGTTGCAACTCAATGTAGCTTTGCCAAGTGGTCGCAGTGAGACATTTTCTCTTCCGCAGTCCTCCAAAGTCGGGGACTTGAGGGTTCTGGCACAGAAATCCTTTCAGTGTGGCTTCTTGAGGCTTGTGACTGCAAATAATCATATGGTGGATCCTACGGAGTCTCTGCAAGCTGCAGGACTTCGAGAGGGGGACCATGTGACCGCCGTTGCCACACCGGTAAAGGTAGCAGCAACATATCGAGCTATCGCATTGTGGTGTTGTGGAGGCAATCAGGTTGTGACTTGGGGAGATCCACATTCTGGTGGAGACAGCTCGGCAGTCAAAGATCAGCTCAAGGGTGTCCATCAGGTTCACGCAACCTTTCGCGCATTTGCTGCGATCCTTGCAGATGGATCGGTTGTTACTTGGGGTGATCGAGATTGTGGTGGTGACAGCTCTGGAGTCAAGGATCAGCTCAAGGGTGTCCAGCAGGTTCACGCCACTTCTTTTGCATGTGCTGCGATCCTTGCAGGTGGATCGGTCGTTACTTGGGGCCATCCAGATTTTGGTGGTGACAGCTCTGGAGTCAAAGATCAGCTCGAGGTCGTCCAGCAGGTTCACGCAACTGATCATGCATTTGCTGCGATCCTTGCAGATGGATCGGTCGTGACTTGGGGCAATCCAGATTGTGGTGGTGACAGCTCTGGAGTCAAAGATCAGCTCAAGGGTGTCCAGCAGGTTCACGCAACTAGGCGCACATTTGCTGCGATCCTTGCAGATGGATCGGTCGTGACTTGGGGGGATCCAGATTTTGGTGGTGACAGCTCTGGAGTCAAAGATCAGCTCAAGGGCGTCCAGCAGGTTCACGCAACTAGATGCGCATTTGCTGCGATCCTTGCAGATGGATCGGTCGTGACTTGGGGCGGTCGACATTCTGGTGGAGACAGCTCTGGAGTCAAAGATCAGCTCAAGGGTGTCCAGCAGGTTCACGCAACTGAGAGTGCATTTGCTGCGATCCTTGCAGATGGATCGGTCGTGACTTGGGGAGATCGAATTTCTGGTGGTGACAGCTCTGGAGTCAAAGATCAGCTCAAGGGTGTCCAGCAGGTTCACGCAACTGATGGTGCATTTGCTGCGATCCTTGCAGATGGATCGGTCGTGACTTGGGGCGATCCAAGGTTTTGTAGGCACAGCTCTGCAATTGCAGCTCAGGTTGCATATTTGTAGCAAGGTCTCTCCAGAATTGCCAAGACATTTTGCTGTTTGAAAAGGCCAGGGAGCATCTCGTTGAAGGACGCGCCAACCAGTCATTCGCATTTGTGTTGGCTGTATCTGATGTCCCCACTATTTCTGTCCCTGATCATCCTGAGATGATGGCTCCCAATGGGTCGTAGGCTATGATCTCAATCAACCCTTAGGCAAACCTCCAGTTATTGGTAGTGATTGGGCGCTATTGGTTTTTGTTCACATTCGCATTGACTAAGCTGTTTGAAATCCCCAACTTTGACGGTTTAGCTCCTGATGCATTGCGAGGTATGTTGCTGGTCGAAACCACATGTTTACTTGGAAGACGTGTAAAACGGTTTCTTTTTTACAACTTTAATTCTGTTGGTTCAAGACCGCAAGAGTAGTTGGTTAAAACATCTGAGTTTTTGTTGCTTAATGTTAAAAAGTCCTGAGTCCCAATTGCGCTGGTTCAACACCCGAGCATGGGCTGTGTAGGAAAACACCCCTGCTGCTATGTCAGACATTCTCCAAAACCATTGTAGTAATTCTTCGTGCCCTGCTAGGAGACGATATTTGCAAGCGGCTGATGCAGACCATTCTACCGTAGAGCATGAAAGTTTCTCCTGTATATACGTACAGTATTACAAATGGAATTTAAGATAAAGAAAACAATGGCTGAATTGAAAAGACCCTGAACGCGCTAACAGCGACTTGCAGCCAAAAGCACCAGGTAGGATGGAGCAGGTTCATGGTGGTCACCAACATCCGCATGGTGCAGTCTGGCTCAAGATCAGTGGCAAGAACTGCTAGTTTTGAGATGATTTAGCGTTGGCGAAATGTTGCAACTCAATGTAGCGTTGCCAAGTGGTCGCAGTGAGACATTTTCTCTTCCGCAGTCCTCCAAAGTCGGGGACTTGAGGGTTCTGGCACAGAAATCCTTTCAGTGTGGCTTCTTGAGGCTTGTGACTGCAAATAATCATATGGTGGATCCTACGGAGTCTCTGCAAGCTGCAGGACTTCGAGAGGGGGACCATCTGACAGCCATTGCCACACCGCTGAAGGTAGCAGCAACACGTGGAGCTATCGCATTGTGGTGTTGTGGAGGCAATCAGGTTGTGACTTGGGGAGATCGAAATTCTGGTGGTGACAGCTCTGGAGTTAAAGATCAGCTCAAGGGTGTCCAGCAGGTTCACGCAACTTCTCGTGCATTTGCTGCGATCCTTGCAGATGGATCGGTCGTGCCTTGGGGCAATCCAGATGGTGGTGGTGACAGCTCTGGAGTCAAAGATCAGCTCAAGGGTGTCCAGCAGGTTCACGCAACTTTTCGCGCATTTGCTGCGATCCTTGCAGATGGATCGGTTGTAACTTGGGGCAGTCTAGATTTTGGTGGTGACAGCTCTGGAGTCAAAGATCAGCTCAAGGGCGTCCAGCAGGCTCACGCAACTAGATGCGCATTTGCTGCGATCCTTGCAGATGGATCGGTCGTGACTTGGGGCAATCTAGATTTTGGTGGTGACAGCTCTGGAGTCAGAGATCAGCTCAAGGGTGTCCAGCAGGTTCTCGCAACTGAGAGTGCATTTGCTGCGATCCTTGCAGATGGATCGGTCGTGACTTGGGGCGGTCGACAGTCTGGTGGAGACAGCTCCAGAGTCAAAGATCAGCTCAAGGGTGTCCAGCAGGTTCACGCAACTGATGGTGCATTTGCTGCGATCCTTGCAGATGGATCGGTTGTGACTTGGGGCGATCCAAGGTTTTGTAGGCACAGCTCTGCAATTGCAGCTCAGGTTGCATATTTGTAGCAAGGTCTCTCCAGAATTGCCAAGACATTTTGCTGTTTGAAAAGGCCAGGGAGCATCTCGTTGAAGGACGCGCCAACCAGTCATTCGCATTTGTGTTGGCTGTATCTGATGTCCCCACTATTTCTGTCCCTGATCATCCTGAGATGATGGCTCCCAATGGGTCGTAGGCTATGATCTCAATCAACCCTTAGGCAAACCTCCAGTTATTGGTAGTGATTGGGCGCTATTGGTTTTTGTTCACATTCGCATTGACTAAGCTGTTTGAAATCCCCAACTTTGACGGTTTAGCTCCTGATGCATTGCGAGGTATGTTGCTGGTCGAAACCACATGTTTACTTGGAAGACGTGTAAAACGGTTTCTTTTTTACAACTTTAATTCTGTTGGTTCAAGACCGCAAGAGTAGTTGGTTAAAACATCTGAGTTTTTGTTGCTTAATGTTAAAAAGTCCTGAGTCCCAATTGCGCTGGTTCAACACCCGAGCATGGGCTGTGTAGGAAAACACCCCTGCTGCTATGTCAGACATTCTCCAAAACCATTGTAGTAATTCTTCGTGCCCTGCTAGGAGACGATATTTGCAAGCGGCTGATGCAGACCATTCTACCGTAGAGCATGAAAGTTTCTCCTGTATATACGTACAGTATTACAAATGGAATTTAAGATAAAGAAAACAATGGCTGAATTGAAAAGACCCTGAACGCGCTAACAGCGACTTGCAGCCAAAAGCACCAGGTAGGATGGAGCAGGTTCATGGTGGTCACCAACATCCGCATGGTGCAGTCTGGCTCAAGATCAGTGGCAAGAACTGCTAGTTTTGAGATGATTTGAGCGTTGGCGAAATGTTGCAACTCAATGTAGCGTTGCCAAGTGGTCGCAGTGAGACATTTTCTCTTCCGCAGTCCTCCAAAGTCGGGGACTTGAGGGTTCTGGCACAGAAATCCTTTCAGTGTGGCTTCTTGAGGCTTGTGACTGCAAATAATCATATGGTGGATCCTACGGAGTCTCTGCAAGCTGCAGGACTTCGAGAGGGGGACCATCTGACAGCCATTGCCACACCGCTAAAGGTAGCAGCAACACGTGGAGCTATCGCATTGTGGTGTTGTGGAGGCAATCAGGTTGTGACTTGGGGAGATCGAAATTCTGGTGGTGACAGC
This sequence comes from Cladocopium goreaui, assembly GCA_947184155.2. Lineage (NCBI taxonomy): Eukaryota > Dinophyceae > Suessiales > Symbiodiniaceae > Cladocopium > Cladocopium goreaui. Next base: position 297,254 of record CAMXCT020006684.1, read on the forward strand.
TCTGGAGTTAAAGATCAGCTCAAGGGTGTCCAGCAGGTTCACGCAACTTCTCGTGCATTTGCTGCGATCCTTGCAGATGGATCGGTCGTGCCTTGGGGCAATCCAGATTGTGGTGGTGACAGCTCTGGAGTCAAAGATCAGCTCAAGGGTGTCCAGCAGGTTCACGCAACTTTTCGCGCATTTGCTGCGATCCTTGCAGATGGATCGGTTGTGACTTGGGGCAGTCTAGATTTTGGTGGTGACAGCTCTGGAGTCAAAGATCAGCTCAAGGGCGTCCAGCAGGTTCACGCAACTAGATGCGCATTTGCTGCGATCCTTGCAGATGGATCGGTCGTGACTTGGGGCAATCTAGATTATGGTGGTGACAGCTCTGGAGTCAAAGATCAGCTCAAGGGTGTCCAGCAGGTTCACGCAACCTTTCGCGCATTTGCTGCGATCCTTGCAGATGGATCGGTCGTGACTTGGGGCAATCCAGATTTTGGTGGTGACAGCTCTGGAGTCAAAGATCAGCTCAAGGGCGTCCAGCAGGTTCACGCAACTAGACGTGCATTTGCTGCGATCCTTGCAGATGGATCGGTCGTGACTTGGGGCAATCCAGATTTTGGTGGTGACAGCTCTGGAGTCAAAGATCAGCTCAAGGGTGTCCAGCAGGTTCACGCAACTAGTCGCGCATTTGCTGCGATCCTTGCGGGTAGATCGGTCGTGACTTGGGGCAATCCAGATTTTGGTGGTGACAGCTCTGGAGTCAAAGATCAGCTCAAGGGTGTCCAGCAGGTTCACGCAACCTTTCGCGCATTTGCTGCGATCCTTGCGGGTAGATCGGTCGTGACTTGGGGCAATCCAGATTTTGGTGGTGACAGCTCTGGAGTCAAAGATCAGCTCAAGGGCGTCCAGCAGGTTCACGCAACTAGACGTGCATTTGCTGCGATCCTTGCAGATGGATCGGTTGTGACTTGGGGCAATCCAGATTTGGTGGTGACAGCTCTGGAGTCAAAGATCAGCTCAAGGGTGTCCAGCAGGTTCACGCAACTGACGTGCATTTGCTGCGATCCTTGCAGATGGATCGGTCGTGACTTGGGGCAATCCAGATTTTGGTGGTGACAGCTCTGGAGTCAAAGATCAGCTCAAGGGTGTCCAGCAGGTTCACGCAACTTTCGGGCATTTGCTGCGATCCTTGCAGATGGATCGGTCGTGACTTGGGGCAATCCAGATTTGGTGGTGACAGCTCTGGAGTCAAAGATCAGCTCAAGGGTGTCCAGCAGGTTCACGCAACTCGCGCATTTGCTGCGATCCTTGCAGATGGATCGGTCGTGACTTGGGGCAATCCAGATTTTGGTGGTGACAGCTCTGGAGTCAAAGATCAGCTCAAGGGCGTCCAGCAGGTTCACGCACTACTCGTGCATTTGCTGCGATCCTTGCAGATGGATCGGTCGTGACTTGGGGCAATCCAGATTTTGGTGGTGACAGCTCTGGAGTCAAAGATCAGCTCAAGGGTGTCCAGCAGGTTCACGCAACTAGTCGCGCATTTGCTGCGATCCTTGCGGGTAGATCGGTCGTGACTTGGGGCAATCCAGATTTTGGTGGTGACAGCTCTGGAGTCAAAGATCAGCTCAAGGGTGTCCAGCAGGTTCTTGCAACTGATCGTGCATTTGCTGCGATCCTTGCAGATGGATCGGTTGTGACTTGGGGCGATCCAAGGTTTTGTAGTGACACTGGAATTGCATATTTGTAGCAAGGTCTCTCCAGAATTGCCAAGACATTTTGCTGTTTGAAAAGGCCAGAGAGCATCTCGTTGAAGGACGCGCCAACCAGTCATTCGCATTTGTGTTGGCTGTATCCTGATGTCCCCACTATTTCTGTCCCTGATCATCCTGAGATGATGGCTCCCAATTGGTCGTAGGCTATGATCTCAATCAACCCTTAGGCAAACCTCCAGTTATTGGTAGTGATTGGGCGCTATTGGTTTTTGTTCCCATTCGCATTGACTAAGCTGTTTGAAATCCCCAACTTTGACGGGTTAGCTCCTGATGCATTGCGAGGTATGTTGCTGGTCGAAACCACATGTTTGCTTGGAAACGACGTGTAAAAGGTTTTCTTTTTTACAACTTTAATTCTGTTGGTTCAAGACCGCAAGAGTAGTTGGTTGAAAAAATCGTGTTTTTGTTGCTTAATGTTAAAAAGTCCTGAGTCCCAATTGCGCTGGTTCAACACCCGAGCATGGGCTGTGTAGGAAAACACCCCTGCTGCTATGTCAGACATTCTCCAAAACCATTGTAGTAATTCTTCGTGCCCTGCTAGGAGACGATATTTGCAAGCGGCTGATGCAGACCATTCTACCGTAGAGCATGAAAGTTTCTCCTGTATATACGTACAGTATTACAAATGGAATTTAAGATAAAGAAAACAATGGCTGAATTGAAAAGACCCTGAACGCTAACAGCGATTTGCAGCCAAAAGCACCAGGTAGGATGGAGCAGGTTCATGGTGGTCACCAACATCCGCATGGTGCAGTCTGGCTCAAGATCAGTGGGAAGAACTGCTAGTTTTCAGATGCTTTGAACGTTGGCGAAATGTTGCAACTCAATGTAGCTTTGCCAAGTGGTCGCAGTGAGACATTTTCTCTTCCGCAGTCCTCCAAAGTCGGGGACTTGAGGGTTCTGGCACAGAAATCCTTTCAGTGTGGCTTCTTGAGGCTTGTGACTGCAAATAATCATATGGTGGATCCTACGGAGTCTCTGCAAGCTGCAGGACTTCGAGAGGGGGACCATGTGACCGCCGTTGCCACACCGGTAAAGGTAGCAGCAACATATCGAGCTATCGCATTGTGGTGTTGTGGAGGCAATCAGGTTGTGACTTGGGGAGATCCACATTCTGGTGGAGACAGCTCGGCAGTCAAAGATCAGCTCAAGGGTGTCCATCAGGTTCACGCAACCTTTCGCGCATTTGCTGCGATCCTTGCAGATGGATCGGTTGTTACTTGGGGTGATCGAGATTGTGGTGGTGACAGCTCTGGAGTCAAGGATCAGCTCAAGGGTGTCCAGCAGGTTCACGCCACTTCTTTTGCATGTGCTGCGATCCTTGCAGGTGGATCGGTCGTTACTTGGGGCCATCCAGATTTTGGTGGTGACAGCTCTGGAGTCAAAGATCAGCTCGAGGTCGTCCAGCAGGTTCACGCAACTGATCATGCATTTGCTGCGATCCTTGCAGATGGATCGGTCGTGACTTGGGGCAATCCAGATTTTGGTGGTGACAGCTCTGGAGTCAAAGATCAGCTCAAGGGTGTCCATCAGGTTCACGCAACTGATCGTGCATTTGCTGCGATCCTTGCAGATGGATCGGTCGTGACTTGGGGCAGTCCAGATTTTGGTGGTGACAGCTCTGGAGTCAAAGATCAGCTCAAGGGTGTCCAGCAGGTTCGCGCAACTTATCGTACATTTGCTGCGATTCTTGCAGATGGATCGGCCGTGACTTGGGGCAATCCAGGTTATGGTGGTGACAGCTCTGGAGTCAAAGATCAGCTTAAAGGTGTTCAGCAGGTTCACGCAACTAGTCGCGCATTTGCTGCTATCCTTGCAGATGGATCGGTTGTGACTTGGGGTGATCCAGATTGTGGTGGTGACAGCTCTGGAGTCAAAGATCGGCTCAAAGGTTTCCAGCAGGTTCACGCAACTAGTCGCGCATTTGCTGCGATCCTTGCCGATAGATCGGTTGTGACTTGGGGCGATCCACATGATGGTGGTGACATCTCTGGAGTCAAAGATGAGCTCAAGGGTGTCCAGCAGGTTCTTGCAACTGATGGTGCATTTGCTGCGATCCTTGCAGATGGATCGGTTGTGACTTGGGGCGATCGAAGGTTTTGTAGTGACAGCTGTGCAATTGCATATTTGTAGCAGGGTCTCCTCAGAATTGCCAAGACATTTTGCTGTTTGAAAAGGCCAGAGAGCATCTTGTTGAAGGACGCGCCAACCAGTGATTCGCATTTGTGTTGGCTGTATCCTGATGTCCCCACTATTTCTGTCCCTGATCATCCTGAGATGATGGCTCCCAATTGGTCGTAGGCTATGATCTCAATCAACCCTTAGGCAAACCTCCAGTTATTGGTAGTGATTGGGCGCTATTGGTTTCTGTTCCCATTCGCATTGACTAAGCTGTTTGAAATCCCCAACTTTGACGGTTTAGCTCCTGATGCATTGCGAGGTATGTTGCTGGTCGAAACCACATGTTTGCTTGGAAACGACGTGTAAAAGGTTTTCTTTTTTACAACTTTAATTCTGTTGGTTCAAGACCGCAAGAGTAGTTGGTTGAAAAAATCGTGTTTTTGTTGCTTAATGTTAAAAAGTCCTGAGTCCCAATTGCGCTGGTTCAACACCCGAGCATGGGCTGTGTAGGAAAACACCCCTGCTGCTATGTCAGACATTCTCCAAAACCATTGTAGTAATTCTTCGTGCCCTGCTAGGAGACGATATCTGCAAGCGGCTGATGCAGACCATTCTACCGACCGTAGAGCATGAAAGTTTCTACTGTATATGCATATAGTATTTCAAATGGAATCTAAGATAAAGAAAACAATGGCTGAATTGAAAAGACCCTGAACGCGCTAACAGCGATTTGCAGCCAAAAGCACCAGGTAGGATGGAGCAGGTTCATGGTGGTCACCAACATCCGCATGGTGCAGTCTGGCTCAAGATCAGTGGCAAGAACTGCTAGTTTTGAGATGCTTTGAGCGTTGGCGAAATGTTGCAACTCAATGTAGCTTTGCCAAGTGGTCGCAGTGAGACATTTTCTCTTCCGCAGTCCTCCAAAGTCGGGGACTTGAGGGTTCTGGCACAGAAATCCTTTCAGTGTGGCTTCTTGAGGCTTGTGACTGCAAATAATCATATGGTGGATCCTACGGAGTCTCTGCAAGCTGCAGGACTTCGAGAGGGGGACCATCTGACAGCCATTGCCACACCGGTAAAGGTAGCCGCAACACGTGGTGCTATCGCATTGTGGTGTTATGGAGGCAATCAGGTTGTGACTTGGGGAGATCCCGATTCTGGTGGTGACAGCTCTGGAGTCAAAGATCAGCTCAAGGGTGTCCATCAGGTTCACGCAGCTTCTCGTGCATTTGCTGCGATCCTTGCAGATGGATCGGTCGTGACTTAGGGCAATCCAGATTGTGGTGGTGACAGCTCTGGAGTCAAAGATCAGCTCAAGGGTGTCCAGCAGGTTCACGCAACTTCTCATGCATTTGCTGCGATCCTTGCAGATGGATCGGTTGTGACATGGGGCAATCTAGATTTTGGTGGTGACAGCTCTGGAGTCAAAGATCAGCTCAAGGGTGTCCATCAGGTTCACTCAACTTCTCGTGCATTTGCTGCGATCCTTGCAGATGGATCGGTCGTGACTTGGGGCGATCGAAATTCTGGTGGTGACAGCTCTGGAGTCAAAGATCAGCTCAAGGGTGTCCAGCAGGTTCACGCAACTGATGGTGCATTTGCTGCGATCCTTGCAGATGGATCGGTTGTGACTTGGGGCAATCCAGATTGTGGTGGTGACAGCTCTGGAGTCAAAGATCAGCTCAAGGGTGTCCAGCAGGTTCACGCAACTTCTTTTGCATTTGCTGCGATCTTTGCAGATGGATCGGTCGTGACTTGGGGCAATCCAGATTATGGTGGTGACAGCTCTGGAGTGAAAGATCAGCTCAAGGGTGTCCAGCAGGTTCACGCAACTTCTTTTGCATTTGCTGCGGTCCTTGCAGATGGATCGGTCGTGACTTGGGGAGATCGAACTTCTGGTGGCGACAGCTCTGGAGTCAAAGATCACCTCAAGGGTGTCCAGCAGGTTCACGCAACTTCTCGTGCATTTGCTGCGATCCTTTCGAATAGATCGGTCGTGACTTGGGGCGGTCGAAATTCTGGTGGAGTCAGCTCTGGAGTCAAAGATCAGCTCAAGGGTGTCCAGCAGGTTCACGCAACTTTTCGCGCATTTGCTGCGATCCTTGCAGATGGATCGGTTGTGACTTGGGGCGATCCAAGGTTTTGTCGTGACAGCTCTGCAATTGCAGCCCAGGCTGCAAATTTATAGCAAGGTCTGTCCAGAATTGCCAACACATTTAGCTGTTTGAAAAGGCCAGGGAGTACCAAGTTGCAAGGACACCCAAAACCATAATTAAGATGCTGATGCACCTCTGCATGCTTCATTTTTGTTGGTGCAATTGCCTGTTTTTCCATCTGGAGTACCCATTAAATGCGGATTTAATGGGTTATGAGTGGGGATTTCATTGCATATATAGCCATGTATTGGATGAAATTGGATGATATATCCATATTTGGGGATGGTCATCAATCCATTTTCATAGGGATTTAGGGGTTCCTATTCTGGGCCGGACGACCGTAAACCATAGACCATGTTTTGACCCTACATGTATTTCTGGGTACAGGAACTCCAAGTCATAGATGCCGTTTGAAGACTTTGGACACCTGGAAATTCTCAAAATGTTTCAGCTGCCCTGATCAAAACTTGATTGAAGCAGACTCGCGTGTACTTTCTTGGAATGTTCGAAAAACAGGTCACCCAAAAAATGACTCGGCAACAAAGATTCAGGTTCCTGTCCATGTCATTTCATATTCATGTCATTTCATCTCATTCCATATCATGTTCATGCTCATCTGCGTTTCATTTCATTTCATGTTCATGTCATGTTTATACGGTGTCATGTCATGTAATGTCATGTCATGTCATGTTCATTTCATGTGCATTGCATCGTACTGCATTTCATTTCATGTCATGTCATTTCATTCAGTCATTCAGCCATTCAATCAGTCATTCATTCAATCATTCATTCATTCATTCATCCATTCATTCATTCATTCATTCATTCCTTGATTGATTGATTGATTGATTCACTCATTCACTCATTCGTGCATTGATCCTTTCATGTCATTGTCATGGATTGCATTTGCATTCATGTCATGTCATTGGCATCTCGAAACCATTTGCTCATTCATTCATGATTTGAAGCACTTCACAACCTCGATCATTCATTGCGGCTGCATTTCACAGACATTCCTGTAGGCCGTTGATTTCTTATACTTGGAGGTGCATCCCACTTGGTAGCTGGGTTTTACCCCTGAGTATATATGGAATGTCCCCACTTATATCTGGGATGAAATACGGTCCATCACGTCCGAAAACTTTGTGAAACTTCCGCCGCACAGCCGCAGGAGCCTCCTGTGGTTCATCAGCAAGAATGGAGTGCACCTGCACAGGCTTGGGATGGAGCAGGCACCCCGCTGTGATGAGTCTGGGAGTCAAAGCACAAAGCTGAAGGGGTTTTTAACGGAGTTCATATGATGATTACTATTGGCTAGTGATTTTTTAATCATATGACTTTAAGGGAATTCTAAGAAAAATATGGAAACGAGGCAAAACGATGAGATACAAAAAATATAAGATATGTTTCTGGAAGATCGGCCGACCAGGCCATCCCAAGGATTGCATCTTTCAGGATCGTCATCGATGCCACCATCATTTTAAAGGGTTTGCCCCTCCTTTTTCGTGTTGAAGTTACTGATTTCTTCTTGGTGCATGGCAAATTCCAATGATTCACAGGTGATTTGGATTAAGAACTAAGTCCCTGGAATTGCTAAAGGATGTTCACTCTTGGGCCTAGACGCCAATGGGTGATCATCACCAGTCAACCAAAAGTTTAATGATCCATATGATAGAACCATTACAAGCCATGAGAATCTCACTATTTGGGGTATAATTACCGCCAAAACAACTCAAAACACTGTAAATGGGTCTTCATGAAGAGCTCAGGTAGGGCATCTTAATGCAAAATTGCCTTTTTTTTATTGCAGGGTTGTAGTTCAATTGCTATGGTCAAGTCGATTGACCACTTCTGAGACACTGGTGTTTTCGCAGTCAACTCTTGGAAAATTCTACGGGTGGTCGGTGTCAGATTCTCCATGTAAATGGCCGATGAGTGACTACAGACTTGGTTGAAGGATCACGCTGAGAAAATGCCTTATAAGTGTTGTCTGAAACCCATTAAAAGATAGAAACCCTAAAACCTTAAACCCTAAACCCCCAGCCCTAAACGTTCAAAAACGATGGAAGAATCATTGAATTCTAACTGTATTCTAAAAGTTATGTTGGGCGAAATGATGTGTTTGGGTGTATATATGGCTAGTATATTCCCGCTTGCTAAAATTGTCCGGCATTACAACCATTACAACCCATTATTTAACCATGGTTGATTCTCATATAACACAAGTACAACACTCTCATAACAATTCATAACAGGGTTCTCATCATATACCATAACACACCACTATTTTGACCCATTTTATATAACCATCATTTGATGAGGTCAACAACTATCAACTATCTAACGGTGGGATATCTATATAATATAGATACATATAGATACAGCTTATTTTTGGAAAAAAAACTGTTATCAGTTATATTTAGTACAACACTTAGTACAACACTCATATACACTTTTTTATGGGTGAAAAAATCATATCCCATCAGTGAAAAAGCCCACACGCCCAGGCGCCGGTGGCAACTGGGACGACATGACCAACGCTGCGGGTGATGGTTCTTGGGACGCTCCAGCGGGCGGCGATGATTGGAGCGCACCAGCGCAGACGCAGCAGTGCCTGGGGTTTCGATCCCCGGGGGAGGCAATGGGATTTTCGTTGTAAACTAATGAGTACCCGAAAAGGATCATCCATGGATAGTGGAGTATTAATCATTGGAGAATGAAATTGATGTGGAATATATGGCTGGTTGGTGGTTTGGAACATGAATTTTTTGACTTTCCATATATTGGGAATAATCATCCCAACTGACTTTCATATTTTTCAGAGGGGTAGAAACCACCAACCAGATGGGAATATCATTTAGTTGTACCTGAAAATGGTGGATTTACCCCCAAAATATGGCCATTTTCAGAGGGATGATGATGACCCATTGGAATTCTGTTGGTTTATCCTCTGGTAATCAAACCTCGCTGGCTGGGAAATCCCCGAACTAAATGGAGCTCTGCTGGGAAATTCATCGAACTCAATGGTGGGTGTTCAATTGCCACCTTTGATTGCCGGAGGTTTGATGGGGAATATCATTTAATACGTTGTTTTATTTGGATATATTATATATATATGTGTGTATTATGCATTCATATGTATATATATATGATTATTATTATAAATAGGTGTATATGTAGTGTATATCGAGCATGGTTATCTGGAATGAAATTGATATTTGGAATTGTCTGAGAAAATGCTGCCACATGTTGACGCTGAATCATCATTTTCCCTGTTGAAAGGGCCATTTGGAGATATCCTCCATATTCAGACAGGCCCATATAATATGGTGAATACTATTCCACGGATTTTGATGTGGAAAATTGATATGTATATATATATAATATACACCCCAGAATGAGGCATGTAACTCCAACAATGATATGGATATTTTTTAGGTGGGACGTTTTTGATGGGATTTCTAACAAATGTAGAAATCCGGAAGAAAAATTGGATGATCCGAAGACAGAGATTTGACCAGCAACAAGATTGGATTTAAGCCTGGTTGATGAGGTTTGTTAATGGGGATTTAGCCATCATTGATATGGTTTTCAGTATTTAGAATATGGGGAGACACTTCATAGATGCTGCTTGCTTGAGTGGAAAGGCTTACACTACCCTTCAAAATATTCAAACATCGGGAATGATTGCGATCCATGAAGTGGAATTCCTCATGAACACCAACAAGAAAAACAAAAACAAAATGAAGGATTTTTGCCGCTACTGTGGTAAACCGAACAACAAACCATCCCCAACTGGGGTTTATTTTTCGATATACCGATATACCCCTATTCCCAAATGGTTGGATACTGGCATAGTTTATATATCGTTGGGTTTACCACATTACTGTGTACCCCCCTAGGATGTGTGGCTTCACGACTTCAAGAACTCCGAATTTCACCCCCCAGAAACAGGGGCTTCATACGGGTTTGTCAAAAAATAAAAGACAATTACACAGAATTACCCCATGTCATGGTGGTATCAAACTGGGGAAACGGATTTTACCCGTTGACCGTCGCCGCAACAGGGCCAGCTGGTAAGAAGTGGCAGCGGAGACACACTTTCAGCGGCAGCGGAGACGGGAGCGAAAAGTTTGGGCCAAGGGAGTGCCGATGCGCCGATGCGGAAGCCAGTTGAACCATAAATGATGTTTGGTACTTGGAGGACCATCCTACTCAATAACTGGTTAGTAACTGGTGGGGTTAGTTCACTAAAAAAAATGGAATAAGCCCAGGAATCGAGGATTTGGACGTTCACTAGGCGCCTCGTAACCACGAACACGATCCGTGGGATGATCCTCCAAGTCATGAAAGGGAAATTTTCCGATCACTTGCTCTGCCCCAGACTAGCCCTGCAGAAAATGAAGGTTTAATCAACCAAAAAAAGGTGGGCTCATCAACAATGACTGGTTGGTGGTTTGGATTTTTTATTTTCCCCAATAGTTGGGATGATGATCCAATCTGACCGTCATATTTTTCAGGGGGTAGGTCAACCACCAATTAGATGATAGGAACAGAAATGACTTACCCACTGATAAACAAACATAACTATGGAAAATCACAATGTTTGATGGGTAAATCCACTATAAATGTCCATTTTCAATAGCTATGTCACAAATTACCAGAGGGCAATCCATGTTTTCCTAAACTTGGTGGATCGAAGTCCATGGAACTTCTTAAGTTCCATGGGCTTCAGTTGATCGTTGCTGTCCAAGTAGGAGACCAAGAAGCCTTGAAAAGAATGCATGGCCATATGGTAAGAACCATGTTTTTCCAAGATGGACTGCATTTCAAATAACAGGATCCAAAAAAAAAGCCTCTTGTGCATGTGCATATTGGAAATTCAGCCCAAGCACATTTCTTCAAATGCTGCCTGTTTTTGGAGTCCAATTTTCAAGCGCTGCTTGGCGAAGGAAAGCCCCGCAGGATTTCTAGACCACCCGGCTGGATCTCACCCCAGAAGCACCAGTAGAGACCTAGAGGCCCCGGAGTGATGCCCAAAACAACTTACCATCCGGTTATGACTAACAGTTCGCCATGGAAAATCCCTTATAAATAGGGGTTTCTAGCTGGAAAAATCATCTAGAAATCTGGGCCATCTATACCATGGCTATGTTAGTCATAACCAGAGGCTAAATATCCAATGGTTTGGGGGCTCATGTCCTACGGAAAGTTGCAATATTCATATTCATTCCTGAGGTAGGGTCACGATCTTAGCGGTGCTGTCGTTTTGCCATTCGCGCCGCGGGTCTGCATTCGACTGGATTCCATTTTCTTTTGTGATTTGGCACCCACCGTCTTGCCGGCCTTGTCTTGGTATTGTGGTCCCAGACACATTAAAATCCTGGGTGATTGGGGTGAGCTCCCATTTCTGACTGGCTCGTGGACAGTGATTTTTCCTGTTTCTACGACACTGATTTGGCTTGTGATACCCTCGTGACAATTTACAATTTTTGTGCAATTCTTTCCTGCAGTTTTTGTGCTGTGGACGGGTTCTCAACTCCCTGCCATAAGTTGACAACTTATTTGGTCTTTATTGACTTCACGCCTGTTTCTTGTGTTGTTTACATATGCCATTGACCTTGCTCTGGCTTTTTGTAATCTTCAATCATCAAGAACTCACAGAAAAGGTCCCAGCGCAAGCTCAGAGCAAAGGCTCGACTGAACTGGCATCTTTTTCAAACCGGTCATATTCATTTGACGAGGAGGGAAATTTTGATTTTGAGACATCGGCTCAGTTCGCATCATTCGAAGGATCGACAATTTATCCAACGCATCAACAAAGAACTGATGGTGCAAGGAGATCCGTGGAGATGTGTTTACTGCAAAAAGATTTCGAAGGCAAACGCCAATGGTTGCAATCAGTGCCTGATAGGATGGCAAGAATGTCAGGACACTACCTTTGTTCCACCATCAAAGCAGCAGAAGTATTCGCAACAGCAGTCACAGTCTCAGTCCAGCTGGGATTGGAACAGCTGGGATTATTATCAAGCAGGAGATCATACGCCAAGGACGCCAAAAGGATCCAAGGTGGAGTGGCAACAGCCCAAATCCCCACGTCAAGGCAAAGGAAAGGGGAAAGGCAAAGGTACGCGGAAAGAGCAATGGAAAGGACAGTCAGCACACAATCAGCAGAAAGGACAAACAAAGGATCAAGGCAAAGACAAAGGAAAGGGCCGAGGAGCCAGCTCCCAAGGGAGCACAATGATACCTCCAGAGCCGCCTTGGACGCCTTCACTGAGCAGTGCAACCAACCTTGCTCCATTGCCGCCGCCTACAGAGCCACCTCCAACCACAGAAGAAGGAGCCATGCTCAAGGAACTGCTGTCAGCCTTGAAGAAGTCTTCAGCAGAACAAGATCCAGAAGTCAAGGCGATCGTTCAAAGGTCCACACTGAAAGAAGGGCAAGGAGCTGCTCAAACGCTCTATTCAGCTGTGGACGATCTCACCATGGCCAGGGAGGCACTGGATTGTGCACGACTGGCCAGACACAATCTTCACATCAGATGGAGAAACTTTCTGACAGATGCGGTTGCACGATGGCAAAAGCACACAACCGACTTTCAGAAAGAAGAGCAGGATTTGTCCGAACAAATCGAAGCAGCACGACAGGCCCTTGTACAGGCTGTCAAGAGATTCGAAGAGTCCAAGACAGAACTGGGAGATCAAGCGGTTCATGTGGACGCCGAAGCTGCGATGAACGAGGATTCGGACAATGTGGACAAGAACGCTGTGGGAATGGCATTGCAAGAAAGTCTGACGACAATGTCAGCTCAGCTGCAATCCCTACAGGCCTCAGCGGAGGCAATGGTCACAGAAGAGGCAAACTCCAACAAACGTCAGCGGACGGATGGAGGGGATGGAAGAACATCAGTTGCATCAGGCTCTGGAGTGCACGATGGATTGCCGTCGGCTACTGCGCCTGCAATGCAGCCATTTGCCGACCGAAAGAAGCCTTTTATCCAGCCCGACAAGCAGTGACCGAAGGGTACACTTGTCTAGGGCTTGACCAGCATCCACTGATTCTCAAGTGGACCCACAGGGCATGTAATGAACCATGGTTTGTCCCGGAATGGGAGGCCATTGAGCGCGCAAGTGAATTGTCTTGGGAGTTTGGTATCAGATCTGACAGAAGCTTTTCCACTGAAAGATTGCAACAACCTACATGTGGGCGTGGTAGGCAGGTTCATTTTTCTTCAGATGTTGAATTACGTTTCTGCGGATTTTCTGATCCAATCAGTGTTTCCATGAAGACCACAGAACAGTTTATCAAGCAATGGCCCCAAAAGCCATGGAGTCTACATTTACCAAAACCCAATCAGAATGATTGTGGGAATTCCTTGGAACCGCTGTCCTCAGGGGCCGTGTTGATCCGGAAGGACCACAGCTTGCCGGCATCTGAAAATTTCAGAACAACTGATGAATTCCACAATGTTCCTTCAACATGGTTTGCGCAAGACAATACAAATGGTCTTGAACAAGACGATCAAGATGATGAGCTGCAACATTTCCTCCATGAAGAACCTGAATCAATACAAATCCTTTTTGATGCCTTCTTGCGGGAGGGACTCATCATTGGGCCTAGTCTCACTGAGAGCGTATTCCTGAGATCATGGCATATTGACCATCTTAGAGAACATCGCTGTTGGCACTATAGGATGATTGAATTGAATGGACACCGGAGGACTTGGTTCACAGACATTCTTTCTGCGTGGCGAGACAAAAATGATCCGAATGAGGATACGATTTTTAGCATCGTATATCCCAATCCGCCGAGAAGTATCGCTGCCAGGAGGGGTGTGTGGGATGAAATCCTATTTGACATCATCATTGCACAAGGGCTTGAGGCTCCACGCAAAGCAGGCCTTATTTCTGTGCTGCAACGTGATGACCCAAATGGAAGGGTCCGTTATGCTCTTGCTGCATCCTTGCCGGAGGAACTTAGTGGATACCAAATTGTGCAAAGCAGTGAAATTTTACATGAATGTAATACTTTCACATGCACTATTAAACATTGAATGATGACAATACCTTTCACGATGGCACCAGTTCATCTCATGCAAGATGGTGACTCTTTCACGGTTGCTAGTCGCACTGGTGCAACTGGCGGTGGAGCCTCCAGTAGCTCAATGCCTCAAAGTGCCGCCGCCATGAGTGCTGACGAAGCAATGAATCCTGAAAGCGGTGAAGAGGAACCAGAGGAATCTGATAACCCAGCCTTGCAGTCAGATCAATCGGAATCAGACAGTTTGCAAGGTGTGCACATTTTCAGATTGGGACACCAGCAAGTTTTCAATCGCTTGAGATGGGACACTGCAGATCACATTTTGCAGGATGCGGCACGGTCTGTGAATGTGACGCCTGCACATTGTGTGTGTTTCCATTACTTGCAAGCATGTCCCGATGATCAGGAAGTGCAACAAGAAGCCATTATTCTCCAACATGTCAACGACATTGCGCCAGGATCTACCGAAAAACTGATTCTCATGGATATTGAGATGCATGCGGCAGGTTTGACAGGTGGCAGCAATCTACAAGCACCACGCATCTTGAGGCAGATTCACAAAGTGGTACCAGTTCTAACCAGAACACAATTCCTGCACATCGCCAGGGTCTCGGCATATTGTGAATGGATGGTGAATGGATGTTTTGTTTTCTGTAACAGGGTTCTGTGGACTTCACAGGACCAAGGGCCACGTAGAATTACACATGGCATGTACATCAGAATCATCATACCACCGCCACCAGATGTTTCGTGGGAACTGGCACACACCTTGCGAGTTTTTGAAGAAACTGCTGACTTGATCGGAAAACCAGAAGCTTTTCGACTTGCTGCTGAAATTTTGCAAAACACCTATGCTCAGCCTGCGGTTGTTTCAGAGGCTAATAGCCCACAAACAGCCATGAATGTTCCATGCCAGCACAAAGGTGCGGACCTAGGACCCTATGACATCGACCTGCCAATCACAAACCCACCCAGGGCTTACCAGAGACGCCTAAGACCAGAACATGATGGAACGTTGCAGTGGTTGTTGGACCTCGGGCAAATTTTTGCAGACCAAGCACAAGAAGAAGCATTTGTGGATGAACCCATGCTTTACGTTCAAACTTGGTTTGTCAATCATTTGCATCATCCATCCTGTCGTGTGCCTCGACCACTGAGATTGGAAAGGTATTCCATCACATGGATTGATGATTTCCGACAGTTGTGGTCTGACGTCTTGCGAAGAAATGAAGTGTTCTCCTTGCGTGTTGTGAGACCAACTCCTCCGCAGCCCAGATCCTGGAATTATGCATGTCATGTCATAGTTGAGCAATCCGTACATGCCCATCGTGCGGCAGGTCTTCTGACGGCGTTGATTGAAGGAGATCGAATTGACGCAATCAACCAAGGTGCTTTTTCTCTCCCAACCATCATTCGTAGACAAACCATCATTGACACGCTGGAAATCGAACCTCTTTGTGAAGGACGCATATGCACGGCTACCTGGGGGAATGTGCCGATCCATCTGATTGAAGCAACTGAAATTACCTCAGGGTGTAGCATACGCATTCGTGTACGTTCACCGGAAAATCAGTTACCTATTGCACCAGGTACACAGGACCCTCATTTTGAAGACATGGTTCTTCTCCAGCAGCCGAGTGATGAAGTTAATTTAATGCAGCACTCTAGCCAAATTGCACAGCATGGGACGCAACTGCCTGCGCAAACTGGTGAGTGCCAAGCCTTTGCAATGGACCCTCAAGCCCCGGAGTTCCGACCGGGAGCATGGAACATTGCAACACAGCCAGAGCATATACAAGATTTGTATGCGCAATGGTCTCAGCGTGCATTTGCATGGGCAGGTGAAATTGCGGCCAGCAATGTGGTCACGTGGCTTGTTGACCATCGTCATTTCCTCCATTGCTATGCAGGACGCATTGTCACGTTGTATGAAGATTTTGACAGCTGGGAACAAAGAATCAAGAACGCATGGCAGGACATGCTTGATCCCAATGTACAGCTGGAATTTCATACTGTCACACCATTGCCGCCCAGACTTGAACCGTATGTAGCTGCACATGTGGTACTTGTCCAAGCGCCACGGGATGATTGGGTGACCTCTCTTGTTTCCATTTTCGATAGAGGAATGTATGGCCCTGAACCTCGCAGAGCTGCCATCACAACTCATGAACACATTCGTATTGAGCACCTCCTCCCAGCATGCAATTATGATCCGGTATGCTTGAATCCTCAGAATCAAGTGCACTGCCAAGCATGGTATGATCGTTTACCATTGCAGCCAGGATTTCGCTTGCCAGGTAGGTCCGGTTATGGAATCGTTGTTCATGTCCAAAGAAGGCCTGTGCCGGTTTATGTGCCTCCCACTTCACCGGAAGTTGAAGGCCAGGTCCTGTTGCAAACCAGCATCACATGCAAATTCAAAACTATTTTGTGTCTTGATGACTGTGTCTCTGCGGGTTCTGATGAAACAGTGCCCATCACGATCATCGATGAAAGCAGAGAAAGTGGTTTTCCATCGCAACTATTCCTGCGGGATCCCATTTGTGAAAATGCAATTGAAAAAGAACTAGCTATCATGGGGTGGGCCCGACATGCATACCTACTGAAAGGAACAGGATTTGCTTTCTGCGTTGCTTGTGATTGGAGACCACCACCTGAGCAGTTCTGTTACGTTTATTACTCGCCCGGAAACTGGGACAGAGACTCCATCATTTTGCATAGTGAGCATGCCCATGAAGATGCCAATCGTCATATGAAGGTGCTTCACTCTCTTGGTTTTTGCCGTGCAGTCATCACTGAAACGACCACAGTGCGAACCGGACTTGCACTGGTTGAGTATCATAACAATGAACCTGCCCTTGCAGAACAAAGCATCCTGACCCGCAAGCCGACGCCTTGGCCAGCACCAATGCCTGTTATCCAGTCAAGACCTTTCTTTGTATTCCATGACTTTCAGGATGAAGCACCAGAGCATTGTTTGGACCTTGGTATTGATCTGGAATCCCTCGAGAAGTTTTTCCGTACTGGAGATGATGTCTTATGTCAGTGGTATAGCCATCTGGACTTGCCGGAAGTCACTCTTCATGAAATCCAACACAGGATTGTGATCGCCACCGAAATGCCTGATCTCGAGAGTTTTGACCGTCTTGTCATCTATACGGATGGAAGCTCAAAGGCGCACAACAGACGCAAACCACCGCTGTGGATCCAAGAATTTGATGTACCCGATGCATGGGCTTATCTAGTCCTTGGTGAAAGATACAGAGCAGATGCGTCATTGCCAGAGATCACGCTTATTGGATGGCATGCACAATGTGTCACATATGAGGAAAAGCTCAGTCATTATCTCGGCACTACTCAGGTAGGATCGGAACATGCCGAGAGAGAAGCCCTTTTCTGGGCAGCAATCTGGCGGTTATCCAGAAACATCACTGTACCCACTGTTTTCAGATCGGATTCGGTCACCACGGCCGAACAGGCTATGGGACGAGCTGGATGCAATGATGACAACCCAACATTTGAGGCACTACGGAGTGTTTTCCAGGCTCTACAGGCGGCATTACCTCCTGACTGCTTAGATGCGCAGCATGTGAGGGGGCATGCAGGCGATCCTTGGAATGAAATGGCTGACTTTCTTGCGAAGTCCGAAGCAGTACATGGGCACAAATTGAAACGGCAGCCGGTCAACCTGCAAGAGTGGAAAACTGTGCTGCCATATCTGTGGATGCTTTTCGACAAATCTGCAGGTCTGCCAAGCTTCAAAGGACACGGTTTTGATGTGTGCCCTCCACAATTGCCAAAGCCAGAACCGCCGCCAAAAAGTGCCCTCAACCAAACAAAGGTGATTCGACATCGCATGGCTATCAGTCTTGCAACATGCAATGTGAGTTCCCTTTATGCAGGACCAGAGGGATTTGGTGGGAAACTCCATTTTCTGCGCCGGCAGATGTGTGACCTTAACCTAAATTTTCTAGGCATTCAGGAAGCACGAAGCCCAGCAGGCACATCCAGGGCTGATGATGCCATACGCCTTGCCAGTGGATGTGTTAAGGGCCAGCATGGGGTAGAATTGTGGATTAATACAAAACAGCCGATTGCCTATCGGCACAAGCCTTGTTTTGTGCAGATGACACATGTTCAGGTTGTCCATGCTGATCACAGAAGACTCCTAGTCCGCCTTGCCCATCCATGCATTGACTGCCATCTTTGTGTGTTGCACGCGCCACAGAGTGGCAGACCTTTGAGTGAACGCAGAGCATGGTGGGAGGAAACTCAACGCATCATGAATCAGTTTGTTTGTGATTTGTCTTTGTATGTTTTCATGGATGCCAATGCGAAAACGGGTCCTTGTTGTGAACCGATAGTTTTTGCAAATGATGACTCATGCTCAGCAAACACTGTTTTCATGATTGAGTTTTTGAAAACCTTTGGACTTTGCCTGCCATCCACCACAGCGCTGCATCGCGGTTCTCATGGCACATGGACTGCACCCGATGGTTGGACACAACATCGCATTGACTACATTGCAATACCGCAGAATGAACTTTGCTTTTGCATGCAGTCATGTAGCATTGACAATTTTGACACAGGCAATGGCCATGAAGACCACCAGGCAGTTGGTGTCCAGCTTCAATGGATCCAAGATCGACAGACCCATTCGTCCAAAGCCAAAACAGGAAAACATGACCGGAATGCAATCAAGGACCAAGAACATGTGATTGACCTTGCAGCAGTCCAGACATGTGCATGGCATGAGGACATTGAAACACAGGTCCAATCATTGAATCAAGCCATTCATTGCACTTTACAGGCAGCATGCCCAAGGCAAAAACAGGGCAAGAAGAAGCAGTATTTGTCGGCTGAAATATGGGACTACCGGATCGCCAAACTCCATTTGCGAAGACGCTTGCAGAATGCCCGACGTCAAGCCAGCTTGGACTCCATCCGACTTGTCTTCTGGGCATGGAAAAACCAGGAGGCTGACCCTGATGGTGTTGACGTGATTGTTAACTCTCATGTAGCTCACGCAAACACGGTCTTGTGCTCCATTTTCCAATTGAACTGCAGGTATTATCGCATTGCACGCATGTTGAGACGTGAGTTACAGCAAGCAAAAACACGTCAACTGTCTCATGCTCTTGACCAGACATCGGAGGTCACACCAGCGGGTACATTACTGCAAACTTTGAAACCATTCATTGGGCCCACAAATTTGAAAAAACAACAAAAGACAGGTTTGCCTGCTGTTCGAAAGCAAAATGGTGAGATCTGCACGACTCCTGAAGAGGCCCAGAACAGATGGATTGAATTTTTCAGCCACCTTGAAGGAGGTACCAGAATGGATCATGATACATACCGTACCATTTGGAGACAGAACCTTGCAAAATTTCTTGTGACAGACTCGTTTTCCATTGCCATCAAGGAACTGCCGAGCCTTGCCGAACTTGAAATGGCGTACAGACGTGTGCCATTCGGCAAAGCAGTGGGAAACGATGGTATCCCACCGGAAGTCTGTCATGTGAAGGCACGTGATCTGGCCAGACTGACGTACGCAATCCTGATCAAAGTTTTTGTCTATGGACAAGAAGCAATTGAGCATAAAGGTGGCCGGTTAGCTGTCGCGTGGAAACATCGTGGAGATGTGCGTGACTGTGACACACACAGGTCACTTCTTGTTTCAAGTCACATGGGCAAAACAATTCACAGAGCACTGCGACAGAAACATCACAGTTTGTATACGGCATACATGCAAACCCAACAGCTTGGGGGACGTCCAAAAATTCCTGTGGGGATTCCGCCGCATTTATCAAGAGCTTTCATGAGATGGCAAGCTAGATTGCAACGACCCACTGCATGTATCTTTTTGGACTTAGCAGAAGCCTTCTATCGTTTGATTCGCCCACTGGCTCTGGGGGGTGATCTTTCTGATGATGACATTGCAGTCATTGCAGCCCGGATTGGTCTTGGACATAATGCTCTGCACCAATTTCATGCACAACTCAAGGAGCCTTCAGCTTTGCAGCAGGCTGGAGCGGCACCGGTTGTACAGAAGTTCCTTCAAGCCTTACACAGCGACACATGGTTCCAAATCGGAACCCAAGATGATGTCGTGCGAACAGCAATCGGCTCTAGGCCAGGCGACTCGTATGCTGACGTAGTGTTCGGCCTCTTATGGGCCC
This sequence comes from Cladocopium goreaui, assembly GCA_947184155.2. Taxonomy (NCBI): domain Eukaryota; class Dinophyceae; order Suessiales; family Symbiodiniaceae; genus Cladocopium; species Cladocopium goreaui. Next base: position 317,511 of record CAMXCT020006684.1, read on the forward strand.
AATTGCTCCGGCGTTACGAAGACCAGCTTGTCGCCCATGATGTACTGGAAGTGATTCCTGTTCACGATTTGCCCAGCTTTGGTGACCAAGTTGATGGGCCCCAGGTGAAGGTACCTTTTCTCGGGCCAACGTGGATGGATGACCTGAATGTCTGCATTGCTGCAGATTCCAACCTTGGCCTAGAACGAAAAGCAGGGCTGGCCATGAGCTTGTTGCTTGACCAATGCCGAGAAATGCACATGGAACCCAATTTACGCAAAGGGAAAACAGAGATCATGTTCACATTCAGGGGCAGCAGATCCAGAGAGTTCAGAAGGAAATATTTTTCCAGTGCACAAGGCCTGACTGTCGTTGGTGAACATGACACGGTGCAAGTTTCCGTTGTGAGCAGATATTTGCATTTGGGGGGTATTCTTCATCACCGTGACATTGACCGTGTTGAAGTGTCTCGCAGATTAGCTATTGCCCACCAAGCTTTCACTGCACACCGAAGGATCCTTTATCACAACTGCAAGATCCAATGGAAAAAGCGCCGTGAAATCTTTGTGACCTTGATTCTCAGCAAATTAGTATACGGCTTGGAATCATGGACGCTGAAGTCCCAAAAAGTGAAGGTGCAATTCCATAGTGGTGTGATGAGCTTGTACAGAAGGTTGTTGAAATTGCCTCATGACATGCACATCACGGATCTTCACCTTCTGACACGTGCAGGATTGCCATCACCTGGCGAATTGCTCCGGAGCAGTCGGTTGAGGTATTTTGGCACATTGCACCGATGCGGACGTGCGGCCAATTGGGGAGTCATTGCAGAAGACCATGACTGGATTGCACTCATTCAAGATGATATGCAATGGCTCTGGTCCCAGGTTTCAAACACTACAGATTTGAAGGACCCTGTGGACCATTATCCAGTCTGGAAAGACCTGCTCACATTCCACAGTTCATACTGGAAGAAATTGGTCCGAAGAGGCATCGCCCATGCCATCGCGCAGAGAAACAATTATGTGATTGCGCTTGACTTCCACTGTAGCATTGGTAGCATTTTGCATGTTCATGATTGGGTCGCTGAGTTGCCTGCTGATGACACTCGAACAGTTCCCAGTGAGGCATATGGATGCATGTGCTGCCAACAAAGATTTCTCACCCATGCTGGCGAAAGTGTCCACATGTTCAAAAAACATGGGCGTGTAGCGCCAGCAAGATCCCTATTTGATGAAACGCACTGTCCAGCATGCCTCCGTGAATATCACACAAGGGCGAAGGTATTGGCACATCTTCGTCACGCTGACCGTTGTCGTCGCGCACTAATCGGTCAGCGCATGCAATGTGCCATTGTACCTGGCACTGGGTCATCGATTGACCGTGAACTGGAGAATAGCATGGATGGTGCATTGCCTTTTCAACAAGCCTTTGGTCCCCAGCGTCCAAATGTGCGCCAGGCAGACTTCGACCAACACAACATCCGTTTACTGGAAGATCTGTATCTTGCTCTTCTAGAAGTCACATCCACCGATGACCTGGAGCAGGTCATAAGGACAGAGATCGGCAGACACCCTGTGGGCTGGACAGTTTGTCGTTTGACTTTGCTGCACTTTCTTGCTATTTTCACAGAGCAAGATGCAGAGGTCTTAGCATTTTCCTTTGACGCAGTTCGCCGTTGCATTGAGATCCTCGCACGTGATGGTGCGTGGCCTTTTTTGCAGATGCAATGTGTCAGAGAGGGCAGTAGTGTGACCCAAGATATCAGTGTATGGGAAGCATGGTTTGCAGAATTTGCATGCGAGCCCCCTGCATCATGGAAGCTCCTACAGCCATTGCCAAGATCGTTGAGCAAGCAGAAGATTATCCTTCATGCTTATGCCGGGAGGAGACGACGCGGTGACATTGAATGGTATGTTGATGCAATGGCCGCTCGTTATCCTAGCCATGTCATTCATGTGGCCTCGGTTGACATCGTGATTGATGCCACATTTGGCGACATTTCCAGAGAACAGACAAGATCTTATTGGATTGGTCATATTTTGCAAGGACACGTCATAGGATTTCTGGCGGGCCCGCCGTGCAATACTTGGAGCCGAGCACGACACCATGTTATTGCTGGCGTCAGAGGACCAAGAGTTGTCAGAACCCCTCAGGAGCCGTGGGGAAAGGAATCCTTGAGCTTGACCGAGCTACAACATGTGAGCATCGGGAACCTATTGCTTGGATTTGCGCTTGCTTGCCTCACCGCCTTAGCCATGAGATCCGGCACGGGACTTGTTGAGCACCCCAAAGACCCCGAGAAAGATGAGATGGTGAGTATTTGGCGGCTGCCGGTTTTGCGTGCGATTTTGCAGCTCCCAAATGTTCGCCTTGTCCATTTGGCCCAGGGGTTATTCGGCGCGCCTTCAGCAAAGCCGACGACGCTGATGGTGCTCGGAATGTCCACACTGGAAAAGTTCTTGCACGAGAACAGAGTGACACGAGAGATCCCGAACGGTGCCTCTGTGGGAAAGGATCAGTATGGCCAATTCAAGACATCTCCGCTGAAGGAATATCCTCCAGCTCTATGCAAGGCAATAGCCGAAGCACTGTGCATGGACATTGTCAGCACGAAGTGCGACGACACAGAAGTGCCTGCTGATTTGGTCGAACGTTGTAAAGCTATGACCTGTCAGTTTTTTGGCACTTACATAGGCCCTGACAGCTAAGATCTGCTGGGCTTCGTAGAATTCAGCAGATGCATCTGCCGCAGCGATGATCGCGACTACAGGCAGGGAGGAAAAAAATTCATTCCTGGAAAAACCAAGCAAATATCCAATTTTTCCCATTTGATATATCCAGGAATGATGAACAATATCTATTTGTTGGTTAGTTGGTTCTGAAATTTTATCCCAAAAAAATATCCCGATATCTCCATGTTTTCTATCCCATGAGTTCCTGATGACCTTTCTCCCACCGACTCATGGCTTGTTCCCATGCTGGATGGATTGGTGAACTACACCCTCCCCATAAAAAAGTTCCCAGCAACCGCCCATTGATTCCCTATTGGTCCCCACTAATTCCCCATTTTGTTCTCATGAATTCCCACTCATTCCCATGTTTTTTTCCCATGTTTCCTAATGTTTTCCAGCTCAACTGCCAGGCAGGTCACCAAGAATTGGCCGGCTCTGCTTGAACTGGTGCAAGCTCCTGAGGTCTCCGCCTCGCGGGATGTGGCCAACCATAGCTGGCCATAGGCTATGTGAAAAGAGGGAAGATAGTGGGGGGGAGCATCCCAAATCTTCCTGATATTTTATTGCGATATGATTGGGATATCATTGGGGATATATCACCAACTTAGCAAATTGGGGCTATGTGCTGGGAATATATGCTACTGGGCTACTGGGCGATGTTTGAGTAGAGGCTATATTTTATGGGAATATCATTGTGGATATATAACCAATTGTAGCGATCGTAAGTAGGTCGTAAGTCCGCTTTTTTCGTAGGTCATCCTATCTATAAATGGCTTGGAACCATGGTTATCAACCCAAGGTAGCTTGGAGAATCTATCTATAAATACCCTCTGGTAAACTAACATAGCTATGGAAAATCACCATTTTTGATGGGTAAATCCACTATGAATGTCCATTTTCAATAGCTTTTTGTATGTTTACCAGAGGGTAGATGGGATGATCCAAGTAAGATAGCATCCCATGTGATGATTTTGTTGGGCGATATGCAATGGGAAATTTCATTGGGGATACATCACCAGTAGCTGATACGTCTTTGGGATCCTATTGTTTGAGGATGTTGGATGGATACCCTCTGGTAATTTGTGACATAGCTATTGAAAATGGCTATATATAGTTGATTTACCTATTAAAAATTGTGATTTTCCATAGTTATGTTAGTTTACCAGAGGGTAATACACCAACCAGAACGGAAGCGAAAGAAATGACACATCATTTATCAGGTGTGTGTGCGTGTGTGTGTGTGTACATTTGTTAGATCGCCTTGTGTCCTCTGGCTTTATTGTTGCTGCTACCTTTTGTGTTTTGGGGGCTGTGGTTGTGTTTCTTGAGTTTTTCCCCTGTGTGCTTTGTTGTTGTTGTTGTTCTTCTTCTTCTTCTTCTTCTTTTTTTTTCCTTCTTCTTCTTCTTCTTATCCTTCTCCTTATCCTTCTCCTTCTTCTTCTTGCTTTTGTCGTTGTCGTTGCCGTTCTTGTATGTTCTTGTATGTTCTTCTTGTTCTTCTTCTTGGTTGTCTTTTTTGGTTCCGTTCGAGGCGACAGCGGCCGCGTGTTTCACGGGGCAGGCGAACGCCAATTCTGCGTGCTGGCGTTCGCAGGTTCAGGATATGGAGGTTGACAAAGGCGATGTCCACATTTAAAGGGGTTGGGTTTGTTTGGCGTGGCTTTTACAGCAGGCAGCTGCCACAGCGCCTTGGAATCGTTGGAAGGGTGGTTCATTTTGAGCACGGGTAAGTTTTGAACATGGTAACCTGGTATCGGTGGTGGGGTGGGGCGGGCTAGGGGTATTCATGTTTCTGTGCCACGCGTTACCGTCATGCTACGGTGGTGACATGGTGGGATGTGGAGCCGTGGGGCATTAACGTTCCCATCTTTTGACCATGGCACCAGTTTGATACATACCACCAGTTTGACTAGTGGAATTTGCTGTAAGCAGTCAAACCACTTAAGATGCCTGGGTCCCAGAAAAAACAAAACAATTAAAAACCACATTCAAAACACATGTCACACACATGGTCCTTTGCAGTGTTTTGAGCGTTTCATCACATTCACGGGGTTCAAAGCTTCAAGTTTCAAGGGTGGTGGGGGGGGTTAATGGGCAGGGGGGTTGGGCTGGGAGATGGTGGACAGATTTACTGGGGGACGTTCCCACAGCATCCCTCCATGTGTGTATATACATGTACAACTATCATATAAACCCTTTAAATACACCTAAGATATCCTTTATGGCATACCTCGTTGCAAAACCATCTTATCCCCAAGGCTGTGTCCATTTTCCGAACATCGAAATGTTACAGGCAGCCGAGTTGCTCTCCTCTCCCCCAGCCTTGCGTGCGGAACTGGCAGGCGCTCTAATGGGGGTTTCTGAAGTCGGAGAAGCCCAAGTCACCATGGATTTCAATACTAAAGCACGGAGGATGGATCAAAATTGAAGACTAACCATCGGGGCTACAGATTCTAGTTTTGGTTTAATATTAACCATCGATTTTTGAGGGTTATCCAACTTTGACCTATACCCATATGAAAATCGTCTAATGACTGGATGATTTGGGGGTACCTACATGGGAAACCTCCTAATGGGGATATGTTGGTCTGTCTGGATTTTTTTTGCCCCCAAATATCATGGTTAATAATCATGTTCCCTTCTAAATGTATATTGGCAAGGTATACCGTATTCTCAGACACACACACATATATATATATCAACAAATGTGATGATTAATCACGAAATGAGGATTGAACATGATTGAACCAATAATAGTGGCATAATAGGAATAACATGAGATATAACGGGGATGGGTTTTTGTCGATACGTTGATCCAAGAAATAGAGGATTGAAGTGCATATATTGCCAAATATTTCGAGGGGCTGACGCAACAAAAACGGTGGTTATATCAGGGTTTGGTATGGGGTCCATGAGCGTTAATCTGGTTCAATGAACCTAAATGATGATAGAAAGGGTATACAAGGGCTATAATTGAGACAATTTTGCAGGGGAAATCTTGGATAGCAACTGGGTCAACTGGATGTCGAAAAACGGGGGACTGACCACCATTGGCCTTTTTAATGGGAATAAGGATGATTACACTCCGGTGTCATCAAACGTGGCAGCGGAACATCTCCGAGAAATGAAGGTGTTTTTGTGGGAAAAACATCGAACTAGATGGGACATCTTTGATTACCGGAGGGGAAATGGTGGATTTGGGGCAACGCCCTGTTTCAGACAAACTCTGGTGGTTTACATACAAAAGTGATTTATGATAGGCTAGTTGGTGCTAATGCGCCTCTAATAGCGACCCCATAGCAATATCTTCAAAGTCTGCTGCTCTACCAGGTCAGACTCTCAGACGGCAAGCTTTCGTTCCACAACTGTTGGTTGCATTTTAGCTCGGCATGGTGGCATGTTTTCTCCGTCAGTGTTTCTTTGTTCTTGCTTCTACCCACATCAGTTGATAGGGGTTGGGTGGGGTGGAGCATGCTCGATGTTGACGTTGGTTTGAAGTTGCATCGGATGTGCACGCTACGGAGGACATAGGATTGGGTGGGGTGGGGCATGCTGACGTTGGTTTGAAGTTGCATCGGATGTGCACGCTACGGTGGACATAGGGTTGGGTGGGGTGGGGCATGTTGACGTTGGTTTGAAGTTGCATCGGATGTGCACGCTACGGTGGACATAGGGTTGGGTGGGGTGGGGCATGTTGACGTTGGTTTGAAGTTGCATCGGATGTGCACGCTACGGTGGACATAGGGTTGGGTGGGGTGGGGCATGTTGACGTTGGTTTGAAGTTGCACGGATGTGCACGCTACGGTGGACATAGGGTTGGGTGGGGTGGGGCATGGTGACGTTGTTTGGAAGTTGCATGAAGTTGGATGTGCACGCTACGGTGGACATAGGGTTGGGTGGGGTGGGGCATGTTGACGTTGGTTTGAAGTTGCATCGGATGTGCACGCTACGGTGGACATAGGGTTGGGTGGGGTGGGGCATGTTGACGTTGGTTTGAAGTTGCATCGGATGTGCACGCTACGGTGGACATAGGGTTGGTGCCAAGTCTTGGCGGTCGGAGTGCGGAAAATTTCGCCTGCCATTTTGCAATGTGGTCCATGTGAAGATGCAGGTCAGTAAGATGGTCAAAGTGAAAGGCAAACGAAAGCTCACTGGAACACAATTGCTCGATCAGGCGTGGCGCCATCTGAAAAAGTATGTGCCCAAAGAGTTGAGCACTCATGAAGGGTTGGGCACAAGAAATGCTGCACGGCTTGAGCAGTATGTGCGATCCTTTCAGTTTTGCTGGAATCAGAAAATGAATCTGGCAGATGCATTGGCCAAAAGAGCTGCAAAGCATCGAGGATAAGTGTCCGAAAACATGACCCTGCAGAAAAAAGAGAGGTGTGGATCGCCATTACACTGCAAATTGAACATGATGCACATGCCCCTATGCAAAAAATGGTACAAAATGCATGTGTGCAAATTTCATCAAATTTCCAATATGAAAGAAAACATACAAAACGTGGGACATTGGAGACAAGCATGTATGAATGTGGTGATGAAAGGCCCAGGGTCGCTATCAGCGGCGATACGTAGTTGGTTTATACCATTTTATACCTAGGTTTTTTCTGAGTTGGGGATTGGTGGTTATATCCAAGTTGACGCGGTCAGCTATCAGATATTTTTTCTCCGCAGGAAAAATAGGGGTTTAACTTCATTTTTTAACCGACTAAAACTTGGATTCATTTGCCCAAGATTTGGAGTTGGTCCAAAAACAACAGTTTGCAAACAGAAATTTGAAATAAACCGACTAAAAATTGGTGTGGTTCATCCAACGAGATTGAGTTATTGAGAAATCAAGCAACAAAAATGGGAAATGCAGCTCCGAGAATTATTTTTTGAGCAGCGAGAGTGAGGGATGAAACATCAAAGGATGGACCCGCTAGAATGAGGGAAGGGCTTACAACAATGGCTGAGAGCATGCATGTATGCGAACACATGAGAACACAAATGGGTATGGTTATGTTCCAATAAGCAAGTGGGGCAAACAATTGCAAGGAGGTAATCTCCCACTTTGGGTTACATTGTTAGCGTTCATTTGCCCACTGGTACTGGGGCAGCCGACAAGCCAGCGATGGTCAGTACCGACGCCAGCTGAGGTGTTAAGAGGTCTAAGTATCTTGAAAATCGATTGGTGCTGACCGACCTCTGAAATTCTACACGGAATCTACAAGAATAGTCAAGAGTTATTGAGAGAAGTTTGCAAGGGGGGCAAAACTTTGTTGGGGGTCATGAAAAGTTTCAAGGCAATGACCGGTAAAACCGGCCAAGAGACAGAAATGTCTCTTGAAGATTCACATTCAACCATTCCAACCCAGTAGTACAGCATCATTATAGTTGGTATAACCACCATGCCATGTTAAGACACCCCCGCACAAACCGAGGTTTTGCAAGATATAGCCGTTCCAAGCCATTAAAACGCTTGGAATAACCACTACATGACCACCATAATCCTAATCTTGCCCTGGTACCAAATCCTACTATCATGATAGATAAACACGATCAAGTATAAAGATCAATAAGCATCAACCCAGTAGTATAGCATCAAATAAATGATATTACTGACTTGATGCTATAAATAAAGTAGAAGTTGATATACCATTTATTATGTTTATTACAGCCCTGGTACCAAATTTCCATGAACGAAGCGGAGTCGTCTGCCAGACGCTTTGGGTGAGAGCTGCGCTGAAGGTGAAGAACTGCGACAAAGGTTGGAACAGGTGGGGATGATGCGCGGACCGTGGAGAAATGGAGAATTTGGTTGGAATTTTCTAAGATAGAAAATAGGAATTGTATGGAATTGTCACATGTGATAAACCCAATTTGGAATGATGTAAAATGACCCCCAAGTGTCTGGTTTTCATGGATGTGAATCCATGCAACACTCATAATATTCCATTCACAAAAACCTCGAGATAAGCATACATAATAATTCTGAAGAATTATAGAATCCTCTTCAGTAGAATGGGAACTTCCAGAGGAGTGTCACTTAGACAATATTCTATCTACAGGATACAATTAGGTAACTGGTGATCGTGACTGGGCTGTATATCCCCTGGGACTACAGCATCCATCTCTACTGAATGGCGTCCACTGTAAATTCTGTGACTAAAATAGTCGCCATAGTTGCAGGGTGCCTATCCCAGCTAGAATGATTTTTTTTCCATACATCCCCCATTTTATGACCATTTTAATGATGATATGGTGAGGTTTCAAACCAATTATGATGTTCCTGAACTACCCATTTGAGATGGCAGAAAAGCCTCCATTTTGGCGCCTAATCAGGGCACCAGCAACAACTGGCTTACGAACCAGCTATGATTGGGGTCTCCTTTGGCGATCAAAAAAACGATGGTTTCGCGGGCGACGTGGATATCGCTGCAGCAAAGGTTCCACATATACTCCGGGACTCTGGAAGTCTCTGGAATCTGCCGCAAGTTCCTTCTCCGGATTGAGAGCTGCTATGATTTAATCATACTATTCTGTTCATATTCCAATTGTGAAAGAAAAAGGTACAAGGGCCAAGGGCTATCCGGGAATAGAAGGGTGGTACTATTGTGTACTGACTATCAACTTGACCAGTGAAATTTGACTGTGAGAAGCTCTCATGGGTTGATATCAAACAATCGATAGATTCCATCCACGACATCTTGGGCATTCACCAAGACACATGGGGTCTACTTCTCATGCTCATAAACACTCTTCAATTGATCAACGGATACCGAATGATTCATATTCTTTTGAGTAGTCTATGGGTCATTGGGTCATTTGGTCAAATAATGGGTACACACATAGTGACTGTATATAGATATTTTTGTGGGTACATAAATTACTATGACTATAACTAAATATATATGTATACATATTATTGGACAAGAATTATTGTTCTTACAAACGTACTTACATCATTATATGTTCTTATTGAAAACATATCATTATACATACATATATCATTATACATACATACATACATATATGTCACCTCATGTTCAACTTCATTGTGGCTGCAGCTTTGTTGGTCCATGAGCCAAGCGCTGGCCACTGGAGTTTCTACGGGAACTTCCTTGGCTGTGCTGTGGAAGGTTTTTGAGGGTCTTTCGCCCGGGCCTCCCGTGCTATCTTTGTGCCCTTCGCGCGCCGTTTGGGAACTCCATTGGCCTAGCATACTTTTGGGTGTGCTCCTTGGGCTGCTTCTTGGGCCTATCCTTGAGGCCGTGATCTGCTTGCGAATCTACCTGCACCAGGTGGCCATCCGGAGGTTTCTCCATACTACGTCGTCTTCTCCGGCTACGCGACCGCTGCACCGCCTCGCCTGAGGCCTGTGAATGGGGGACGCCCGCATCACTGCTGTGGAGGTGAGTGTGGACGACCTACGTGACGAGATAGCCGACCTGAAGTTGGAAGTGCGGAGGTTGCGCAAGCTTGTGATCAGAGATCGTGGCAGTGTCCCTGAAGAAGCAGACAGTCGGAGCGAGACTTCGTCTTTGAGGTCATCCCGCGTTTCTGAGGGCAGCTTTTCTCTGGTGGCTCCTGCATCTCGAGCTTTCAACGAGAACGCTTCCCGCTCTCGCTCTGGCAGTGGAGAAGAGGCTGGCAGCGCTGTGGTTGAGGGCACTGACCCTGAGCGAGCTTCGTCCAGCAGGGTTAGTCAGTCCTGGCTTGAGCGAGAGGAGGTCTGTGACGAGATTGCGGAGTTCATCAAGCGCTGCCTGAGTGGAGATCACCGTGGAACTTCTGGACGAGATCGGATTCACTTGCCTAGCAAGATCTGGTTGGTCTTCAAGGACTACGAGGGATTGGAGTATCGGCCAGTGAGAGTGTGCCGTACCTGGGCTGCTTGCAAGGAGCTTGTGAAAAAGGCTGGATCTGCGGGTGACTCGGTTTTTGTTGGGCTCCCCAGTGAGCGTGAAGCTTGTCGAGTTGCTGGGCGGTCCGGAGTCGGCTGGCCCATTGGGCGTTAGAGATGGCTGCAGTGGAAGTTGACTCTGCTGAGGAAGCAGAGCCTGAAGAGCCGGGCGAAGCCTCGGCAAGTCGACCTTTTGTGGCACTGCCTGACGGCAGCGCTGAGTTCCAATACGATTTATGGATGCTCAAAGTGGCCTCCGGAGCAACAATTCAGTGCATTTTAGTGAGCCGAGTGGCCGACGGCCACTATCTGGCTGCTTTCCCTCATCAGGTTTGGCACCGTACGGTTTCGAAACGAACCTTGCCTCCGGTCCTGAGCAAGCCCACGTTGATAGAGGTGCTTTGCTCTTCTGTGGAGGACATGACCAAGGAGATGGCCTTTTACATGAAGGTTTGGGTTGGCTACATCACTGCGGAGACCTTCGGCGAGATGGTAGTGCTTCGAGACGACAGCGAGGCGGTGAACTACCCCTTCCTCTACGAGGAGAGCGACGGCTACCTCCCGTATGCCCCGGCCTTGGTGGAAGCACTGGAAGAGCGCTTTTCTTTTCTGAGTGCGGAGAGTGGCAAAGGAGGAGAAGATGGTTCAGCCGTCCATGGAGGGCCCGCTGTTGGTCTGGGCCCGCGGGTGTCGCGGTTGGAGGAGCTGCTGGGGAAGATGTCGGTCAGCCTGGAGACTGTGTTGGAGAAGGTGAGTTCTGGTTCGTCCCGACCTTCAACTCCCAAGGTGCATTTTGCCGCAAAGCCCAAAGTGATTCCTGGACCTCATCGCCACGAAGATGCTGCGAAGTTTCCTTCTTTAGACCCCAGTGTGGTTGCCTCTGCGCTATCTGCAGGAGTTCCAGAGGAGAACTTGCGAGAAATGGAGCGTCTGATGGGTGCTTCCTCGAAGGGAAAGAAACTTCGAGAGCCTGCTCTGAGGAAGCCTGCGAGAAAGGTTTCCGACACTGTCCTCTCAGAAAGCGAGGACGAGATCGAAGAGGGCGAGTCTGGCTCTCCTACCTCTGGAGCTCAAGATCCGGGGACTATGGAGGGTGCCCTGAACAAGTTGACGGAGCCGGTGACGCTTCTCAGTGCAGACAAGATCAAGAGAGCAAAGTCCTCGAAAGTGGACATCGCCCTGGAGAATCTGGGAGGAAACACTGGTGCAGACAGCTCTACAGGGTCTACTGGCAAACGAGCTGCAGCAGCTCGACGAGCTCTCAGGCTGGCTTTGCAGGAAGCTCCGGAAGACATCAGCAACGTCATCGAGAAGTTGATGCTGGAGGACCTTACTTTGCAGACGGTGATGCCCGGCATGCCGAAGAAGGACTTCAACGCCCGTGCCTGGGTGGAGCATCGGAGCCGCATAGGCGCTTACAAGAGCTCTGCCTATCTTGCATGGTCGGCGGCTGGGATCCTGGACGACCTGGTGAATGGCCGGGTGGCTCATGCGAGAGCTCGCAGCTGTCTGATGCTCTTGATGATCGACCAGGTGGCTATCGACAGAGGCAACTGGGCTTTGGGTTCGGAGCTCATGCTGGAGCAGGGGCCTCCTTTGTCTGTTTTGGCGTCCCATACGTTGCCGTCCATTTCAGACGGGGAAAGCCCGTTCAGCAAAATACTGGACCCAAGGTGGGCCGAGGTGATGTTGTCCCATCTGAAGGATGCAGAGGACTACGTGCAGAAACGCAGAGCCCTGGGGAAGAAGACCGCAGAAGAGACCGAGAAGGAGACCAACCGACCAAAGCCGAAGCCAAAGTCAAAGGGAAAAGCCAGAGCGATGCGGCCGAGACGGCCTGAGTTCCTTGGAGGCTGCTGACGTGTGCCCCTCCGGTAGCTCCGGTGGCTTGGGCACGAAGTTTGCCCACGTCCCGGGCAGCCGTGCGCCCACGGTCAAGGTTCCTGCCTTCGTTAATTCATGGCTACGGGTCGTGACGAAGTATGCGGCCAAGTTGGCTACTTTTGTGCAAAGTTTTCTCAGCAATTTGCCGCGGCCTCATGATGAGGATCACTCGTTGAGGGGACTCTGGCCTATGCCCGTTCCTTATCCAGAAGTTTTTGGAGGAGACTCTGCTTTTGGTGGCTCTTGGAAGAAGAGGCGGCTGGTTCTGCAGGTGTTAGTTCTCAATTGGCTTCACCTTGGAAGACCTCATAGCTGCCCAGGTTTGCTATGGCCAGGCCGAAGACTTTCTGCCCGGCAGTGGCGTCGAGTACGCCTCTTGGAACACCTCAGCGAAGATCAGAATTCACTTTTGCAGGTGGATGCACAATTGATGGCAAGAGCGGCACTGCGGACTGAATCCTCGGCTGACCAGCTGGATGCTCTCCACCGTGCTCTCGTTTGCTGTTCCACCTCTTTTGCTCCTTATGGGGCTGACTCTTGCTCTCCGACCAGAGCTTGGCGTGAAAATGAAGGTGATGATTGGGAGGAGATTTCAGGGGGCTTCGGAGTATTTCATGGTGAATCCAAAGGTGGTGATTCTGCTGTAGCTAAGCCTCTGCAAGCTGATCGGCTTCACTTTGTTGGCTCCCCAAGTTTCAACCCTGTCCCCTACTTCGACAAGGAAACGGCTCATGCTTATGAATTTCCTTTAGAATGTGTTCGTGACGATGTCGTTGATGAACCCCCTCAAGTTAGCATACATGGTTCTGCTCATGAACGGAATCTGTTGTTTCAGAAGATGGCTGCTTGTGGTCGTTTAGTGCCTTTGACCCTTGATGATGTACGTCCTGGGCTCGAGTGTGGCCTTTTTTGTGTTCCCAAGGATCTTGACAGAGACCGTCTAATCTTAGATGCAAGACCCCCAAACACGGTTGAAAAGATGTTGAACACTTGGACAAAGACCATGAGCAGCAGCACCTGCCTTTCCGGCATCGAGCTTGATGAGTCACAATGCCTTATCATGAGTGGGAGGGACATTCGTGACTACTTTTACCAGTTTTCTGTTTCCCCGCAGCGATGTCGCCGCAACTACTTGGCCGGTAGGCTCGAGCCTGAGGACCTGGAGTTCATCTTCGGGAAGAAGTTCTTTGAAGCTGGTTATGTTGGCTTGTCAACGCTGGCTATGGGCGATTTGAACGCCTGCGAATTTGCACAGGGGTCCCACCTCAAGCTGGTCGTGTCCTGTGGTGGAGCTTCAATGGATGAGATCCTGATGATGCACCAACCATGCCCCAGAGGTTTGCTCAGCGTTGGTGTTGTGATTGATGACCTTGTTTGTTTGCAGAAGGTCCTTGCCTCTGACGTCAATACTGGTGTTTATGAGGGCACTTCTCTTCTGGACGAGCGCATGGAGAGGATCATGGCTAAGTACGAGGAGGTTGGACTGCCCACTAACGAGAAGAAGGCCTTCGACAACAGCTTGTGCAGTTCTTTCTGGGGAGTCCAAGTTGATGGAAAAAAGGGGCTTGTACGAGCCAACGAGACCAGACTTTGGCCCCTGCTGCTCATCACGGTGCGTGTTTGCGCTTTAGGTCTCTCCACAGTAGGCCTTCTTCGTTCTTTGGCTGGATCCTACATTTCCATACTGTCTTTGAGGCGTAGGCTCCTGTCCACCATGAACCTGGTCTTTGACGCCATTGCCGCGTCCAGCTCAGACAGGCAAGTGCTTAGGCTCTCGGGAGCTTTGATTGACGAGCTCTTCACCATGATGATTTTGAGCACGTTGGCGGTTGTCAACCTGAGGGCCTCTACAGTTGGGGAGCTCCATGCGACTGACGCCTCAGATTGGGGCATGGCCGCTGTGTTGGGTGCGATCCCGGTGCAAGTTGCTAGGGAGGCAATGAGGTTGAGTCTCAGCAAGAGCTGCTGGACAAAACTGCTTCCCCCGAGCAAAGCATGGTTGCGAAGCAAAGAGCTTTTGGAAAAGGAGGATGAACTGCCCGGTGGTGACGTTTATGATGTCCACCCCTTTTGGGAATCTTTGGCTCGAGCAGTGCCTTATGAGGAACAGTGGCGGCGAAAACACCCAAAGCCTGTGCATGTGAACATTGGCGAGCTCCGAGCGCATCTGATTGAGGAAGGGCGCATTGGAGCAAAGCAGGTCAGTGTTCGGGTGCCCTATGCCCTCGATTCTCAGGTGGCTTTAGGAAGTTTGGTCAAAGGTAGAGCCTCGTCGAAAGCTTTGAACTCAGAGCTGCTCAGGAGTGTGCCGACTATGCTTGGCTCTGACCTTTACGGCGGGTATGGTTTTTGGCCTTCGGAGCTGAACCGAGCTGACGGGCCCACCAGAGACGCAAAGCCTGACGCTCCAGATTCGGGTCTGCCTTGGTGGTGGGATGGTGTTTGCAACAACCGCTTTGATCGGCTTGACCTTTGGCTGAAGGACTTAGAAGTGATGGTGGCTCCCACGAGTCACTTTGATCGAGCCTGTTTGGGAGACCCTGTTGACATGAGGACTGGCCACGCTTTCCGAGCCAGCACTCGGCAGAGAGGAAAGGCCGCTTGTGAGAATGGTGGGGCAGTGATGCACTCGAGCGATGGAAGTTGTTTGGGTGCAGAGGCTTTGGCCATCCTCCATAGCTTTCCTCTACAGCAGTTCGTCTTCGCCGCTGGCGTCAGCAATTTTCTGGAGCCAGGTGCTTTGGATTTATATAGCGGCAAAGGAGGAGTTGCCCGTGCGCTGGCTGAAGGAGGGTGTCCTTGGGTCTTGACCTTCGAGATCGGCAGGAGCGAGAGTGAGAATGTCCTGCTGCCGTGCTGTGAAGTTGGTAGGGTCTGCTATGGTTTGCAAGTCCTTCTCCCGTGCTGTCACCCCTGCGGTCCGCACTTTGCAATATCCGCGGGGCGTGCCTTGGATGACCTTGAACATGAAGGAGAAGGTTAAAGAGGGAAATGAGATGGCTGACTTTGGTGCCGAGGTTCATGAGCTATGTGAGAAGAGCGTTGACGATGCTGAGAGTCCTGATGTTTTCTTTTGGACTGAGAACCCTGATTCTTCCCATGTGTGGGGACAAAAGAAGTACAGGAAATATAGAAAGCCCGATTCTCAGCATGTGTTCAGGGCTGATTGCTGCCGCTTCGGCACCAAGTGGAGAAAAAGAACAAGAGTGGCGACAAACCTTCCAAAGTTGAAAGGCTTGCGCATGTTGTGCACGTGCTCTAGAGGACATCAACAGCTGCGCGGTCAACACCCCACTTTGAGGATCCCATGGACTTTGGTTGCGCAGCCGTATCCACGTGGTTTCAGCCGGATCATAGCTTCGGCTGCCTTGGATGCTTGTGGGTGGAGCAAACTGGGCAGTGGAAAGTTCAACGTTGCTGGTTGCGCCAAGTGCTCTTCAATGCGGATCGGAGAAGCCGACCACCCCGGACCTCGCAGAATAGCTCATCCTCGAGGTTTCTCCCTCGAAGAGGCTCCTGTGCAAACTTGGAGCAGCATTCGACTTGGTGACCAGCAGTGGGAGAGGTTCTTGGTTTGGTGCTATAAGTTTGTGGAGTCCGACGTTTTGGCTCTCTTCCTGGCGGTCCCGATCTTCCTTGCCTATGCTGTTCGGCGTTTTGGAGATCTGGAGTTCGAGCGTGGTGGTTCCTTGCTCTACTACCGGCATTTGATCCTGGTTTCGTTGCGGAGAGTACCGCAGCTGAAGCCCTACGCAGGGATATGCTGGGATCTTGCTACCAGATGGGAGAAAGCCGAGCCCACCACCCACCGTACTCCGGTGCCTGAGGTTTTGGTTGAAGCTATGATCGCAATTGCATGGAGCATGAACTGGAAACGATGGTGCGGTGTTTGTCTGCTATGCTTCTTCGGCATTGCCCGTGCCGGCGAAGTCTTGAAATGCCGCAGGGAGGACCTCTTGTTGCCCTGCGACATGCTGTATGAGTGCGATGCTGCCTTTTTAGTCTTGAGGAGGTCAAAGACGAGTTATAGGCAATTGGCTCGAGTGCAGCACTTGAAGATCACCAACTTGCACGCTGTAAAGCTTCTGAATTTGATCTACCTGGGTGCAGACAAAGATGAACTGCTTTTCTTTGGTAGTGCTCATGTTTTTCGCAGACGATGGGACTTTATCCTGCAGCTGCTGGAGGTGCCTACAAACGTTCATGTCACCCCTGGCGGACTACGTGGCGGAGGTGCTGTAACAAGCTACCGGAAAGGAGCTTCGATCAGCGACTTGCTGTGGGCTATGCGCTTAAAGCAGGTGACAACTTTAGAGGCCTACTTGCAGGAGGTCGCAGCGCTTAGCCTGCTGACCGAGCTCCCTTTGTCCTCTAGGAGAGCCATTCGAAGTGCTGCTTCTTTGTTTGCTTTTCTGGCCTTTAGTGCGGGATGACTCTACAACGCTGTTCCAGCCTTGTTTTGGCTGCTATGGCTTTCTGTACTTTTCACCCATGTGCGCCTTTTCTGATGGCGGTAGAGGAATCTTGGTGCTGCCACCAGCTCTCGTTTGACTTGCCTTGGAGCACTACGCTTGGACATCCTTTTCGTGGCTGTGGAGCTCTACTTGCTGGACCTCCCCTACGCTGGCTACGTGATGCCCATGCTCTACGGCAAGTTTTTTAGCTGCTACTTGCGCCACCACCACCAAGCCATCCTGGCGCTGAGAAAAAGCGCCAGCTTGCATTCATTGGCAGCGTCACTGTGAAGCTTTAACATGTCACCTCATGTTCAACTTCATTGTGGCTGCAGCTTTGTTGGCCCTGCCCTCCTCCCTGGCTAAGCCACGCTGGGTAGAGGAATCTTGGTGCTGCCACCAGCTCTCGTTTGACTTGCCTTGGAGCACTACGCTTGGACATCCTTTTCGTGGCTGTGGAGCTCTACTTGCTGGACCTCCCCTACGCTGGCTACGTGATGCCCATGCTCTACGGCAAGTTTTTTAGCTGCTACTTGCGCCACCACCACCAAGCCATCCTGGCGCTGAGAAAAAGCGCCAGCTTGCATTCATTGGCAGCGTCACTGTGAAGCTTTAACATATATATATATATATATATGCATATATGTACACATATAAAGACACTATCATCATATGATCTTAACAATATATCAAGACTGGTTTTACTTTTAGATGATATGAACCCTTCCCATTACTTTGGACATAAACAAATGTTCTCCACGCGTTTGCGAACGGTGGCTTTGAAAATACGATGGATCCGCTGGTCCACGGTTTCTCGGTTTCTCAGCAAATATTGTACAATTGTTTGAGACCATAAAATTGGCATTTCTATATTCTCATAGATAACATATATAAATTGGCATTCCACAGAAATATATACTTGGTGTTTTCTATAATTGTTCAAGATTCAAGAAGGGTGTTTCCACAGACTTTGCATTTGTTGTATCAACCGATCAACCCTAGAATTGATTGCAAGGATCATAGAAAACCAGAGGAAACCTGTGTGTTTGCAGTTAATAAAAATGGTGTTTTCCAACGTAAACCACCAAATCAAACCATCTTTTTTAGGCTTCCCAAGTTGTACCCAAACCCGGTCATTGCTACTCCTTGACCAGCTAATTCCTCAGTTCTCACCTGTTACGGGTGTGAACCCGATAGCTTACCCAACTTGTTTGCGGACCCTGTTAGCCATCACTTCGATTTGCAGGTAGATGTCCATGGGGAAGTTCCGTCAAGGCCAGAGGAATTGTCCAACTGGATTTTAGTGTGTTTTGATCTTTCCTAAGAAAAACTGGTTGGTGGTTTGGAACATGAATTTTATGATTTTCCATATATTGGGAATTTTATCATCCCAACTGACGAACTCATATTTTTCAGAGGGGTTGTTTTACCACCAACCAGATAGATTAATCATAGATTAACCATAGATTAACCATTATTAACCATTATTAACTGGTTGCCAAATAGCCATCTCTTTTTCGGGCATTTCCTCATGATCACCACACAGAAGTGTTTTACCTTTGGCTCATGTGGGTACTGGAACACAGAAGTGGCTATTACCTTTGGCGAGCCTGTGGGTACCACAATAGCTGGATGGTTTTTGTTGATGGAAAATTCAAAAAAAACATTGAAGATTTGGAGGTGCCCCCATGGATTGGAAACCTACCTCTATATATATATATGTATACACCATATTATGTGGGTGTGCATGTATTTCTTGAAATGTTTTTTAAGATAAGATTAGATCGGATTAGATTAGATTAGAATATATTGGTCTTATTTAGATACAATCAGATAGGCAGATGGATGAAAATGGAGGAAGGATGGATGGATGGATAGACGGATATACAGAAAGAGAAATAGAGAGATAGCGAGATAGAGAGATAGAGATATGGATAGATAGACATAGATAGACATAGATAGGCATAGATAGACATATTCTATATACATACATATTCAGATATAGATAGATATCGTGTTCTTTTTTATCCTTCCAATGCTGCATCAACCAAAGTCATGTGTCAAAATTGCCCAAGTTTCTGTGTCAAAATATGTGACCTAGGAAGACCTTACTAAGTAGTGTATTGCATCTATCGACAGCTGGGCCTTTGGTCGGGTGCTTTTTTACTTTACCTTTAAGACCCACTTTCAGGGGGATGAACATCCAGAAATCCCAGCGATGCTCATAGAACCTTTGTTTTAACTCCGGCCAAAGCCCCCCTGCCCTTCTGCTTTGGTTTTGTTGATACTGTACCTACTAGATCTGCCAATGTTGGTTTAATAAAAAGATCCCTGGTTGATTATCCAATGGTAAATTTAACTCGGCTATGTGTTGATATCAGAGATTCTCATGATGATCAACGATCTACCTATGGGCTTAGAATTAGGCTCCAGTACCCCAAGATCATTGGTTTCATCCCAAAACATAACAATTTTATACGATTTTGGGATGGTCAAAATGGGTCCCCTATTAAAAAAAGACATTTGCAGCTCAAAGATTCCCCTCGATCTGCCACTCTAAACACAAGGTCTGTGCGGCGAAAGCGCTTGCGTGCCTTGCCCTTGGGCCATGTGGAGCCGCAGGGGTGGCTGAAGGAGGTGCTGACGGTGCTGATGTGGAGATTTGAAGGAAAACAGAAGAATAAACTCATGCAATATCACCAATTATGTCCAAGCAGATGTATCACCAAATACATGGATTCGTGTCACCAACCAATCGAAGCTGTTATGCCAACAAGCCATGGTTGTGAAGCCATTAGGCTCCTTCCATATATGCATGCATTCGTACTGACCTGTTTTTACGACATCTAGTATGTTCGTAGGGAATCCACTGTTTGTGCATGTACTGTGACATAGTATAGTGTCATAATAAACCAGCCAACAGGTCCACAAATCTATGGACCGGATGTTTGGCTCAAGCGCCTTGTGGAAAAAGGAGCGCGGTCGTTCACTGCTTAGCCATTGACGCCAGCGCACTCTAAACCACATTTTCGTGGTTATCAGCCGTAGGGCTCATCATCTACCTCATCGAGTTCTGCATTTTCGTACTTGGTCTTTAGCTGTCGTTAAATCGACCTCTAGTCTGTTGCGAAAATATCTTCAATAGGGGACACCCTCTGGCGGGCTATCGATTGGCACCGTTCAGGAAGAAGGGGACAGTCTCAGAAGCAAGCGGTTCTCGAGAACGGATTAGCATCAGGTGCATTATCAAACGAATATCCATTTATCATTGACGAGAATTTCTTGAGTGGATCTCGAGCTACAGTACGTCAAGAAGTTATTGGATCGTTTGAGCAACAGTGGGAAGAAGTGAGTTCTGAGGAAGAGGGGACAAGAGATCTTAGGAGTCCAAGGGAGCCTGAGCATCCTCCATCCTGGGTGGAGTTCCCAAACTTCCCCAAAGAACCATCGAGCCCACCACCAGGCTATCCAGACACAAGCATATCTCCATCGAGTAGGGTAGTGATTGCAAAGGCCAAGACACAGACAGGTTCTTTGACAACAGTCTCAACTACATCGGTAAGGAGTGTGCAGGGAGATCGGAAAGTG
Source organism: Cladocopium goreaui (assembly GCA_947184155.2). Taxonomy (NCBI): domain Eukaryota; class Dinophyceae; order Suessiales; family Symbiodiniaceae; genus Cladocopium; species Cladocopium goreaui. Next base: position 338,039 of record CAMXCT020006684.1, read on the forward strand.
ACTTTGACAAAAGCATCTTCACCGGCAATCGCATCGAAGCCTCGACCGGCCGTGCCAAAGGCAGCCATCGAAGCACCCCAAGGTGCACCGGGAATTGCAACAAAGTCTCATCCTCCAGTGCCAAAGGCATCGAGCGTAGCATCTGATTCGGGACCAAAGGCAAGACCAGTCTCGAAGGAACCTCCTGCGGCGCTGCTATTGCAGCGGCCAAAGAGTTCATCGGGTGCGGCATCATCATCGTCTTCGGTGCCAGTGCCAAAGGGGCAGCCATTGGCTCCTCAGTACCTCTTGCCAGATCGCTGCAGATACTTGACGTGGGATTCTGAAGGTAGGCTGCGGGATTTCTCAACACGTGGATTTGTTGGGGTGCAAGGAGTGTACACGGAGTTGCCAGCCAGACGAAAATTTTGTCTGTGTCTCGATTGGCATCAGGTTCTGGATAGGAGCCGAACCCAGTCAGCCTGGGCAACCCAACGTGTGCCAAAGGAAAACTTGGAACTTCTGAAGCGTCTTAAGGATCTTTTCGGAAACCACCTTGTTATCTCGATTGTGTCACATATTGAAAACAGTGCCAAGAACGAATCGGGTCTTATCGAAGCGTGCAATCGCACGGAGGGACTCAGCCACTTGGTGAGTTTTGTTATTGTGACTAGGAGTCGGGACGGGCCACTTGGCAAGTTGAGGGCAATCGAAGCGTTGACTCAAAGGAAGAGTACAGCGTTGATTGTGGACGACAACGTCCTTGTCATTGACGAGTGCAGTCGCTTTATCTACACGATCCATCTCCATCTCCGGCGGAAGCCTTGGGCAAGAGCCCCGGACAAAGTGGAACAATTCTTGGAAGACTGTGGAGATCATATTGCGGCAATAGTCCACAAATCGGTGCCCGATTGGGGAAAAGATGACAGAGTTCGAGTCCAGGATAGATGACAGTTCGGAATCAGATCAAAGGTCTAGGTCAGATCGTGTTGTTTCACATGCTCTTCAGGTAAGGGTTGGGACACCATCTGAACCAACAATTTCCGAATCAATGTCAACACCGGATGAAAGAAGACCTGTTCCCAATCAAATGCAAGTCACCACAAATACGAATCAGAGTCCAGATGCAACACTTTCACAGTTTTTGCAATCTAATGAGCATTCGCCACAATTGCCAAGAAACCCTTTTCAATCGCCACCGGGGCAAGGGGTTGGTGCAGAAGGGCCACCGGGTCATTCATTTTCCCAAACGAATGTTCGAAATGAGTTGCACCTATCCATGGATCCGTTTATCATTGCACAAGCCAGCCAAATGGTTGAACAAGCTAATAGTGCATTGGCCCAATCCCGTGATGAGTTAAGACATGAGGCAATTCAGTATGTTGAAAGGGTCCAAGGGGAAACCCGAGCTGAAGCCATTCAAGTGTTGAATCAAGTTCAGACCGAAGCAAATCGAGCCATTGATGAATCCCATACCCAAGTTGCACAATCTCAAAGGGAATTGAATGCCACAAGGGTTGAAGCTACCGAAGCTTTGAATAGGGCGTCACTGGAACTCGAGTCCATAAGGAACCAATGCAGGTTTGAGGTTGAATCTCTAAAAGCACAGGCTAAAGCAGAATATATGTCCCTCAAAGCTGAAGCCCAAAAACAAGTGTCCATTCTCGAAGGGAAAGTGGGTGAGTTGATCCATGTCAATAGCCAACTCCAAGACCGATTGATTGCACAGACCAAGGAAAGTGAAAGGTTGTTGAAACTTCTTACCGGAAAAGAAGGGGCTTATGAATCGTTGTTGCACCAAATCCAAAACCAAGAGATTGATGAAAAAGAGCCACTGCCTGTGAGACCAACATCCGAAGAAGCCGGTAATGGCGCGGGGTTTTTTCAAATATTTACTCCAGTGGGTCGACATAGCCAGCCAGGTCCAGGGTCGTGTGGTTTCATGTTGGATGCAGACCAGTCCCATGCTCAGGATGCCGTGCCTGGTGTGAAGCCTTTGTGCTCCACCAAAGCCGGAGTGAAGCCTTCGAGCTCCTCCCAGCCGGATGTGAAGCCCCCAGGCTCCATCCAACTGTTGGGGAAGTTTCAAAAGGGTTATAACTCAAATGAGCAGGTACCCAAAAAGAGTAAAGGGGATAAAGGTTCAAAGTCATCCCAGCAATATGATGCCATAATGAATCAGCTGTCAACTTTGGTAGAGCAAATCAAGTCAGCATCAAGATCTCCATCACGTAAAGCATCAAGTTCGGGATCTTCGTCGTCATCATCTTCACCGAAAGGAGGTGGTAGTCCAGGGGGTTCACCTGTTGGTTCAAATGTATCCAATAGATCATCATCCTCAAGTCAAGACGAAGAGAAAGATCCATACCGAATGGAAAAGAAATTGATGCGTGTAAAGGGATATGACTCAATCAAGATTGCCTCAATTCCAAAGAATGCAGCTGAGTGCCGTGGGTTCAAAAACCAGGTTGTGTCAGCCATCTGCAAGACTTGCAAAGGGGATGAAACTCCCTTGGTCGCATGGATTCAAAAGTGCAGTTCCGCAAAAGATCCATCCGAGTTTGCCAGCGTAGGAAACTATCCAGTGCTTGATCGTACATTGGGCCACAAGTTGTTGGAAAATGCTAGGGGCACCCGTTTCAGTCTAGATTTCCAAGCTTTGCAAGAGAAATGCCAAAAGGAAGGAAAGCAACCTTCCGGCCGCTTGCTGCTATGGTTTATCCTGAACAAGTTCAGCCTGGACAAAGATCGCGGTGCAAGCCTTAGCCAACACCACCTCTTGAGTCTGAAGCTCAGTGGAAAAGATGTAAAGTCATTGGGAGAGTTCCGTCAAAAGCTGTTTTACATCATTGGGTCGTTGGAACAATCCGAAATGCCACAAGAGTCCGCTCTTCGGTCAATGCTTTATGAAAATCTGAAGCATCATCCTTTGCTTGCACTAGCAATTGATAAGTACCGAGCGTCCAAGGGGTCTTCCAGTAAAAGAACTGCGCAGTGGTTGATTGATCGATTGGAGGAAGCAATAGAGCTGCATCAGCAAGATGAAAACACATCATTTGTTGAGAAAGCTTTGCAAACAACGGGAGGACACAAAGTGCCAGGCAATCCCGCCAATCCTGATACAAAATCCAAAAAGGAAACTCAGGACAAAGAAAAGAAAGAAACAAAGACCAAAAAGGAACAACCCGACAAGAAAGCAGAAAAGGGACAAAAAGATAAGGACAAAGAGGGCTCCAAAATTAGGTCAAAAAGTGCCACTGTTTCTGCTGCCCCTGGAACTTCTAAAGGAGGTGGAAAAGGTGGAAAGAAAGGCGACAATAGCGGTACCAAAACGGAAGCACCGAAAGACGCATCCAAAGAGGATAGGTCAAAACAGCCTTGCATGTACTTTGCCTTCAATTCTTGCACAAAGGGGGACAAATGCCCTTATCTCCATGACAAAAACAAGCTTTACAAAGGGGCAAAACCCAAAGGGCTTGAAAAGACTACACCAGCAGGTTCAGCCACAGTTCATGCAGGAGCAGCCAAAGTTCTTGCGGGAGCAGTTGCTTCAAGTTCTGTAGTTGGATCAACCGGGGTGTGCAGCCATTCGGCTCCGCTCCATGAGGCCAGTCCTAGTGAAGCCAATACGTCAGTAGAGGCCACTTTCAAAGGGATTTGGAATCGCACCGGTGGAGATCATGGATGGAATAAATGGTTCCGTAAAGGGTTGTCTCAGCAGGGTCCTGTGCAGAAGCATGTTAGGAAGACTTCCAAAAAGATGATGTCACGAAAGAACGTTGGCCACCGCAATACCACGTTGTTTGAAAAAGCATTCAAATGTTTTGCTGCCATGGCAACAATTTGCACTCCCATGAATGTGACTCAAGATTTCTTGATTGACTCAGGGGCAGGTAGGAACCTCATATCCCAAAAGGATTTGCCAGACCAGTGGATTCAGCATCTAGGGGAAGCCCCAGAAAAGTTGAAGTTTGCCACGGGGGGCGGAGTCCGAAATAGCTCTCAAGCAATCAATTTGCGTGGGCAGTTGTCAGGGGAAGGTGTGTTCTACGCTTTGCAGGATTGTCCACCAGCCATTTCTTTGGGTCAGCAAGTCAACGATCATGGAAGAGCATGGGTGTGGTTTCCAGGTCAACTTCCGTATTTCATCAAATCCGATAGATTGGGTGACGTTGTCCATCATTGTCCTGAAAGTGCCAAAATCTATGCTGATCGTGTCGTAGAAAACGTTCCTATTTTGTGTGATTCAATCGAATGCATCGCAATGCCAGCAACAGATTCAAACTTCATGGAAGAGTATGTAAGTGCACAGCCATCCAAGTTGCCTGAACCAGGTGTTTCCAGTTCTTCGGGAGTGAAGCCTCCAGCGGCTCCTCCAGCCAGTGATCCGGGAGTGAAGCCTCCAGCGGCTCCTCCTGCCGATGGGTCCGGTGTTGAGCTAGGGTTATCTGATAAAGCACTTGCCGATGATGTCGTGCCTGTATGTCCACCCAGAAGTCCAGTTGAATCGGTTGCGGATGAGTCCGATCAAGGGGGTCCTTTGGTTGACGTTCATTCTTCAGAAGATGATGGAGAAGAGGCGGCCAAAACGCTTAATCATTCATTGACCCATTATCCCAAAAGTAGGCATTGTGAAATTTGCAAAAGGGCAAAAATGACTTCCCGATACCATCGCAGAAGGGGAGACCCAGATGATGATGAAACGCCTCCTTTGCATTTTGGCCATCAAATGAGAGTTGACCATATAATCATTGGAAGTGACTTATCAAAAGGGTCAAAAGGCGAACAAGCTTGCCTCATTTGCTTTGATGAATACAGTGGTTGTTATCAAGCATTTGCCCAATCATCAAGAACCACCAGCAACAACGTAGCATGTTTGAGAAAGTTTGGAGGGACTAGAGCTCATGGTCGTGCCTTATGTTCAGTGAAGTCCGATTCCGCACAAGAGCTTACCGAAGCTGTGAAGCAGTTGGGATGGCTACCGGAGCCAGGGTTGCCCAATGACCCTTATCACAATGCAAAACTTGAATCCAACATCCGTAGGATCAAGGAGGGGACAAGGGCAATTCACTTAGCTGCAGGATTTCCCCATGAACTTTGGCCAAGAAGCATCGAGTATTTTTGTGTTGCCAAGAGCTTTACAACTTCAGCTCCCATTCATCCCAATGAAACTGATGAAGTAAAAAGGGTGAAACAGGGGTTAACTTGTTATGAGGTTGCAAACGGCGGTGAGCCATTTGAAGGACACCGAGTCCCACTTGGCGCATTGGTTTATTATAAGCCACCCCAACATCTCAATCGACCAGCTTTTGAGGCAAGAACGCTGCCAGGGATTTTTGTAGGCTGGAGGATCGACGCTGGCTTCAAGCATCGCAAGGTTCATCTTGTGTTGGACTACGAAAGTGTGAGGACCAATGCCAAAGGTTTTGGAAGACCCATACAAGTCCATGCAACAGAGCTTGTCGTTCCCGAAAAGCACATTTTTCCTTTGTTTCAAGCTGAGCAATCAAAGATTGAAGGGGGTTCAGGTATTTTGCCATTGATTTCCATGCCATTCGAGCAGGGAGCACCGCCAACTCCAGGTCGATCCAGAAAAACCTATGTAACGTTGGACCGTGCCATCCGTTTTGGTACTACTGTTGGTTGCAAGGGTTGTGAAAAGATAGGTGAAGGAGTGAAGCACTCCGAAGCTTGCCATGAAAGGTTTAGGGTACTTCTTGAAGAGGAATCTAGAAAGGCAATAGAAGATGCTGAAGCCAAGAAATTGAGCACCGAAGCTCGAGAAAGACTTGAAGCCCAAGCAGAAGCTGGCCTTTTTGAACTCGAAGAGCGTGCCCGTGAAATTGATGCTGAGGCTACCGAAGCCGCAGTCCCTGACGTCCCGGCAGGAACCGTCCGGCCAATCCCAAAAACACCCCAAAAGATTTCTGAGGAACCGTCCAATGATTTCTGGGAGTTTGACAAGGGAAAAGGGGCATGGTGCAAAATCCACATCAGACCTAGGAAACGTTTGTTTGCTCCAGTCGGCAATGACTGTCCATTTGGTGCAGATGATGTTTCATCAAAAAGGGTAACTGAGTGGAAATGCAAGGGTAAAATTTCATATCATACTGATGATTGGCAATCCAACCCATACCAACGAATTTCCTCGAAAAGCTGGGTAGGTAAGACTTGGTTTTATCCCAAAAATGATGTTGACGCAAAGCGTGCAACAATCCAAGCTGCAGTTGCAAATGCAAGGCAGCAACAAAACCTCCTAAAGGGAGAAGAAGCTGCAATGTCAATGTTGGAAGGTTTAACCAACAATGTGCGAGATCCCATCATCGCCATGCTATCCAAGGTTGAAACGCAAAACCATTCCGAAGCTCGCAAGAAGACCGCAAAAGGTCCAGAAGCCATGTTTGAGTTTTGTTGTTCAGAAAATTCATCCTTAGGAAAAGTACACGAAGAAAAAGGGATCATGCATTTTCGTTTGACAAAGGAATCCAATGACCTTTCCGATCCAGATGAAATTGCATCGCTTCAAAAGATGTTGAAACAATTCCCAAATGCAACATTGTGGGGCTCATTGCCTTGTGATCCATGGTCGAAATGGCAAGCACTCAACATTGCCAAATACGGTAGTGAGTTTGCAAAGAAGTTGAAGAAAAAGCGACAGCTATCTAGGAAAATGTTGAAGCATTTCTTGGAAACCGCTGAGCAAGTCTTGTGTCAAGGGGGCCACATTGCCTTTGAATGGCCAAAAGGCGCCAAAGGTTGGCAACTTCCCGAGCTGACCGCATTCGTCAAGAAGCACGGCCTGTACATAGCAGAGCGTCATGGTTGTTACTTCGGTTTGCAAAGCTCTAAAGGGAATCCCATGTATAAGCCTTGGCACATCGCAACATCCAACTTCCGACTTGCAGACAATTTGAACAAGTGCAGATGCCAACATCCACCAGGGTTTCATCATGATCATGCAAAAGGGAGTGAAACACCAAAAACAGCATTTTATCCCGAAGCTATGGCTAGAACAATAAGCGAATGTCTGTATCCCGAACATGTCTATTCAATGCCTGTGATCGCATCCCCATCAAACATGCCCAAAAGCAGCGTGCGAACCGGTTCAAAGAAAGTTCACGGTATGACTGCAAAATCTGAGAAAAGATCTTCGCATGAACCTAATATCCAAGATAAAAACTCCACTTATGCTGGAATCCATCTTCTTCTTGACAGAAAAGACTGGCATAAACACCAAGGGTGGAAGGAGGCCATAGACAAAGAGTTGAATGGCATCTTGGAGAACGGCACTTGGAATTACGACGAAGTCATTTCGAGAGAAGATCTAGTCAACAGAAATCAGCCAATGCACGTAGGCCGTTTGATGACGATCCTTTCAGTGAAGCACTGGGAAGTTCCTGAGTTGCGGCGGCTCAAGGCAAGAATTGTCTTCAGAGGAGACGACATACGGGACCAAGACAACAATCTGGCCGTGCTGCAAGAGGCCAAGGTAAATCCATCCGGGCTAGCCGGCATTAATGCAATCTTGCGTATGGGAGCTTGAAAGGGCACACTTCTTCTCAAAGTGATGTTGTTCGTGCATATACTCAAAGTTTCCTAAATACCAAGGTACCCACATGGGTGGAATTGCCAATAGAACTTGTACCAGAAAAGTATCGTGGAATAAAAAGACCATGCGTCCGATTGTGGAAAAGCCTTTACGGCCATCCAGAAGCTGGGTACCACTGGGACCAGAGGTTCAAAGAAATGATGCGTGAGATTGGTTCAATCCACTGCGCTGATACATTTCAATCCACATACTTTATCAAGGAATCAGGTTTGTTACTTACACTATATGTTGATGACATGGTGTTGAGTGGCCCAGAAAATCAGCATAAAAGTTTTTGGGAGAAAGTTCAAAAGCATATTGAAACCGAGGAGCCAACTCCAGTTGATCGTATCTTGGGGAGACACCACAAAATCTCCAGGGATGAACATGGAACCACTGTGCAATATGACATGACGGATTTCGCAGAAAACGCCTGCAAAGCCTACGAAGAGCTGAGCGGTTGCACACTCAAGAAAGCAGCAACGCCTTACCTCCCAGAGGGATCTCTCGTAGACAGCGATTTCGAAGATCGTGGCCAAATGGCCGAAAATGCATCCCGTGTGCTCATGAAGATTTTGTGGAGTGCAAGGTTAGCAAGACCAGATTTAATGAAAGGAAATTCAGATCTGACTCGTCGGATTACCACTTGGTCGAAAGCAGATGACAGAAAGCTTTATCGGTTAATGTCATACCTAAAGGGTACTGCTTCCTATGTCCTTGAAGGTAAAATCGCAGACGATGCAAAAGCCTTGCGCCTATGTCTTTACACAGATGCAGACCACGCATCAGGCGTCCATGATGTGAAGTCTACTTCGGGAATGTATTTAACGCTCGAAGGGCCAAATTCCTTTTGGCCGTTATGCTGGGGTTCAAAACGCCAAGGAGCCACTGCACGCAGCACATGCGAGGCTGAAATGATCAGTTTAGACTCCGGTGTTTTCGGAGAGGGATTGCCAATGCAAGAATTATTTGAGACAGTCTTGGACAGACCAATTGATCTGATTTGTCAACAAGATAATGCCTCAGTAATCCAAATTGTACATGGCGGATATTCCCCTAAACTTCGACATATGAAAAAGGTCCACAAACTGAATCTGTCATCACTGTACGAAGTTTTCGAACACCCACACGTCAAACTGCAGTACATCAAAACAGACTTGCAACGTGCAGACCCGTTTACAAAGGCGTTAGAGCCATGCAAGTGGAACACGGCCCTCGAATTGATGCACATCAAACCACCATGAGTTTCTCCTATAAGGCTCGAACTCTGCAATCCAGTGGCAGAAAGCGAGAAGGGGGAGAAGAATAAACTCATGCAATATCACCAATTATGTCCAAGCAGATGTATCACCAAATACATGGATTCGTGTCACCAACCAATCGAAGCTGTTATGCCAACAAGCCATGGTTGTGAAGCCATTAGGCTCCTTCCATATATGCATGCATTCGTACTGACCTGTTTTTACGACATCTAGTATGTTCGTAGGGAATCCACTGTTTGTGCATGTACTGTGACATAGTATAGTGTCATAATAAACCAGCCAACAGGTCCACAAATCTATGGACCGGATGTTTGGCTCAAGCGCCTTGTGGAAAAAGGAGCGCGGTCGTTCACTGCTTAGCCATTGACGCCAGTGCACTCTAAACCACATTTTCGTAAAACATGTGGAATGTAGTAATAGTAATGGTAAATTAACAGTTCGACCCTGATTTTATAGCCTAGTTTTAATGGAAACTAGTCTTCCAACCCCGATGACTGCCAGGGTCGAACTGTTAATTTACTGGAGGGTAGCAATAGTAATGAGTGTAATAAACACTACTATTAATATTTATTGTAAAAGTGTAAATATTACTACGTAAACAATAATTTACCATTACTATTAATATCTATTGTAGTACATGATTGTAATGTATTAGTATGTATTATTAAGTCTATAAACTATGAACCAGGTGTTTGGAATAAAATAAATGAATGGTAGAATAGTAGTCATTACACATGTTCAACAAAATGAGGAGTGAGCCCACCACAATTGACAAATTTTAACCAGCATTTTACAATCAAAATGGGGCCAAGCAACCCGCAAGAAACAGTGAGGACAAAAACGCAGCCGGAATGAGGATACTTACCAGCACGGAAAGTCAATACTGTACAACCATTTTGACCAAAGAAACATCTGGGTAAATTATAACGACCTCACTGCGACCTCACTGGAATCATGGTTAGTAAGGGAAATCATCCCAACATGGCCTTAATTCAGGTTAGTGAAATATTATAATTTACCCAGAAACATCTGGACCGACAAAAGTCGGTAGATCACCAAAACCGAAGCACCAATGATCTTTGTGATTGATTGTGTGGAAGAAAATGTGGATCATAAGTGGGCGGCCAAAATCAACGAATTAGGGGCTCAGATATTTTGATCAAAATCATGTTTGGTGAAGTTCTATAGCATGGTCGGTTTCCCATGGGTTCTCTTTGCATCGTGACTCTGGCACCATTCCATTTATAAACTACCCTCTGGTTATTTAACGTAGCTATGGGGAATCACCATGTTTAATAGGTAAATCATTCAAAAACATCTATAAATGGGCCATTTTCCATGGCTATGTTAAATAATCAGAGGGTATATCAATATCCCAATTTTGAATGGTGAAAATCCCTTTAAGTTATGGTTAACCCCCCATGAATCCCCATTATCCCAAGCATTCCATGGTTAAAATCACCAGGTGCTGCGACGAAGCGCTGAAGGTCTAGCTGGCCACCTCTTTGAGTTCTTGGAGCAAGAACTGGTCGGCTTCAGAGTTATGGGGGATGGATAGGGAGATATGTAACCATGATATATGGGATTTCCATATGATTTAAGGTGGGTAACTATGACTGAATGGGATGTAATGGGATGTAATGGGATGTGTTTTTGGATGAGAATCGATTGATGCTTTTTTATTGCAGTCAAATTTGCGTGGAATTCTATGAGGTTTATAAGGTCTAAAAAGTGTTTGATACCCCATGAATCTTAGGCCCAAAAGTTGTTGTTTTTTTTATAGGGTTTCATGAAGTTTTGTCGTGGGAGCGTGCCCCTGCCGCACGCCCGCGCCTATGAGGTTCTATCCACCAGTGGTGGACTCCAACTTCCTTGGTGGCCAGTGATGCCGTCGACGTTTCGAAGAACGGATCCATTGGTGGGTTCACATGATGGGTTAATTTGGAATGAAAATCGATGGGTTAATGATGGGTTATTAATGATGATTAGTGATTATTAATGGGGTATTAGTGACTAATGACGATGTCATATGGATTGAATGTCGTATTTTAATTGAGATATGTTTGACATTTTTCAATCCTGAAGTGTTTGAGGGATCTTTGTATTGGCCAATGGGTATGCCCAAGACGAGGGATAGCTCCGAATTTCGGGGGCCTGCATGTCATACTGTTGGTTACATACCGATACACATAGACATAGACATAAGTGACCCTCACATATTATCCCAAGTTATTTCCCATAGTATTATTGTACCATGGAAAGCCAAACCTTATTTGTCGCAGTATTCTAGATAGTATTCAAATTCAATGGTCTGGCTTAGTCAGGAAAATCTTAACCGGAAACCATCGATTTCCCATGAAGATCATGGGGGGTAGCAGCTGTAGTTGTTTCCTGTAGAACCAATCCATTGAACCAATATGAACTATCATGAACCACTATTAACCATCATGAACCAATCATGAACCATCATTAACCAATGCTTAATGATGGTTAATGATTGTTAACCACTAATGATGGTTAATGATTCATGATTGATTTCATTAACCAATCCAAGAATCATTGACCCGGCCGGAAACTTTCGCCATGTCAGGTCCTCCTACTCCAGCCTCTTTGAGGCGGATGGGGAGCTGTGGTCATACAGCGTGCTATTGACAAATGGTCGATTGGTCTATGGTTTATTAATAGTGTTCTATGTGTTTCTATGAATTTGGTGTGTGTATATATATATATATATACACACAGATATGTGTATATATATATAGAACCATTAATTTCTATACATTATCAGGTTCATTAATTTTTATTACAACATAACTCGTAATTGCTGGGGAAAGTTGTGTTTTAATATGATTTTGAAAATGAGGTTTTGAATATGATTGTTATATGGTTTTTGGTGCATTTATAGGGAAGGGGGGTCATTTCTCAACGCGAGAAAATTGTCATTTTACAACGCGGTATTTAGGTTATTTTTCAACGCGCAAGGGGTCATTTCTCAACGCGCCAGGCTGTTACTTCGTGTCTATATAAGTTTCGTGCGTGCAGCCGTTGCGTTCATTTTGCAACCCGCCATGGTTCTAACTTTCTGTTCCCCCGGTTTCTGGGTTTCTTGGTTTCTGGGTCTCTTGGTTTCTGGGTTTCTTGGTTTCTTAGTTTCTTGGTTTCTGGGTCTCTTGGTTTCTCGGCTTTTTGGTTTCTCGGTTTCTTGGCTTCTGCGTCTCTTGGTTTCTTGGCTTCTGCGTCTCTTGGTTTCTTGGTTTCTGGGTCTCTTGGTTTCTAGGTTTCTCGTTTTCTTGCTTTCGGAGTTTCTTGTTTGGGTTTTAAATGTGACCCCGTAGGTTTCCGCAGTGTTTGTGTTGCTTCGTTTCCGGAGGTTCTTGGTAAACCAACGCTAAATCAGACATAGACCAACTCCAAATAACCCCAAACTAACCCTAAATAAACCCTAAACCAACCCTAAATCAGACTTGAACCAATCATAAATAAACACTATACCAATCCTAAATAAGCCTTAAACCAACCCTAAGTAAACTCTAAACCAGTTCAAAATTAACCCTAAATCACCACCAAATGAACCAGAAACTGTCCCTCAATAGATTTTACACCAACCCTAAATAAACCCTAAAGCGACCTTAAATAAACCGCAAATAAACCTTCAACCAACCACGGAAAACTTTAAACAAACCCTAAATACACGTAAGTAATGGAGGGTTAGTTTTTGTTTTTTCTTCTGTTTTGATTTTTTTTCTGGATTCCTGGTTCCCAGCTTCTCTGCTTCTCTGCTTTTCCCTGCTTCTTTGCTTCTCCGCTTTTCCCTGCTGGCTTGCTTCTCTGCTTTTCTGCGTTTTCCTGCTTCTCTGCTTCTTTGCTTCTCTCCTTCTCCGCTTTTCTGCTTTTCCCTGCTTTTCTGCTTTTCCAGCTTCTTTGTTTCTCTGCTTTCTGTTTTTTTCTGCTTGCTTGCTTCTCTGCTTTTCCCTGCTTTTCTTTTGTTTCTCATACCGTAAATAAACCCTAAGAAACATCATATAATACATAGACATAACCCCTAAATCAGCCCTAAATGAACCCTAAACAAAGCCAAAAACAAAGAAAAACACTAAAGCAACTCTAAGTAAACCCTAAGCATCATTACCTAAATAAATCCGAAACTAATCCTAAATAAACCTGAACCAGCCCTAAATAGATCCTAAACCAACCCCAAATATATGTTAAACCAAGCCTAAATAAACCCTTCACCAGCCCTAAATAGATGTAAACCAGACCTAAAGAAATCTTAAACCAACGCTAAAATAACTTTGAACCAACCCTGAGTAGGTCTTACACCAACTCTGCACAGAACCTAAACCAAACCGAAATAAAACCTAAAACCAACCCTAAATAGATCCTAAACCAACCCCAACTATATAGGTGTTAAACCAAGCCTAAATAGACTTTACACCAACCCTAAATACATCTGAAACCAGGCCTGAATAGCTCCCAAACCAACCCTAAGCAAACCTTAAACCAACCCTAAATAGGTCCTAAACCAACTCTAGATAGATCCTGAACCAATCCTAAATTAATTTCAAACCAATCCTGAATAAACTCTTAGCCAACCGTAATTGAAGCTGTAAACCAACCCGAAACAGTTTCAAAAAACCTTACATGAACTTAAGCATTATTCCATATATCCATTCAAAAAATAAATAGCATATAAATGTAACAATTCGTGTGTGCGCCGAGATGTGTGTAAGACTCCCAAAAGAGCCAGCATCCCTTCTTTTTTTGGCTACGTTGCGCAGAATCTTGGCGGCGGTGAGAATTCCGCGTTTGATTTTACGGAGTTGTGTTGAAAAATGACCGTTTTTTGGGAGAATGACTGAATCTTGGTGTTTGACCGTTTCTTGGTGTTGGAAAATGACCGAATCTTGGTGTTGGAAAATGACCGTTTCTTGGTGTTGGAAAATGACCGGCATCCCCATTTATAGTAGCTTTGAAGCACCACCAAAACTGGCCAAGTTTGCCATTTTTAAGTATGGATGAATCTCCACGTCTATCAGTGCCAGTCTTTGCGCTAGGTTGACCTGGGGCCAACTGTTTTTTTCTCCTCTCTTGCCATATCATAATCAAAACATAATTAAGGGGTACAACCATCAATAATGGAGATATATGGAGATATAATGGAATATACAGCTGGTTTAAAGCCCCATGTAGTACAACATATCCACCACAAATCCACCTCTGAGTCTAGAACCGAATTCCCGACGGGGTGCCCCTTCCGGTGGCATTATGATGATTACAAGACTACTAGCGTATCCCGTTACTCATTATGAAATATACCCCACATACTAGTGATAGTAATTAAGAATAGTTGTATCCCTTTGTGCTAATATATTAATTACCTATCCCATTACCAACGCTTTGCTGATACCATTCCAGCTACTCGAAAAATAGTATCACCTCTATCTCATCCAAAAAGTATCCCATTAACAATCATGATATCCATGCATAACCAGTATAACACTATTACTATATTAAATATATCCCGGTATCCCATTACTATATCAACTTTTCACTACAAATGATACCGCATCATAAACGGTCGCACAAAACCGGACGCTTGCCCCCAGCCCACGCCAGAATCGTGGCATTTTAGCGAGCAAAATCCAATGATTATGCCCTTCTACATAATATTGTTTTAGGGGGGGTGGCAGATGACCCTTTATGTATATTGTTTGACAGTTTGACAAAGTAAACCCAAAACTATACCCGTCTACATATTGTCGCAAGGGGCTCGCAGATTTATACCCTGTATTTATCTTACTTTTCAGATCAAATCCATTTTTTATACCCTTCTACATATTGTTTGAGGGAGTGGCAAATTTATACCGTGTAGCTGTGTAATTTGTACCCTGTGTTGATGAGAGAGAGATCTGACAATTGTGGTAAAGTGGTTTATTATGTCATGTTGGGTGAACGTTAGGTTCTATGGGTAACCATTATAACACAATGACTATGATCTACCATGATTTCATACACCCTCTAATCAAACATTGCAGTGGAAATCCTCCACTGGAAAATTTTCCCAGCTATAAACCTTCATTTATAGTGAATTTCCAATTGCCATGTTTGATTACCGGAAGAAATTCATGCAATTTAAATCTATTATCTTCCCCCATCATTGTTGGTTAAATCCCCATAAATTATCCACATGTCATCCCAATATTATCTCCCATGATTTTACCGTGATATCCGATTATTTCATGTATATTCCAGTATTCCATTTAATTATATCCCATTATTTCACCATTATAATCCATTCTAAAGCACTATAATTCCATTATTATATTCCCATATTATATCCCATATATATTCCAATCAATATTATATCCCAAATGATATCCCAAATTATATCCCATTGTTTCATGTATATTCCATGGTGATACCCTCTGGTAAACTAACATAGCTATGGAAAATCACCATTTTATAGCTGGGTAAATCCACTATAAATGGCAATTTTCAATAGCTATGTTAAATTACCAGAGGGTAATTTTCATATTAAATCCCATGAAACCACCATAAAATCCCATTAAATCACTATAAATCCCATAAAATCCCATCAAAACCCACCATTTTCGGTCCAGGACTTCCCCTACGCCTTGAACGCCTTGGTGCCCCTCGCCTCCAGCAGCTCTAGCGCACGCCTTGCGCAGCGCTGTCACGAGGCGGTGCAACGGCTGCTGCAAACGGCACCGGGAGGAGACCGGGGGATGGTGGGATTTTATAGGATTTATGGTGACTTAATGGGATTTACCCATATTCCATATAGTTGGCTTTACCATAGTAATATATATTAACCATATAGTCATATTCCATAGTTGGTTTTACCATAGTAACCATAGTTATGATCCACTTATGGATGGGATAACTGGTGAATATGGGATGCAACCGTAGTTAATAAGCGGTTCTACAAACCAATTACCCTCTGGTAAACAAACATAGCTATGGAAAACGGCCCAGTCGAAATAGTTGATTTACCCATTAGCTATGGTGATTTTCCATAGTTATGTAAACGTTTACCAGAGGGTATGATATATGGGGCTTTCCATAAATGGAGGTACCCCAAAAATGGATGGTTTAGAATGGAACATCCGAAAACAAAATGGATGATTTAGGGGTACCCCTACTCTAGGATATATGTATATATGGGGATGGGCCGGAGGCGAAAACCCAAAAACCGCAGAGTTTTTTTAACACATTTGGGGATGGTGGGATGATGTGGGATGGGGATGGGACCAAAATGTTAACCACATAGGATCTATTGAGCTTGATTTCACCAAGAAAGCATATGGGACTTGTAAAAATGGGCAAAAAAATATGATGTGTGTTTGGGGGCAATGTATAGGATGTGGATATCATCTGGGGTCTTATGGAAGATATACATATACATATACATATATATATATATCTATATATATCGACGGCAGATTTGGTCTATCTTTAGTATGAACCATATAATTTTAAGGGTACCTAATTTTGACCATACATGCATATATATACAAACATACATACATACATACATACATAGATACATACATACATACATAGATACATAGATACATACATACATACATACATTCATACATACATACATACATACGCATACACATATACATATACATACATATACATACATATACATACATATACATACATATACATACATATACATACATATACATACATATACATACATATACATACATATACATACATATACATACATATACATACATACACATACATACACATACATATACATACATATACATACATACACACATACATACACACATACATACACACATACATACACACATACATACACATATACATACATATACATACATATACATACATACATACATACATACATACATACATATACATACATATACATACATATACATACATATACATACATATACATACATATACATACATATACATACATATACATTTACATATACATTTACATATACATTTACATATACATTTACATATACATTTACATATACATTTACATATACATTTACATATACATTTACATATACATTTACATATACATTTACATTTACATACATATACATACATATACATACATACACATACATATACATACATATACATACATACACATACATACACATACATACACATACATACACATACATACACATACATACACATTCATACACATTCATACACATACATACACATACATACACATACATACATACACATACATGCACATACATACATACACATACATACACATACATACATACATACATACACATACATACATATACATACATACATACGTACCTTAGATATGTTTTATACCTACATATATATATGTGTAGGTATATAATGTATGTAATGTATGTATGTATGTCTGTCTGTCTGTCTGTCGGTTTGTCTGTTTGTTTTTCTGTCTGTCTGTCTGTATGTATGTATGTATGTGTGTGTGTATGTATGTATGTATGTATATATATATGTATGTGTATGTATGTGTATGTATGTGTATGTATGTGTATGTATGTGTATGTATGTGTATGTATGTGTATGTATGTGTATGTATGTATATGTATGTATAGTATGTATATGTATATGTATGTATATGTATGTATATGTATGTATATGTATGTATATGTATGTATATGTATGTATATGTATGTATATGTATGTATATGTATGTATATGTATGTATATGTATGTATATGTATGTATATGTATGTATATGCAAATGTATAGGTTAAATGATATGTAAATGTATATGTTAAGTGTATATGTAAGTGTAATTTGTAAGTGTATTTTGTAAAGTGTAAATGTATCTGTAATGTTAATGTAATGTATATGTATGTATATGAGGTATATGATATGTATTGTGTATGTATTGTGTATTGTAGTGTAGGTGTGTGTATGTATTTGTAGGAAGTAAGGAATGTGTGTATGTATGTATGTATGTCTGTATGTAATGGATTTGAATGTATTGCTAATGATGTAGTGTATGTAATGTATGTAATGTATGTAATGTATGTAATGTATGTAATGTATGTAATGTATGTAATGTATGTAATGTATGTAATGTATGTAATGTATGTAATGTATGTATGTATGTATGTATGTTTGTAATGTATGTAATGTATGTAATGTATGTAATGTATGTAATGTATGTAATGTATGTATGTATGTATGTATGTATGTATGTATGTATGTATGTATGTCTGTAATGTATGTAATGTATGTAATGTATGTATGTATGTATGTATGTATGTATGTAATGTATGTATGTATGTATGTATGTATGTATGTATGTATGTATGTATGTATGTATGTATGTATGGTATGTATGTATGTATGTATGTGTATGTATGTATGTAATGTATGTAATGTATGTAATGTATGTAATGTATGTAATGTATGTAATGTATGTAATGTATGTAATGTATGTAATGTATGTAATGTATGTATGTGTAATGTGTATGTGTAATGTAGGTAATGTAGGTAATGTGTATGTGTATGTGTAATGTATGTAATGTATGTAATGTATGTAATGTATGTAATGTATGTAATGTATGTAATGTATGTAATGTATGTAATGTATGTAATGTATGTATGTATGTATGTATGTATGTATGTATGTATGTATGTATGTATGGTTATATGTATGTATGTATGTATGTATGTAATTAATGTATGTAATGTATGTAATGTATGTAATGTATGTAATGTATGTAATTTGTTAATGTATGTATGGAATGTAAGGTAAGGTAAGGTAAGGTAAGGTAATGTAAGGTAAGGTAAGGTAATGTAAGGTAAGGTAATGTAATGTAATGGTATGTATGTATGTATGTATGTATGTATGTATGTATGTATGTATGTATGTATGTATGTATGTATGTATGTATGTATGTATGTATGTATGTATGTAGTATGTATGTTAATGGTATGTATGTATGTATGTATGTATGTATGTATGTATGTATGTATGTATGTATGTATGTATGTATGTATGTATGTATGTATGTATGTATGTATGTTATATGTTATTTATTTATATATACATATACAACACATTCAATTTTCATAGCCTGCAGCTTCCAAAGAGATAGAAAAGTAAGTTGTTTGGCCAGGCTGGCTGGGCCCCGATGAGTGGCCAGATGACGCCCCAGCCGGACAGGAGGAGGCGCCCTTTTTTCCACAGCAGGTTTGCCATATTCATGGGTAGAAAGTATCAATTTATAAACCATGAGTGGATACTAAAGGTTCTCATTTTTTGGTAAACCAGAAAGTTTATAAACCATTGATACTTATGATTCACTTAATCATTTAGATAAGCTTGTCATTTTTTGGTTTATGACATTTTTAACTGACATTAGTGGTTTTTTGCTGTGGATGGTTGCGAAATCTTGCAGTTGATGGACAAAATCCCCATGGGAAACCCCTTGGAAATGGAGGTTGAATTTGCTGGGAAAAGCATGGAACTGAATGGGAGATTTCCATTGCTATGTTTGATTGAAGGTGACCCAAAATCCGGAATTTGATGGTTTAGAATCCCTATTAACCGGCCATTGTATGGGTATATTTTCAGACACAGCAGCTTCCTGAATCCATATTCTCCATGAAACACCCATTCGTCCCCATATTTCACCCAAAAAATCGCTGGTTTCAAATAACCCATTTTGAGGAACGCGCCGGTCTTCTCTCGGCCTCCCTATGGTCGCGCTGGCCCTTGTTGCAAGGTTTGGCAACTCGACTGCCTGAAGGATGTGGGTGAAATCCCATCTTTTCTAATCAAGTCATGTCAAGTCCCCATTCTCGTTACCCTCTGGTAATTTAACATAGCCATGGAAAATCACCATTAATAGTGGATTTACCCATTAAAAATTGTAATTTTCCATAGCTATTTTAAATTACCAGAGGGTACATCCCAGTGACATCCCTCATTTTGGTGAAACAAACAATTTACGCTCCCGATGTTGGATCACATCCGCCATTTTGCCGCTTGAATACCCCACGTCTGCCAGTACCATCTCCGAATATCTCCGATATGTGGTGGTTCACCTTCACAACACCATCAGCTTTGTTGTTTCATTTGAATTCCCATCATATTCCCTTTATGTTCCAGTTGAAGTACCATTTTTCCTGCTTTAACCATCACCCCCAGTCCATAAGTATCTTGGCCATAGAATCTCGCGCCATTCGGGGGTATATCACAGTTTCAGACATCCATGTACAGGATGGTGTCCCCCAGTTATAAGTTGGTTCATAAACCCATTAACTATCAAGGCAACTGAACGCTATCTGGGGGTCCCATCCTGTACCGAGCACTTCTTGGAACCGGCTATCCAAGATTGGCAATCAATTGAGATGAATCCCCGGATCTTGTTCGGGTAATATTCCCATTAATATACGCAGCAAATGGTGGTTCTTGTAGCTGTTCTTTTGTACTGTACATCCCCCAAAAAGGACTTGAATAACTATTGACTATGGCATGAAAATACCCGTGAATACAAATTGCGTTTCCCTTCCGTCAATCCGAGAATTGGTTGCAAAAATACTTGCAGAAACCCCTATATTGAGGTGTAAAACCAGTTAAAACAATCGTATCCTGTAGAATTTTGATTGAAACGGGATTGTGGGGACTGGATGTTGGCACGTTATTCTGCTATGGTTTCTTGTAGGTTTTCCATCTTTCTACCTTCCCTTTGCTTGTCCTGAGAGATTTATTTCTTGTCTTTCCTCTTTCCTTAGTTTGAGGTCGTAGCGATTCAGCCAACCCGACAATGAGGGCATAATCAGGGCTTAAAAAACATCCGATTTTTTGGAGGTCACCTTTGGAGGGTTAAAATGGTTAAAACCTCTTGGTGAAGAAGGAGAATTTGGCCACATTTCTTGGTTCTCCGGCTTCGTCACTTGTTCTTTGCCGGGATGCTCAGAATGGGGGACTGGAGAAGTTTGGACCAGCTTGCGTGCTTCATGTTGGACACTGGCGCTGGCACTTTCAGATGTTGTGTAACTTGAGGAAACTTGCTTTCCATTGCTTTCAGCGAAGTGTTTCAGAAACCTGTGATTGTGTGCGTGGCTGGCTCAAGAGCAAGAACACCAGATCCAAAACTTGTTGCCAAAAAAGGCAGCCCAGCTTGTCGAGGCTTTCCAAATGGTTCTCTTCTCCGTCCAGTTGCTCCTCCTTCTCACGGTTGCATCATCCACCCGTGTCAATGTTGAGGAAATTGGGCACAAGGCCATCACGCAGCACTTCCAGGACTCAGAAGCCTCAGAGCCGTTGCCCCAATTTGGAGAAGCCTCAGCACCGCCCCAATTTGGAGAAGCCTCAGCACCGCCCCAATTTGGAGAAGGCTCAGAACCGTTGCCCCAATTTGGAGAAGCCTCAGCACCGCCGTTGCCCCAATTTGGAGAAGGCTCAGAACCTGGAGAAGCTTCAGAACCGTTGCCCCAATTTGGAGAAGCCTCAGAACCGTTGCCCCAATTTGGAGAGAAATGCTACGAACACACAAAGGCTAAGGTCATCGGCAAGGACGGAAAAAGGATGATCAGAAAATGGTGTGCTGATGGCTTGGTGTGCAGCAAAACCACATGGACTTGTAAGGTCGCCATCATGCAGCCCTGCAACAAGACCTGGA
Organism: Cladocopium goreaui; assembly: GCA_947184155.2. Classification (NCBI taxonomy): domain Eukaryota; class Dinophyceae; order Suessiales; family Symbiodiniaceae; genus Cladocopium; species Cladocopium goreaui. The sequence goes on from CAMXCT020006684.1 coordinate 359,554, forward strand.
TCCCAGGTGTCTCTCAGTGTGCCGGGACAGGAACCTATGGTCGCACCACTACCTGTGGCAAGACCGATCCACATGGACAGTCGTTCTGCTGCATCAAAAGCATGTTGCCCTTGATCGACATCACCATGGACCACCAACTGGGCCGGAGGGCCCTATACACTAAAACGAAGAACCACAGGAAGACCGCGAATCTCCCTGAGTGCTGCAGTGGAAAGGGGGACTTTGTTGTTAACACGAATTTCTTCCTTCCGAGACCAGATGTGCAGTCTGCCTGGATGTGCACCCCATAGATGATCTGTGTCCACCTGGACAAACTTCGAGGCTTCGAGGTTGAGAAAAGGAGCGCGGGCCGCAATACTGTCAGCTCCATGTGTGCAACGCTAGTGGCTTCGACTTGATATCTGCGGATTGTTGTTGCAGGCCATGTGCCAGGGTTTTCAGGATTTTTTTTCCTTCTCTCAAGACGCTTATTCAACCAGTGCTTTGGTTTGAACTCGCGTTGTTGAGTTGCATCATGTTGCATCATTGCCAGCATTTGTGACCTTACAGTCTCCACCGCAATTTGAAACACGCATTTTTTGCCACACTGAGGTTATGAAGACATTGTGGAAGATGGATCTTACAAGGCAACTGAACGCTATCTGGGGGTCCCATCCTGTACCGAGCACTTCTTGGAACCGGCTATCCAAGATTGGCAATCAATTGAGATGAATCCCCAGATCTTGTTCGGGTAATATTCCCATTGATATACGCAGCAAATGGTGGTTCTTGTAGCTGTACTTTTGTACTGTACATCCCCCAAAAAGGACTTGAATAACTATTGACTATGGCATGAAAATACCCGTGAATACAAATTGCGTTTCCCTTCCGTCAATCCGAGAATCGGTTGCAAAAATACTTGCAGAAACCCTTATATTGAGGTGTAAAACCAGTTAAAACAATCGTATCCTGTAGAATTTTGATTGAAACGGGATTGTGGGGACTGGATGTTGGCACGTTATTCTGCTATGGTTTCTTGTAGGTTTTCCATTTTTCTACCTTCCCTTTGCTTGTCCTGAGAGATTTATTTCTTGTCTTTCCTCTTTCCTTAATTTGAAGTCATAGCGATTCAGCCAACCCGACAATGAGGGCATAATGGAGGGTTAAAATGATTAAAACCTCTTGGTGAAGAAGGAGAATTTGGCCACATTCCTTGGTTCTCCGGCTTCGTCACTTGTTCTTTGCCGGGATGCTCAGAATGGGGGACTGGAGAAGTTTGGACCAGCTTGCGTGCTTCATGTTGGACACTGGCGCTGGCACTTTCAGATGTTGTGTAACTTGAGGAAACTTGCTTTCCATTGCTTTCAGCGAAGTGTTGCAGAAACCTGTGATTGTGTGCGTGGCTGGCTCAAGAGCAAGAACACCAGATCCAAAACTTGTTGCCAAAAAAGGCAGCCCAGCTTGTCGTGGCTTTCCCAATGGTTCTCTTCTCCGTCCAGTTGCTCCTCCTTCTCACGGTTGCATCATCCACCCGTGTCAATGTTGAGGAAATTGGGCACAAGGCCATCACTCAGCACTTCCAGGACTCAGAAGCCTCAGAACCGTTGCCCCAATTTGGAGAAGACTCAGCACCGCCGTTGCCCCACTTTTCAGAAGACTCAGCACCGCCGGTGCCCCACTTTTCAGAAGACTCAGCGCCGCCGGTGCCCCACTTTTCAGAAGACAGCACCGCCGGTGCCCCACTTTTCAGAAGACTCACCGCCGGTGCCCCACTTTTCAGAAGACTCACCGCCGGTGCCCCACTTTTCAGAAGACTCACCGCCGGTGCCCCACTTTTCAGAAGACTCAGCACCGCCGGTGCCCCACTTTTCAGAAGACTCAGCACCGCCGGTGCCCCACTTTTCAGAAGACTCAGCACCGCCGGTGCCCCACTTTTCAGAAGACTCAGCACCGCCGTTGCCCCAATTTGGAGAAGACTCAGCACCGCCGTTGCCCCAATTTGGAGAAGCCTCAGAACCTGGAGAAGCCTCAGAACCCCAATTTGGAGAAGCCTCAGAACCGTTGCCCCAATTTGGAGAGAAATGCTACGAACACACAAAGGCTAAGGTCATCGGCAAGGACGGAAAAAGGATGATCAGAAAATGGTGTGCTGATGGCTTGGTGTGCAGCAAAACCACATGGACTTGTAAGGTCGCCATCATGCAGCCCTGCAACAAGACCTGGATCCCAGGTGTCTCTCAGTGTGCCGGGACAGGAACCTATGGTCGCACCACTACCTGTGGCAAGACCGATCCACATGGACAGTCGTTCTGCTGCATCAAAAGCATGTTGCCCTTGATCGACATCACCATGGACCACCAACTGGGCCGGAGGGCCCTATACACTAAAACGAAGAACCACAGGAAGACCGCGAATCTCCCTGAGTGCTGCAGTGGAAAGGGGGACTTTGTTGTTAACACGAATTTCTTCCTTCCGAGACCAGATGTGCAGTCTGCCTGGATGTGCACCCCATAGATGATCTGTGTCCACCTGGACAAACTTCGAGGCTTCGAGGTTGAGAAAAGGAGCGCGGGCCGCAATACTGTCAGCTCCATGTGTGCAACGCTAGTGGCTTCGACTTGATATCTGCGGATTGTTGTTGCAGGCCATGTGCCAGGGTTTTCAGGATTTTTTTTCCTTCTCTCAAGACGCTTATTCAACCAGCGCTTTGGTTTGAACTCGCGTTGTTGAGTTGCATCATGTTGCATCATTGCCAGCATTTGTGACCTTACAGTCTCCACCGCAGTTTGAAACACGCATTTTTTGCCACACTGAGGTTATGAAGACATTGTGGAAGATGGCATTTTGAAGGTAGCGTAGCGTCGGTCACCTAATTTCGATTTGTTGGATGAACAGTTTACGCAGAAACTTGAAAAATGTTCTTACCGGCCAGTCTTGATGAATTCAGAATCCATTTAGAGAGTTGGATTCCATGATTCCAGCATCCATTGGGACACACGTGTCCATCACATGCCACACACATCCCAGACACACAAACACACACAAAAAAAAATTACACCGGCATAGACCCCAGATAGAAAAGGTTGGAACTGATGGTTCAGTTCCCAACGTGGGAACCAAAGGTTACCATGGCAAGGAACTGCCGGTTCCCAGACCTTGAAACTTATGGTTCCCAACCTGGGAACCAGAGGTTACCATTGCAAGGAATTGCCGGTTCACAGAAGTTAGAATTTATGCTTTCGAAGCTAAGCAACCATCATTGTAAGGAACTGCGGATTCCCAAAGTTTGAAACTCATGGTTCCAAACCTGAAAAAGCATACGTTACCAGTGGAAGGATCTGTTGATTGCAAAAAGTTAGAACTCATGGTTCTTAATGTTGTTTTTTTGTTTACTGAGCCGGTAACAGAACCTTTTGTTTTGCTTAATGGACCGATAGCGGAATGTTTGCGTTTGGCTGTTGGGCCGGCAAAAAAAAGTTTTTGCAAGAAAAAGGTGCATGTCAAAATGATATGAAAACAGTTTCTTTACAATTTTATGGTTTTGCTTAATGGACCGGTACAGAACGCTTTGTTTTGCTTAATGGACCGGTACCGGAATGTTTGCGTTTGGCTGTTGGGCCGGCAAAAAAAAAGTTTTTGCACGAAAAAAGGTGCATGTCAAAATGATATGAAAACAGTTTCTTTCCTTTTTTTTGGTTTTGCTTAATGGACCGGTACAGAACGCTTTGTTTTGCTTGATGGACCGGTACCGGAATGTTTGCGTTTGGTTCATGGCAAGGAACTGCCGGTTCCCAAAGGTTGGAACTCACGGTTGCCAACGTGGGAACCACAGGTTACCATTGCAAGGAACTGCCGGTTCCCACAGGTTAGAAGTCATGGTTCCCAACCTGGGAATCAGAGGTTACCATTGCAAGCAACTGCCGGTTCCCAGAGGTTGCAACTCATGCTTCCCAACCTGGGAACCATAGGTTGCCATTGCAAAGAACTTCCAATTCCTAAAGGTTGGAACTGATGGTTCCCAACGTGGGAACCAAAGGTTACCATGGCAAGGAACTGCCGGTTCCCACAGGTTAGAAGTCATGGTTCCCAACCTGGGAACCAGAGGTTGCCATTGCAAGCAACTGCCGGTTCCCAGAGGTTGGAACTCATGCTTCCCAACCTGGGAACCATAGTTTACCATTGCAAAGAACTTCAAATTCCTAAAGGTTGCAACTGATGGTTCCCAACGTGGGAACCAAAGGTTACCATGGCAAGGAACTGCCGGTTCCCAGACCTTGAAACTTACGGTTCCCAACCTGGGAACCAGAGGTTAGCATTGCAAGGAATTGCCGGTTCCCAGAAGTTAGTATTTATGTTTTCGAAGCTAAGCGGCTATCATTGTAAGGAACTGCGGGTTCCCAAAGCTTGAAACTCATGGTTCCAAGCCTGAAAATGTAACGTTCCCAGTTGGAAGGATCTGTTGATTGCAAAAAGTTAGAACTCATGGTTCTTAATGTTGTTTTGTTTTGTTTACTGAGCCGGTAACAGAACGTTTTGTTTTGCTTAATGGACCGGTACCGGAATGTTTGCGTTTGGCTGTTGGGCCGGCAAAAAAAAGTTTTTGCACGAAAAAAGGTGCATGTCAAAATGATATGAAAACATTTTCTTTACAATTTTTTGGTTTTGCTTAATGGACCGGTACAGAACGCTTTGTTTTGCTTAATGGACCGGTACCGGAATGTTTGCGTTTGGTTCATGGCAAGGAACTGCCGGTTCACAAAGGTTGGAACTCACTGTTGCCAACGTGGGAACCACAGGTTACCATTGCAAGGAACTGCCGGTTCCCACAAGTTAGAAGTCATGGTTCCCAACCTGGGAACCAGAGGTTACCATTGCAAGCAACTGCCGGTTACCAGAGGTTGGAACTCATGCTTCCCAACCTGGGAACCAAAGGTTACCATTGCAAAGAACTTCCGGTTCCTAAAGTTGGAACTGACGGTTCCCAACGTGGGAACCACCATGGCAAGAAACTGCCGGTTCCCAGACCTTGAAACTTACGGTTCCCAACCTGGGAACCAGAGGTTACCATTGCAAGGAATTGCCGGTTCCCAGAAGTTAGAATTTATATGTTACCTTTGCCAGACTTCGCCACTGCAGTCTGAACAGCACAGCACCCTGCACAGCACCCTGCACAGCAATTTTGCCAGACCGCAGTCTGGACAGCACCCTGCACAGCACCCTGCACAGCACCTTTGCCAGACTTCGCCCCCGCAGTCTGGACAGCACCCTGCACAGCACCCTGCACAGCCCCCTTGCACAGCACCCTGCACAGCACCTTTGCCAGACTTCGCCACTGCAGTCTGAACAGCACTCTGCACAGCCCCCTGCACAGCACCTTTGCCAGACTTCGCCACTGCAGTCTGAACAGCACAGCACCCTGCACAGCACCCTGCACAGCACCCTGCACAGCACCTTTGCCAGACTTCGCCACCGCAGTCTGGACAGCACCTTTGCCAGACTTCGCCACCGCACTCTGGACAACACCCTGCAGAGCACCTTGCACAGCACCCTGCACAGCACCTTTGCCAGACTTCGCCACCGCAGTCTGGACAACACCCTGCAGAGCACCCTGCAGAGCACCCTGCACAGCACCTTTGCCAGACTTCGCCACCGCAGTCTGGACAGCAGCACCCTGCACAGCACCCTGCACAGCACCCGCACAGCACCTTTGCCAGACTTCGCCACCGCAGTCTGGACAGCACCCTGCACACCACCCTGCACAGCACCCTCCACAGCACCCTGCACAGCACCCTGCACAGCACCTTTGCCAGACTTCGCCACCGCAGTCTGGACAGCACCCTGCAAAGCACCCTGCACAGCACCTTTGCCAGACTTCGCCACCGCAGTCTGGACAGCACCTTTGCCAGACTTCGCCACCGCACTCTGGACAACACCCTGCAGAGCCCCCTGCACAGCACCTTTGCCAGACTTTCGCCACCGCAGTCTGGACAGCACCCTGCACAGCACCCTGCACAGCACCCTGCACAGCACCTTTGCCAGACTTCGCCACCGCAGTCTGGACAACACCCTGCACAGCACCCTGCACAGCACCTTT